>JALIZF010001895.1:787500-1249974 GCA_029948255.1 Telmatactis stephensoni
CCATGATTTTAAAAGGATGCATTATATTAACTGTGAGAAGCAACGTATTTAAATATTCTGCGGGGAAATTCATGTGTGTATTCTTTTCTTTAACAAGTTTGTTAGTAGTCCCCTTCATAGTTCTCTGCGCCATCTTGAAAGGTAGCCATGTCTTTGCATCGAAGCGAGACGAACAGTGAGCTTGCAATGATATATCACCTGTCAATAATTGTCCTTGGTGTTAAAAAAGGTATCTATCATTGCACACTCACCGTTCGTCTCACTCCGATGTAAAAGCACGGCTACCTTTCAAGATAGCGCAGAGAACTGTAAAGGGGACTGTTTAGGTTTTTTGTTTTTTGTTGATTAGGCTGATAAAAGTCAAATTTGAGTGTTAATCTAAAGTGCATGAAAATTTGTAGCAAAATGAGGTGTACGCCCCCTATTGGCTCATTTGCCATACAAGTTCGAATTCTTTACAATCAACCTGTGAAGTGTGAAAAACTGTGAAGGGGACTGTTTAGGTTGTTTGTAGTTGATTAGGCTGATAAAAGTCAAATTTGAGTGACAGTTTTAAACGGCCATTTTATCTTGTTAGATCAGTTTCTAACTATAGTAACAATATATAAAATTTAAATGTTAATCCAAAGCCAAAATTTGAATTAAAACTTGCAAGAAGGTCTAGTTTTTTTTTGACACTTTTGTCTTAGCTATACTTATACAAGTTAACTTCGGACAAAGCAATCTTATTCATTAGAGGACTGAATCGGGTAGACATCTCAGCACGCAAGCAGCTAAATCGGTCTATTACACATAATTAACACTGATGGTCTAGTTTTGAAGTTATGTTATTGTTGAATTTAAGAATTTTCTGGAAAAAAAGTCGCGTCGTTCATAACTTATGTATGGTTCGAGCGTTTCTATTGTTCTTTAAGTGATCGAAAATTTTGAAATTACTACCATTACAAAAGATGGAAAAAAGTATTCCATATTTAAGCGAAAACCCTTGTCATATGAAATTTGGTCCAATTTTCTCATCCACACGAACAAAAAATATTTGTCAAATATTATATTTGTCAAAGAAAATTTGCTTGAATGGAAGGGCCTTCTATACTACTTGAATGTATGGAGCGGTTTAACTTGTTTGTTTGACTTGAATGTTTTCCCAATAATACGTGACTGAAACTTTTTTAAGGCCCAAGACAATCTAATAATTTAGGCGTTATTGGAATAAGCAGAGTACAGACAATAAATTAAACCAGGGTAAGACGAAAATTAAACTGCATCCGGGTACTAAAAATAGCACAGATGGGAATCATCACGGCGCGTGCCCCATTGACAAGTTTCCCTCCTATTTATGCTCTCTTGGTATTAGCAGTTAGCAATATAGTTATAAATAGTGTATAAAAATTAAATACAAAGAAATGAATTTAAATTTTGAAAGTTTAGGTACAACAGAATTTTTGGTCAGTACAAGCTATCTATAATAACACTCAGTTGGTTAACCGAGATAGATATAGCTGTAAATATAAATGAATTGAAATATTTTTGCGAGCCTTTATCGAAGCCTTTAGGATTTTGAGGAATCGTGAAGATGGAATTTTGTCCTTGAAAGGAGTTGATATCGAACAGATTCATGAAAAGTTATGCTATACTGACCTACTCCGATGAGGTTCATGCTATGGTACTGGGATCATGCTGGGTTCAAGGTCCACAACGTTCCAACTGTAGTATTTGATAGAAGCAGGAAGTGAATTTTAGATTCAGATTTGCATGAAACTCAGATTAAGACTCGGTTCGCGTTTACGTACCCGAGTAATTAGCACGTTCTTGCTCGAAAGAAATACAAACATTTGAAATTAAATCATATTGAGGCTTTTCACGTGACGTCACAGTGGTGACAAGTTTTTGTCGACTTCAGTGTCTTATCAAAAAGCTGAGATTGAAACGTTATAGCATCGTTTTCGCCATCTATATGGCTTACATAATGACGACAGATTCTTGTTATGCAGATGGCTGCGTAAATTGGACAGCTCTATCAGTATGGTTACAAGCTACTTTTTATCGAATTTCCGCGGATATAGTTTGTCGAGGGAAATAGCTGGCTGTTACCATATAACTGATCTATATTTTTTCTAAAACCAGGGCTCTGCAATTCCAGTCTAAGAGCAAATTCTCTTCCGTGACTCCAATTAAAGCATCCGTCAGTAATGTGGCTCAAGACGTTTGTTGTCCTAGCCATTGTGGCAGCGAGTGTCTGCACCAATGTCATCGTCTTGGACGATATGTTGGCATTGAGCTCAATACTCCATCGTGACCATGGTTATGCCTTGATTGGGCACGTGATCAAGACTCTGAATGTGTTCATTGCAGACTGTTTGTCAGCTTGTCAAGAAACATTGAGTTGTTTTTCATTCAATTACATTGACTTTCACAATGGTACGTTTCTGTGTGAATTAAATCGCTCCAACAAGAACCAAAGCCGTGGGTCGTACATACGTAAAGAAGGTTATGAATATGCTGAGCCAACGGTGAGTTCTTCAAGTTGTCATCTTACGAGATATGCAGTGAATTAACTGTTTCATAGACGTAAACGCCTGGAAAAAGCACATGCAAGTCTTGGCTACGCAACTTACCCGAAAATAAGTATGGGTAGATATATTTCTAAACCGCACGAATCCAAACCACACGACAAATCACCTTAACCTTGTGTCATCTTTCAAAGAACGTAAAGTGGTTAAAACCAAAGCCAAAAAGTGAATAAATTGTTCATCTGCCCATGCTCCTTTTTGGTCCTAGTTGCATGGGCTTGAGGTCTCTCGTCCGACATTATTTTAAAAAATTGGTGTATGGCTAACATAAAAATCGCTTCAATTATATTGGTCATTCGAATTCCTTTATAGATTTCGCAGCAATGTGACGACAATACATGTGTTAAGAAAGAAGGTGAGTAAGGTTTATTGTGATTCTGTATGTTGCATCGTGAATACACCATGTTCGTATTCTCAGCATTGAACTGGAACTAGCTTGCATCAAAGGCTAATATGGAGGAACATCATTCAAAATATTTGCATTAGAAAAGATTCCCCCGCATGAGCGGCCTCTATTGCAAAGTTCCAGTTCAATACTGAGAATACAAATATGACCTATTCCGTATATGTTTGCTGGTTGTTGAGTGTAAACCTAATGCACCTTTTACATATTGTATTATCGTCTAGCTCTACCAGACAGCTGGTACAAGTTCAACGAGTCAGTATTCAAACTCATTCTCGAAAAGAAGACATGGAACGACGCACGAACCCATTGTCAGTCACTTGGTGGTGACCTGGTTTCCATCGGTTCAAAGACTGAGGAACAATTCATAAAAGAAGTTGTAATGTTTCCATTTCGTAAGTAACACACTTACCAGATTGGAACCTTTAAAGTCCTTGTAACATGTATTGTTTTACAATTTAGAACAAAAGTTTAAGATGTAGAAAAAATATTTTCGCAAGTCTGAAACGCAAATGATGACGCTACGTAATTTTTTCCCCCGCCGAAAGACGTCGAAAAACGTATATTTGGGCTTCCCTTTGAAAACTTTTCGAGGCTGATCACTGTGGATTAAGCCGAGCTTTTCTGTGACGTTAAACACGGGACTCATCAACCACGACATTGCCGTAAAAGTATACATGTTGTCACAAAAGATCGAAGTTTTTTTGGGTTTTTCTCTTGTTTTCGTTATTACTCGCCATTAATTTTTTGAGATTTTCCTACCAAAACCAACAAAACAACTTATAATCCTTCAGCATCAAACAAGCGTCGGTCCCGTGTTTGATGTCACGGCATTCCTCGTCCCAGGCTCCTCTGATACTCGGAAATTTGAATGTGCTTTTAGCTTTTTGTGCCAAAAACAGTATGATAGCGTAAAAATATCGAACCCAAATTTTCGAAAAAAGTAATTTGGTATCTTAAACTTTTATTCTAAATTGTAAAAAATTACATGTTACAAGGACTTTAATACGCTTTGTCCGATCATATCGGTTTTTGTTATGGGCAAGAGATTATTTATTATTAGCAGAACTACCCAGAGTCAATCAATGATATAGTTAGTTAGGGGTTTCCGTTGCTGTGAGTTATTTATTGAGAAATACAGATACAGATTGCAAAATGAACGAGAAAGTGCGTAACGGATAAACCAGGTATACCCTGAGATATCGAATGCCACACCTTATTATTAAAGTAACTATAACCGCACGAACTAGGCAATACTCTCTATTGTTCTGTTTCACCTAAACCAGATAAGAATGTCTTGTTTTCAGACTGGTAATGTATCAACCAACTTTAAACAACATGCGCAATGCAAATTAAAATTCTCTTTTGAAAGAAAGTTTCTTTTGTGCTAAAACGTATTGTCCAATCATAGCTGTGCAAAACAATAACCAAGCTATAGATGCTTCCAATAGACCACTTTCGATATATTAGTTGAGTGATCATGTACAAAGTAGTCCAAAATGAGGCTTTGGTCTAACAATTGAGAATAACTTAAAATTAGCATTTTTGGACATCATTGAAATAACCCTTGAAGATACGATTTCGGCTACATGAAGTATGGGTACCACTTTCTTTTGAATATATCCTTATCCAGTTGATATTTATTAGATAACAGTATCGTTTTATTAAGCATTGGATAAGGATTTATTCATCTAAAATTATAGATGGAAAAAATGTTCGATTTCCATAGTATGTAAAAATCGTGTAAAAATCATGTAAAGATACCGTAAATTTCAATTGACATGATTGTTCCCCATTTACGGGGTTTAATTTACATTTACATTTTACATACTATGGAAATTGGTAGATTAAAAAAAAAAGATCATGTTAAAATCATGTCAATTAGCATTTACATGGATTCAGTGAACCTGTAAATGTATTACAGATGATGCCACAAGAACAGAAATAGTGTAAAAATCATGTAAAGAAAAGCATGTAAATTTACTGTAAAAATCATGCAAATTTAGATGTAAAACCATGTAAAACACCATGTAATATTCAATTTACAAAGTTTTAACATTTACAAGAATTTTACAGGGTTTTGTTGATCAAATTTACATGATCTTTTACATTGTTTTTACACGATTTTTCCATTATCTTTGTGAGATCTCGTTTTTTTACAGGATTTTTACAGGATCATCGCACAGAATCCTATTGTCTTTCGGGACATCCATTGTTACGGCGGGCTGAGAGACTTTTGTAAATTTGCATAAATTATGATGAGATCCTTTCTGAGTCTACTTTAAGAGTTTTATCAACCAAAATTCACCAGAAACATTAAAAACTTGACTTAGGATTGAAATTGACTGACAAAAACATTATTTTAGACAAAGAACTCTGTAAATGGTAACACTGCTAATCTTTGTTTACACCAGTCAGAATTACAGTAAAGTTTTTACCAAATCTAGTCTTAAAAGTCATAATCTTCTCCATAAAGTGATTCTCTTAAAGTGTATTTACTTTAATTCTGAATATGATTACCATTTCTGTTCTACTACACGAACAAGTATTTTATTTGAGTATCTATCAAACTAGCGAGTGTCCATAGCTACGAAGTAAACAAAGCAAGTGTTTTTGATAAGTTGGCTGAATCAGGCTTTCAAGCTGCCTTCTGATCAATAAATCTCTCTCCACTTACTCTCCACTTATTCTTTATTGTTTTTTAAACTCTGATTTAATGTTAAATATGAATCTAACACTAAAGAATAATAGTAATGTGATGAATTGTCGAGGCACCCAGTCGAGTCCTTAACAACCGCTTAACCATTTAGCGGAGTTTTGGTGTTTCCTTACAGAAGACAAAACAAACATAATGAGAACCCTACGAAGGTAGATATCTTTTCCATTAGTCGCCAGAATTTAGCTGCGTTTTTGAAATACATTAGGTTGTAAATTCATTCGAGAGCACTGAACGATATGCAATTGAGCAATGAATGGCGACTAAAAAACGGGACTAAATAACTCAAAAAAGATATTAAAAAAGTTTTGCCAATCATCAAACTTAAGGTGCAAAATGATTGTTATATATGTATCTTTGTTTTGCAACTTCAGCCTAACTGAAAAATTGACGTATTGATCAGTAAATAAAGTATTTTTTTCGAGCTCCATACAAAAATAACCGTAAAATAGCTTGTTTTGCCGGTGAAAAAGATATTAAAAAAATTTAAGTGTCGTCGTTTACATTGATATCAATTGTTAGTTTATTATATTGACTTTCATTTGCACCTTCAGCCTGTGTTGGAAGTGATACGGAAGGCAATAAAAACACTACTTTTGATAGCCCACTGACGCCATTTTGGCCGACTTTCTTTGTATAAAATCACATCATTCAAGAGTCACACTCAGATGAACATGGTTTGAATCTAGCGCCAAAACAATAGAGAAAGTCCTGGATGTGTCCCTGAATTCTGTGAGATGTTCTACAGGATTTTTACAGGATCTTCCTGATCCTGTAAAAAAACTCAAAAATCACAAAACCCTGTAAATGGGGAACAATCATGTTAAGTGAAATTTACAGTATCTTTACATGATTTTTACACGATTTTTACATACTATGGAAATTGATCACTTTTTTCAGTTTTAAAACTAGGGCCCATGTGCAGTATTATTTCTTTTGTTTGTAGCTGATCTGGTGTCGTGGTACGAAATGGATGGTTCCGATGGCCCTACTTTGAGGTACGAATCTCGATTCCCTATGGCGATCAATAGGCTCTTTGCAGCACGTGGGAATGCGGCCCAATTTGGAAAACAAAATGAAAAGAATTTCAATGTCTTGAGAGCTGGAAACTTATTGTTTTGCCCTCCAAATTGAGCTGCATTCCGACGTGCTGCAAGGGGCCTATTATCGACTACTACTGACAGCGCCTTTAATTTCCAAAAATGACTTAGCTTAGTTTTACGGGTTTCTGAGAAATAGAGATATACTCGACGCATTCTTGAGATCCATCAGTCCTCTTTCCGGCCAGTTTATTATGGAGGACAACACAATATAAACTCTTTGCTAAAAGGAAAAAAATCTAAATAGCCATATGGGCACAGGCTCCAATAATACATCATGAATTTTCCTGATAACTATTTACTTTTTTTACTCTTTGGCGCATGCGTTCGTGCACGGATTCTTTGCGAGCTCAAATTGTGGATCTCAACGGGGTGGTGGCTTTTACGGCTAACGGTTAGACCTAATTGCATATGCAGTATAAATTCTTAATTACAACTATAAAGCCACATAAACATAAATACATTTCACATCTAGCTTGCCTCGAGCCAATACACCAAAGAACTTTATTTGGTTATGTTGAACTCAATCAAGACCAATACCGAAAAGTGAGGGAAGTTTTACATCTACCTAAAATTATTTTCGGTGGATTGAGGTCTTTCGTCGACCGACAACCCATTTTCAAATTGATATGTACAAGTATAACGGCGTGTGAATGTTTCTGCTGCATGAGTAACGTAAAAACAAACCTATTGTTATAAGGAATACTGAAATCTGGACCAAACCATACAGTCGCTCTCCTCTAAAACATGCGCTAACACCAATGTTTCTAATACTGTAGTTTACAAAAAGGTGCAGCAATAGTAGACATCGATGGCACCAAGGCTGTGTACTTTGATGGAGTAGATGACTACGCAACTATACCAAGCTTTGATATTCGTACCACTGACTTTACCATTGCTATTTGGATCAAATCTGATGGGAAGTTTGGTTCTGTTTACAGTATTCTAAATGATGTCAAGGGCTTAGTAAAACAATATTCCATGTTTTTCTATTATGGATCATTTACTTTTAAAACATTTGGTGACAGTGAAACTACGTTGTTTGCAGTTGGCAGTTCAGCAAGGTATGATGCCCGAGATTCATTTTATAATACTAAATACCGGCCACAATAACTTTTAATGGTGTGTTTTTAAAAACGTGTGAGACATTTGGCTACTATTGGAAAAAATAATGAAAAATCGTTTAAACTAAGATTTTCTGGAGCGAAATTTAATGCTAATCCCAAAAACGAAAGGAAAAAAGGGGTGTCCCGCGCTCGTTTTCGAGATAATTAGCATTGAATGGATGCCTATCTCCGAATTTTGAGGCGAAAATCGCTCAACCGGAAGTGAATAGAAAAGAAATATACAATTCACGAAATAACAGTTCTACAACTACTTCAATTGCACAAATATTAGATTATGTCGTATTCTTTGTAATGGTATGGATAATTTTGATGTGACAGCGAAAACATACCTTCCTTTTACATATTTTGTTCGTCACGTCTCAACAAAAATTATCGTAAGTTCGAACAGAATTTCCCTACAAAAATCCAATTTTTCATAGGCTAGAATAATGAACTTTTCTTTCAAAATTTGATATGACATAGATTTTAACATGTGTTTCTAATTAAGCGAATAAAAAGTACATGGTCCCGTGCAAAATTAGCTTGTTTCATGCCCATGAAGTTGCTAAAAAGGCCAAAAAATGCCTTCCGGAAGTGCCGCCATCCAAAATTACGTAGCAGCGCGAGCTCTATTCAAATTTTGTTGACGAAAACAAGCGCGCGCTCACTGTTTTTTCCTAAAAAGAAAACATTTTTGCTTATTTTTCTAATCATTTTGCTTGTTAAAATCAACGAGAACTATTTTTAAACAAAATTTTGCCAACAAACTTTAGTTTCCCAGCGTTAGTGGCCATTCGCTAGAATCTCCGCGCGCTATGACGTCCTGCGCGCGAATTGCGCAGTAGGCTAAAATTTCTATGGTAGCCAGTCACCTTAAAGCCATTTATAAGAGCGAAAAAAAGACGCGTCCCATATACACCTATTTCACCAAAAATTGTCGGGCAAAAGCCACTAGCCTATACACGTCTCACCTGAAAGGAAGCATGGGTAATAATTACTACACTTTTAAAACTGCCAAACAAATATCTATACAACTTTTCAAATCTAGCTTGCTCTGACCTTATACATCAAAGAAGTTCATTTGTTCACGTTAAAAATCAAGAGCAAGGCTGAAAAGAGAGTGAAATTTTGCAATGACTCATACTCCCTTTCGGTTTAGTCGCGTTGGCTTGAGGCCTCTTGTAGGACAACATTTTTGAACTAGGTGTATCCGAAGACGCAACTTAAGGTTGGTGCCTACTATTGTCCGCGCGCACTGCTTTCTGCGCATGCAAAAACACTGAATTTTTGTCGGTAAAGCAATCGTAAAAGCAAGGCCTTTTTACAACTTTTTGAAAAAATAAACTTACAGAATTAAAGGAAAACCATTTAGCCTCTCCTGTGTTTGAATGAAATTCACAGTTGATAAATAGAACCTGAGTTACAACGCCTATTTTGACTATCATTTCTACCAGAAACGATCTGTTTTCGCCGCCATCTTGAAAATTTCCCACAATGCATTGTAATTCGCTCTACTTTCCGGGGAGGGCTAGGGAATTTTTGATCATTTTCGCGAATTCTGATCAGTTTTCGCGCGTTTATCGGCAAATAACTTTCTAAATCGCACGGATACCCCTATTTTTTGTTTCTGTAAATTGTAAAGTGGAGATTAACCTACTATTTTAAAATACTTTTATGAATTTAAAATTGAAACTTGATTGCAAAAATTGGACTTTTCATTTGGCGGTCATGAACCAAAACAGGTCTAAAACTAGTAAAAAGTCATTGAAAAAAATTGTTATTCTGGTTTTTCATATTTTGTATGACATTGACAAGTAAGAGAATTGTGTTGTAAACGTTTTAGTAAAAAAGGTTTGACATTTTTTCAAAATATGGGGTATTTATGATTTTTTCTTTGGGCCTCTAGAATAGGCAGATTTTGCAACATTTGATGGCGTGTTTAACTCATTAATATGCACGGTGACCCCCAATTTTTTCCTTGGATTCTAGCTCCCTATGATGGGTTCTTTGATACCCATGTGGTTTTTGGCCAAAAAAATTACCTTCCCATTAGTAGGCACCAACCTTAAATAAGACGCGAACTCTCCAAACAAAATAAGAACAAATAAGAGTGCTGTTCCGATCCTCGATAAACCAACCAACCAACCAACCAACCAGCCAACCAAACAACCAACCAGCCAACCAACCAACCAACCAACCAACCAACCAACCAACCAACCAACCAACCAACCAACCAACCAACCAACCAACAAACATGCATACAACCATCCAAAGAAACAAACAATTACACAAACACCGTCAACGTCCGTCAACGTTATATTTCAATCTTGCCCTGAATATGGTCCGATTTCTTTCTATCTCGCCCTTCATATGTGGGAGGATGCCAAATATTCCCGTTTTTCAGTATCTTTCCACTTCAAAAGAAGAGGCCTGATTTTCGTTGGTACCACGCTTATATTACTTGTTTGCAATCTGCAGCTCAATGTTTCATGGAAGCCCCAATGAAATGGCCTGAAACATGAAAAGTATAGTGATTGGTTAGGGTTAGGGTTAGTAATAGAGTCTTACATAAAATTAAAACCAATTTGAATAACAATGCTTGCTTCATTGGAACGTGGTCAAATACGCATGAACAGAGAATACACGTAATAAGATCATAATATTCCGTATGGCTCGAAGAATTGCATTTATCCTGCAAAGTAAGTGTACCTCTTTTCTAACTGTACAATTTCTCTAGCAATTTTCCAACCAACACGTGGAACCACGTGATTGTCACTTGGAATCGTTCCACAAAAGAAGCCAAGTTATATATCAACTCCATCTTCAAGAGGTCTACTATATCAACTGTAAGCAATGTTGATCTTCGCAACACTGGACACTCAACTTATAACCTTGGAATTTTTGAAGGTGCAAAGCATTTCAAAGGATGGTTCAAACAATTAGCTGTCTTCTCGTACACTTACAAGCAACAGGACATTCAACATTTACTAGGTATATTTATTCGAATGCCAACACTAGTTTTCTTTAGCTTCTTAAAGATAAAATACTAGCTGAACCCTATTTCACAAAGCGTACTTAATATATGAGTTCGAGTAACTTGTGAACTTGTGATTTGTCTTTGCGAGGAATTACGACTTCTTTACTGATTTAAGAATGGTAGTAATACCTTTTTGTCGGGAATTTCTCCTTATTTGTGGAAATTCCCTTTAATTAAATATATAGAAAAGATCTTTGAAACCAGCATTCATATTTTGGTCTACTGCACTGCTGTTCTGCACATGCATACCGTGCTATTCTTGGTTTGCACTGACGTCATCATAAATTTTTTCGGGCTTAATATAGAATATTTTTGAATAAAATGTCTTGCAACTAAAAAAGCAGTTGAAGTTTTGTATCTATACGAAATGTTTAGTCATAAGAATATTTTGATAACGAGATACGAGCGATCAAATATCTTCATTGTTTGGTGTGAAATGTATGGGTCCGCCATCTTGGTGCACAACCTTTGTACACCAACATGGCGGACAGTAACACGAAGGACCAAAATCACGTTAATATCACTATAATTCGTGTTTTCTATTCAGATATTCACCAAAACAAACTTATTTATCACTTACAAAGTTAAAGTCGTATGATTTGAATCACATTTGCCTATATTTCTGCGTCTTTCCGATATACGTGACAGTGTTGCGTGACAGAAATTGACTCGCAATAAATCGAAAACCATTCATCGAAAGAACTCAGTTTTTTGTGTGAGGACTTTTCTTAATGATATAAATAAAATATCTATGAAACAGTTTCGTGTGATGAATACTTTAGATTTTAGCTTTTCGATGACATCACATGCAAACCAAGAATATTAGAATTCAGTTTCCCGGAGGAAAAATACTCTATTATTGTGCCTCCTGTCATGGCTGCCATCACGTGATGGTGCAAAGCCTCTATAAGCATGTCTTTTGACATTTTATTTTTATATTTTTGGTCTCGCGCCCTGGTCCTCGGGGTTTTTCTGGAGTATGCACCTTCGAAAACTTTATGTGTCCCGACAAGAGACTATTTGGTGCGCGCTTGGCCAATATACGGCTGCGCACAGTACCGTGCCGTGCTGTTGTGTGCTATGCTGCATTTGCTGTGCTGTACTGTACTGTGCTGTGCTTTACATGCAAATGATTAAAATATTGTATGCAAATGATTGTAATATTTATTTTCAGATAATCAACACTTTGCAGCATGGGGAGGTTTGAATGATAACACCCAAGAAGGAGTCTTGCAGTGGTCTGACAACCAACCCCTGACTTACATACCTCAAGTACAATTCAATTCACCTTCAGTACAATGTGGCTTCCTGAAAAAAAATCCACAGTATGGAGAGGTTTGGTCGTTCAAAGATTGCTCTGCAGCATTTCCATTTATTTGTGAAAAGCAGTAAATCACATTGCTTTTACAGCCTTTATTAATAACAAATAATTTGCAAATATCTCTTGCTTTGATATCTTGATGTAAATTAGTCATTCATTCGAGAAGTATACAGATAAATTAAGTCACTTACTGGATAATTCATGAACCTTGGGACGACGTTTCGACCGAAACCATCCGGCCTTCATCATATCAAGTCTGGTGTTGTTTGTCACGAGACGGAACGTTTCGTGACAATCGAGTTGGAACGCCTTATAATGCTTGGTCACACACGTGTGACAAATCGAACCTTAGGCCCCCTTTCTTGTTGAGAGAAGGATCTTCTATTCTTTCCCATATTCTTCCTTTATACAACACTTAAACCATTGTTCTTTTTTGTCCAAAATTGTGACATCTTCATTGCTGAACGTGTGATCCGTCTTGGGTAGATGACCTACGTAAGAGAAACCCAACATTCTCTGAAAGCAAGAATGAGACAGCACAGGCAACCCAACATCCTAGAGGCGCAGAATTCCGCGGTATTTAACCATCTAGCCAAGTCTAAGTCAAAAGCTCAAAGTCCACGAAATTTTTCCAAATGTAAATTATTAGCTGGGAATCAAAAGGAGCAGATATTGTTGTGAGATGTAAGCTAGGTGGCCAGATCAAGAAATGTCGTATAAAAATGTGCTATTTTCGCGCGAGCTTCGTCTTCCATATAAGGAAATTTGTATTTACCATATTTTGAATTTGGAATACATTGTCATCGCGAAAAAAAAAAGCAATTTTTGTCAAAACTTCCATCCAATTTTACAGCCATTCGAGTGAAAACATACTTATACCAAGTCAGCCATCTTGATTTTGGCTGATAAAGCACTGGAACAGTGTAGAAACAGGAACCCAAAGTTCCACAGCCACGAATTTGGTCGTGGACATTGCTCCAAGAGATAAATTTGCTATTGCTGGGTTGTATGTGACGTCACGGGAGCCATCTTGGATGAATTCCAACAAAAGAGTTCTCATTATCGACTATAATTGTTCATGTATATCCAACATGGCTACCGTTTCATTGTCGTTTGGTTCCCAAAGAAAAAGGATGAAACCGAGCAAGTGTATTTCTGCGGCCGACTGATGGCAAGAGTTTCGATATATTTATCTAAACCTTAACTTTTTTTAATGGGATAAATTTGAAAAAGTCAAACATAGCAGTTTTTAATTTTCCATACAAACGTATCGTAAATAAACCCTTATTTCAATGTCAAAATATCTTTTATTGGTCTCATATTTTTAATCAACATTTCTATTTTGATTTCCAGGGGTAACGTTTTGATAAAGTGAACTAAGGTCTCATAAAAACAGCAGAATCTTGACCCAACTAAGCCGTTTAAGGCCAATTTCTTTGTAATTTCACGTCACGTTTGGTTGAGTTGGTTTGAATTCGGCGCGGCTTGATATGAAAAAGTCCCAGATGTGTCACCTGATATTGTGTGAGCTGATGGTTTGACTTTCTTCGAAGAGGATATCTTTCACGTCTGAAGTGGAGATATTAAATTGAGTAATGAAAATGATGTGAACCTCCCTAGCGATGGGAATGAATTTCCTGATCTTCTCCTGAAATTTGGTCTAAAATAGCAAATTTGCTTATTTTTTTTAAATATTCCTCTTTTCACTGCCCATTTTTTTCACGACTTTCCTTTTTCTCGGGCTCAAAAAGTTGTGACCCTCCATTTTCCACCATAACCTTAAGTTGTATAGAAATTTTCAAAAACATGTCAATCATTGTAAACCTATGTTATATATATATACTCATGTAACAAACACTTTTAATTATTCTTCTGAAGATTGCATGAGCTATGCCGAAAAATGTCAAGATTAAAAGTATTATTCGTATATTTGAAAGTTATCTTATCATTTGCAAATATTGAGTATGTTGTACATACCTGTTTCAAAACGTTGACGTTGGTAAAACTGAATCTGAGGCAGCACATGAGTAAATTGGTCTTGTGTTTCTTGATTAAAATACGAAAAAACATAATTTAACTAAAGAATCATAACTAATATTCATTCTAATATTAAAACAAACAGCTTTGTATATATCAAAAGGTACTCAATTTCAGATGTAAGATTCAGGTCTCCGATCATAAACGTTGTTTGAAATTGCTGTATAGAGTGATTTCATGGCGGCCATGCATATTTGTGGCAAGTACAATAGGAAATTTTAAATGACAAAAGATTTTATTTCTCTTGGGAGAAAATCACTGTTAATTTGACCACAAACATGTCTGCCGTGAAATCCCTCTATAACTAACTTATTAGATATTAGGCCAGTGGAAATTTGCATTGGAAACATCAGATAACGGTAACTACTTCATGGCTAAATGGCATATAGTTGTTTTCCTAATATTTGCCCTTATCCTGCAACCAGCCTCAGCCTGACATTTCCACGCTTCAAGTAAACGGCAACATGTCCACTGTGTATGCAATGCGTTTATTGGTGATTTCGTCCCGGGCTCATGAGTTTGTCACTTTGGAAACAATTAAGATCTTTATGTTGTCCTGTGTGACATAGTCTCCTTCGCAGCCTTTTTAGTCTCGTCACGCCACGCGAATCAGACTATGGGTGACAGGGCGAAAAAACGTTGAATAGTCTCTCGTTATAAGGATTGCCATAGGATTTGAAGCTCAATATTTTGCAAACAAGCCGTTTTAGACACAAAGAACAAAATATCTAATATCGCAAAATTGGTACATGCATCTCTGAGATATAATGCCCTGTACTTTGGGAGAGGTGACATTTTGATCAGCAGAAATATTATTGTTTTAATAAATATCCCCATGAAGCTTTATTGTAGCGTCACAAGGTTTTGTAAAAGGTTTTTTCTTAAAACCGTAAAAGTGTAGCAGATACCGTTTTCAGCGCACAGTTTGTGAAAAAGCAGCCGCTTAGCTAGTTTTTCCCCCGCTATGTCGTCCCGAGAAAAAGAAGAGACTCAAATAATCGAAAATGCCTTCTTGTCCTAGTCTTCAAGTAAAGGTCTCACCAAAATCTGAAGTTACGTTAAATTTGTCCAGTGATGAACTCGACCAGGGATGAAACCGCCTATACAAACGCACCCTTACCGTCAGACCTCCCGTAAGGCTCATTATGTGTTCCTCTTAATCAACACCTGCAGTTATGCGGGCGTATTTTGAAATTAAAACACAGGTCGAACTTCATGCATTACTTCATACCAAAAAGCTTGTAAGGTAGACTTGAGGAGCCGTTTGGTAAGTACCGGTTTGGTTCCAAAACACGAATATATGATTAATATTTCCAAATCTGAAGGAAGGATCAAACGAGAACGACACATACAAAATTACGTCGTAGACCGCTAGTTGACCTCTAACGATTCCACAGTGAAGCTATTGTCAGGGTGCACACTAGAATTGAAATTAAAGTCGATCGGGGAGTTCTTCAAATTCTTTAAGGTCAGGGGTTTGTCAGGAAATTGAAAACACTCAGGGACTCAGTAGCGCCGTGATTGTACATAGGATGCATTAACAATATTCTGCGGGGAAATTCATGTGGTGCATTCTTTTCTTTAACAAGTTTGTCAATTCTTTGATTTATAACCGACTTTTGCATTGTTTATGTTCCATGTTGCATAAAAGCCCTTCCACACGAGCAATGAATGTTTTAAGAGGAGATTTTTTTCAATATCGAGTAGTAATGGCTAAAAGTGCCAAAAACTAGACCTTCTTGCAAGTTTTAATTCGAATTTTTAATTTGGATTAACACTCAAATTTAATTTTTATCAGTTAGGAATTGATCCTCTAAGATACATGCCCGTTTGAAACAATCCTTTGAGTTGTGCAAAGTGGTTGTCATGTATTTTTATTCAAATTTAGCAACTTCCAAGCTGAATGTAAAGAATTATATGGCAAAGAGAAGAATGGCCTTAAGCTTATTTTCACCTATCGATTCAAATTTTCACCTTGGATTAACGCTTTTATCCAACTTTTTTTAATCAAAACCATTTATAAACAACCTAAAATTTCTAAAAACAATAACTTTAGCTTTGAACAAAAGTTATTTTTCAGCTCAACAGTTTTCCAGTTGCCCAATGCTTGAACAGTGTGAAAAACATCGCCTCTTATTAATGACAAATTTTCTATAACAAATTGATTTTTTAAGTGCTACACGACCAAGTCTCACAAAATCATTTGTTTGTCGAAATTTGGTCAAATTTTCTCGATCATCCACACGAACAAAAAATATTTGTCATAGAAAATACTGCTTGAATTGACCTTTTTGCTTTACCACTATTTTCGAATTTCGTGCGCCATAAAACAATAGATGACAACAAAGTTTGTGCGGAATGTGACTTTCTTTTGTTGAAGCTGCAAAACTCAAACCCGTATCGATCTATTCTTGATTGGAAGACAAAGATACAAACTTTTATGATACACGTACCTGATAATTTGAACAAAGAAATTCACATTCCACGCACAAATGTCGAAAATAGCGGTAAAGCAAAAAGGTCTAATGAAAAGAGCGATTTAATTTGGCTGAATGTTTTCTCAATATAATCCCTTTGAGAATTATCTTCTTTGATTGAAATACTGTAATTAGAAAAGCAAGTTATTTTTCGGCTGAACAGTTTTTGTTGCCCAATGCTTGAACGGTGTGAAAAGCATCTCCTCTTAATAACAAATTTTCTATAACAAATTTATTTTTTATAATGGGCTAAGGGCCCATTATACCTGTTTTGAGGGACTAAGGCATGATCGGAATTTTTGGGATAGGGTGAATTGCTAAATTGCAATTAGATTGAGTACCCCTTTAGGTGTGGCATGTAAAAATGCTTAGAAATCAACGGAATTGGCTTTGGACACGAGAAGTAAGGTGATTGTATGCCTTTTCATGGAAAATTTGTCCTGAAGAAATGTAAGTGATTGATATTTTAAAAGATTTGAATTGCATTTTAGAACATTTAAGACGGTCGCTAAGTTCAAATTGGTATGAGCACGTTGATATGATAATTTTAAGACTGATATCCGGATCTCAGTTCTATTGTCGCCAATATCGATCGTCATACTATATTAACCTTTAATAGGTTTAATCTGCAACCATCTACAAAAAGTATTATTGTTCGCTATGGCTCTAATACATAAAAAAATTACCGTTTCAATTCAAATTTGCTTTAATAGCCGATTACTTTTTAGTAGCTCGGAAAACAAAGTAGGCGGCATTAATTAGCTTTGATGTGTTACTCTGTTCGAGTGGACTTGTAAACAAAGGGATAATTGGGACTAAAAGCAGGTAGAAATCTGTCTTAACATAGACAAATTAGGTAGAAGTATAAATGGTTTATTACTGGTTTTAGTTTTAGCCTTCTGATGTTCCGGACTCCATATTAGGACATCTTAAAATTGAAAGAATAGCATTTACCCTCGCTGTCGGTCACCGCTTTGAAGTCGGTGAACAACTATATATGCCGTTGGAATGAATTTGTATATTCTTTATGGCTAGAAAAATACCTGATAATCACTGATTTGTCGTTTTGGAGTGATATTGAAATACTTTGAAAATGATAAAAACGACTGGAACGTCACGGTTCAATTATAATCCCGTATTCTCGCTATTACCCCTCGGTATTACAGCATCCCGTTCTCTTGTTTTGCTAAAATCCAGCTCCCGCTAGTCGTTAAAATTCCCGCTTCCCGCACCACTTTTTTTATTACGAATCACGAATCTCGCCCGCAAAATAAGTCAAATCCCGCATCCTGCCAAACCTATTGTGGACCCTCACTTCAGTGTTTTATCGAAAAGTTGAGTGCAAATTGAAACGTTGCTGAGAAGCCTAATAGCATCGTTTTCGCTACCAATACGGCTTACGTAGTAACATATTCTTGTTATGCAGCTGGCTGCGTAAATCGGAGAAGCTCTATCAGTATATGGTTACGAGCTACGTTTTATCGAATTTCCTCGGAGAAAGTTTGCCGAGGGAAATGGCTGGCTGCTGTCATGAAAATTATAATTTCTAACCGACTGCATCTTGAACAAGGTATATAACTGATCTATATTCTTTCTAAAACCAGGGCTCTGCAATTCCAGTCTCAGAGCCAATTTTTTCCGTGAGTAATGTGGCTCAAGACGTTTGTTGTCCTAGCCATCGTGGCTACGAGTGTCTGTACCGATGTCATCGTCTTGGACAATGTGTTTACATCGGGATCAATTTTCCATCGTGAGCATGGTTACGCCTTGATTGGACACGTCATCAAGACTCTGAATGTATTCATTGCAGACTGTTTGTCAGCTTGTCAAGAAACATTGAATTGTTTTTCATTCAATTACATTGACTTTCACAATGGTACGTTTCTGTGTGAATTAAATCGCTCCAACAAGAACCAAAGCCGTGGGTCGTACATACGTAAAGAAGGCTATGAATACGCTGAACCAACGGTGAGTTCTTCAAGTTGTCATTTTGCGAGCGCGAGATAGGCAGTGAATTGTTTTTAGACGTTAACGTCTCAAAAAAGAGCACATGCAAGTCTTGGCTACGCAACTTATCGAAAAGAAGTATGGGTAGCTATTTTTAAACCGCACGAATCCATACCACACGACAAATCACCTTAACCTCGTGTCATCCTTCAAAGAACGTAAACTGGTTAAAACCAAAGCCAAAAAGTGAATAAAATGTTCATCTGCCAATACTCCTTTTTGGTCCTAGTTGCGTGGGCGTGAGGTCTCTCGTCCGACAACATTTTAAAATTGGTGTATGGCTAACATAAAAATCGCTTCAATTATATTGGTCATTCGAATTTCTTTATAGATTTCGCCGCAATGTGACGGCAATACATGTGTTAAGAAAAAAGGTGAGTAAGGTTTATTGTGATTCTGTATATAGCTATTTCAATTAACGTTGTCGCTGTAAAAGCCTAAAGGCTAAAGCCTTTCGAATATCTTTTGTGTACTATCAAACTTCTCTATAGGCTATCTGAGAAATTAAGGAATATGTGTCCAAGTTGTAGAATTTGCAAGCATACAGGGAGTTTTTTATTGTTATGATGTCACGATGATAAAAATTTTCATGATTTCGCTCTCAAAGCTTTAGGCTTTAGGCTTTTTTCAGCGCCAACGTTAATTGAATTAGCTATATTGCATCATGAATATACACCATGTTCGTATTCTCAGTATTGGACTGGAACTATAGCTTGCAATAAAGGCTCATATGGGGGAATCGAACATCATTCAAAATATTTGCATTAGAAAAGATTCCCGCTGCATGAGCCTCTTTTGCAAGCAAGTTCCAGTTCAGTACAGAGAATACAAATACGGCCTATTCCGTACATGTATTCTAGTCGTTGAGTGTAAAATCAATGCACCTTTTACATATTGTATTATCGTCTAGCTCTACCAGATGGCTGGTACAAGTTCAACGAGTCAGTATTCAAACTAATTCTCGAAAAGAAGACACGGAACGACGCACGAACCCACTGTCAATCACTTGGTGGTGATCTGGTTTCAATTGGTTCAAAGACCGAGGAACAATTCATAAAAGATGTTGTAATGTTTCCATTTCGTAAGTAACAGACTTACCAGATTGGAACTTTTAATATCTTTTATCCGATCATACCGGTTTTTGTTATAGACAAGAGATTATATATTATAAGCAGAACTATCCAGAGTCAATCAATGATATAGTTGTTTAGGGGTTTCCTTTGCTTTGAGTGATATACTGTCAAATTCATGTACGGGCTGCAAATAAACGGGAAAGTGCGTAACGGCTAAACCAGGTATATCCTGAGATATCGAATGCCACACCTTATTATTAAAGTAATTATACGCGTACGAACTAGGCAACTCTCTATTGTTGTGCGGCAATTTCACTTTAACCACATAAGAATGTCTGGTTTTCAGACTGATAATGTATCAACCTTTTCTTGGGTGCATATGACGTCACGGCAGCCATCTTACATGAACTTCAACTAAAGAATTCTCATTGGAGTCTCACTAGCGTAACACTTTAAATAACATGCGCAAATTAAAACTGTATTTTGAAAGAAAGTTTCTTTTGTGCTAAAAGACCTTATCCAATAATAGCTGTACAGCACAATAGCCAAGCTCGAGATGCTTCCAATTGACCACTAGTTTATCGATATATTGGTTGGGTGATCATGCACAAAGCAGTTCAAAATGAGGCTCTGGTCTAACAATGGAGAATAGTGCAACTTAATCATAATTAGAATTTTAGCTTCAAACAATCCCTTTGCATTTATTGGAACGTTAGGATAGTGTATTGACGTATTTTACACTATTTTGGACTATTTAGGTTTGAATATTAATGGCGAGCTCGATTCTGTAGTGGCAATTAAGCGAAAGGTTATATCAATCAGAGATAATTACATTATTGCGTCACTCAATACATTTCTCAACAGAACACTCCGCCTCGCCTCGAAAGTAGAACCGCACAAATATTGTATTATAACAGTATTATTTATTTTGTTTGTAGCTGATTTGTTGGCATGGTACGAAATGGATGGTTCCGATGGCCCTACTTTGAGGTACGAATCTCGATTCTTTATGGCGATCAATAACCCTTTGCAGCACATCAGAATGCGGCTAAATTTGGAAAATAGAACAAAAGAATTTCAGCGCCCAATAGCGCCTTTCCAAAAATTGAAAATTAGACAAGAGGTACACTTACCTTGCAGGATAATTGTAATTCTCTGAACCATACGGAACATTATGACATAACCCATTGCGTATCTCATTGCGCAGACGCAGAAGCCCACTCTTTAAAGCGACTATTGTTATGCAAATTAACAACACTATAAAACCCGGTGATAAGCCAGGCCAGGCCTCTTCTTCTTGAAGTGCAAAAGGTAAGCCAAATTAAAGTATTTGGCATCCATCACTGAGGGAGGGAGACACGATGTGAATCTGCAGCAGATGTCCAGGGGGGGAAAGTAAGGTCATAATGTTCCGTATGTCTCAGAGAATTATAATTATCCTGCAAGGTAAGTATACCTTTTGTCTAATTTTAAATTCTCTTTCACCATACTCCACATTATGCCCTTACTATGCGGTTTCAAAGCCCCAGATGCCAAATACGCACGCTTTCAAAAAACAGGACTTTTTCAGTTGCCAAATGAATTATAACAGCGCAACGAGGTTAACGCTGACCGTGGGGACAGAACTGACTTTTGACATGGAAATCAGTCAATTATCAGAACAATTTCCACTTGGAGCAAAATCCGTGGGAAACCAAAGGATTTCACGGCTGATACCAAAATCGAAAACAACATACAACCAGCAGTCGCAGTCGCGAGGCTGCCCTTGACCAAGATATCATTGGCTAAAACACCCATCTTGCATAAAGGATGCTATACCGTTATTCGAATAACTAAGCTCGCCGACTGACAAGCAAGTACATTTGACTAGATAATGATTTTATGACAAGGCATTTCGGGGCCGGAAACGACATTTTTACATGCATGTGCATGGCAGTGCCGTTTCCAAAAAGCTTCACATATACATGCAAATGGATTTCATGTAGAACAATGGATTTCGAGAGAGTTTTTCAACACAATCATGAGGAATTAACACTTGTCAATGAGTTGATTCTTTATTGACACCATTATTAACGCCATTGAAAAGAAATCCATTGGAATGAGCTGACAACAGTCACCCTGGGCGTTGAGTTTAGTTCATATCTTTAACGAACCAATTGCACAGCTCAGCTCCTGGGTCACCAGACTGAAAAGCTTAGCACAAGGCACATCATTATCAGCGATAGGGCGTTGCCTGGAGTTGAGAACAATGACAAGATCAGACGTTATTGATTTCTAGAACGCGAATCCAGGGCCAAAAGATCAAATAATACGCTCATTACATTGGTGAGCTAATTAACAAGCACAATGAAAAACGCGGACGCAGTTGCATGATGACACCTACGGCTAGAATAACCAGTTGGATCAAAATTGGTAGGGAACATTTTACTAGGAGCTCCTTATAGAATTAGGGAAAACAACGAAAACGCCCGTGGTCATTCTCGCATGGTTTACAAAATCACTCGTGAACCAACAAACGAGCTTGCAGGTGACCAGAGCAACCTGGACATCTAGGCAGACAGAAATAGACTGACAATTACCCGACGTTCACATGAGCAACATAGTCAATGCAAGATGCAATGGAATGGTTCGACGGATGGCAAAGCTGCCATTCTCAAGCTAGAGAACTAGAAGCTTGAAAAAATACTTCTATGTTAACTATGAAAAAAGTGCGACTAGAATCATAATCGAGCCGCATGAAAAACGCAGTATCTTCCCTGTTAAGACAATTTGTGTCCCAAGGAGACATTACCAACTCAAATACGGGGATGTGTACAATAAAGCTGGATTTTCCCCCATTCAGTTCGACACCTTAATTTATGCATGCAATTTCTAAAAGGTCTTTTAGGAGCTGTTCAAACTTCAAAAGGATTAACAATGAAGCCAAAAAGACTCGTGCACCAACACGTGATCATGACGTGTTTAATAATTGTTTTGTTATTGAACAACCAGTCTTGATGAATTGATCGACAATCGTCGAAAAATAGTCATTAAAGTGTTCACTAATATCATTAGGATCTGTTATAATATTACCTTGGCTGCATTATTAGACAAAGTACATGTTTCTTGGTTTGCTCACCTAGATGTTTGGCATTGAAAGTTAATTGGTCGTCAGATGAAACCCAATTTTTCATTGACATTCCAGGGCATTTTAATTCGCGCCGATAGATTTCCAAGTCCATAGGGAATTTAAAATGAACTGTTTGCATACATTGCATGGATGTTTTTCCAGAAGAATTCCATCGTGATATCACTGTTTTCTTGGAATCGTTGACTCAATTAAAGCAACCAGAGTAGTAGACGGAGCTGCTAAGAAAGTTGTTTTTCTACAGCTTAGACATCAGTTGGGTTTTGGTTATGGTCCAGAACAAACGACAGAATAAGAAGCCTTTTTCAGTGACACATTGAAGGATTCATTTACAAATGAAATACTCGAATCAAAAGCAATCACGTGAGAGGCACGAAACAATTTGCAATCCATAAATACTAGATGTTCGTGGATTAACAGAATCGCCAAATTGCAAAAATGATAGGGCGACCCAGAAAAGAGTTGACTGTCGAATAGATTTATATCAAACAGCTGATAAATGTCTAGGAATCTCGATCGTCTGCTGAATTAGACTGGGAGGCAAACTGTATGCTCCCAGGACGTTTAAACCACAAAGAAGCATTTGGAAAGCTGGGATGTAATTCAGCTGGTAAAAAGTCCACACGGGACAGAATAGGTTGACATTGACACCTTATTATAGGTAATAATAATAGCCTATAATAAAAACGTTGAATAACCAATTATCCAGTAATCGATACTGACTATCAACTGATTGGGATTCTTGGAAAGTGAGATATGGCTAATGACACTTAAGTAAATGCTTGAAGGTTTTTTTTTTTTTTTTTTGGCATTCCTTAGCTCTCTGTTAAGATATCTGAGCTGTCATTGTCCCATTTGAGTTGTAGAAAAAATGCTCCAAAGATATGAGTATCTTTAGAACACGGATGTCACTAGACAAATATTACTGAGTTGGGACAACGAGCTTTTTAACCAAAAAGTACATGGAATAGGTAGAATAGACGCAGTGTTTACAAACACTGACACTAAAATGTTAATGTAAAGCCATTTGAAAAAAATGCAAATAACATTGTATAGTATTGTACTTTACAATAGCTTTATGATTTGTGCTTGGAAATCAATGACAATGGCTAACGCTCATTAGCCTTCTTCTATTATTAGTCAGGAATTGGATGCATATTAAAAGTGCTAGTCCAGTAATTCCATTGGGAATCAGTCAAATAGTGACTGGTTTGTATATAACTAGGATTGCAGCCAATCTGTCCAAATGGTCGGTTGTCTCGGCAGGAGCATTCTATCGGGCGACATACAGTTATGATTACAGATAAGTAAATCCCATAGCATTGCTTGGAAACAATCACTGGCCTATTTTACAAATAAGGCACACAGTAATCCCAAGCGGCGCTAAACTGGGCGCTGGAATTCCGGGAAATGAGTCTGCACGTGTTGTCATTCAAATGGCATGAGTTGCAGATCACGTCCTTTTTTCTTGAACTGAGTCAGTTGAAAGAATGCAAATTTCACTCAAAACTAGTTGGAGTAAAATTGATAGATCAAGGTTACGGCTAGATTCATAAACTCGTCATCGCGTGCTAACAAGCGATTTTCTGTAAGCAATTTCCAATAGAGATGCAAATGAGACAGCAACTTTCTGTCGATCCTTGAAATAAATAGTTCAAGGAAAACATGGCAACAATGACGCCAAATGAATGCAGTCTCAGATCACGAGCGTGCATTACTGACGAAGGTTTCAATAATTATCCTCAAAGCATGATTGTTGTGGACGAGTCCTTCAACAATATGCAATTTAGTTAGCAGTTACAGCTAGTAGTTTTAGAAACTCGCTTCATAAAAGCAGAGATTACTTTAGACAAATATGAAGACTTCATTTTCTTATTTATTGGTTTGGCAGACACATCGGCTCGGCGTTCTTGCTTGGGCGGTCTTGCACGTACGCGCAAAATCTAAAATTCATCGAGTGAATTCCTTAGTAGGCTCGCTCGAGTACTGCTCAGCAATTGATGGGGCGGGATGTAAGTCCTTGCCTGCACAGCGCTAGCATTAACTAGCATAGGTGACGGGATCGAAACCCTCGTCAACACGAGAAACGTTCCAAGCGTGTGGCTGAGTCAGCCTCTCGTGAGTCCAATTTCGAGTTGGCACAGCGCTAGCATTAGCTAGCATTCGTGACGGGATCGAAACCCTCGTCAATACGAGAAACGCTCCAAGCGTATGACTGAGTCAGCCTCTCGTAATCAAATGTCGAGTTTGCTCTTCACGTGCAAACAGTCCAGTACACTGACATGGACAAGATGTTCCATCAGGCTTCAAAGGAACTTTAAAGGACTTCGGAACTTGGTAGAGAGATGACTTGAGGTGATTTCTTTCAACATGAAGTGAATCACTCTGAACGGCATTCATTCAGCATTCTGAACAGCAATGTGTGTCTTGTAGCTCAGTTTTCCAGTGCACAACAAGACGAGGCGCCATCTAATCCAAGATGGAAACAGCAAAGCTGTTCAAGATATATAAAACACAAATAGAAAAGTGTTTAGTATTTCTCTTAAACAAAAGTCAGAATAGATCTTCACTCAAAACGAACGTGAAGACGAAACGTGGCTTACCTGTGCGCCAGCACGAAAGAAGAAGAGGCCTGGCCTGGCTTATCACCGGGTTTTATAGTGTTGTTAATTTGCATAACAATACATCTTTGAAACGTGGCTAAATGCGCATGCGCAAAGGAAGTACGCATGGTAAGGGCATAATGTGGAGTATGGTGAAAGAGAATCACTTACGGGCCTCTGAGAAATAGAGACTAGACGCATCCCTTGAGATCCATCAGTCTTCTTTCCAGTTTATTATGGGAAAAAAAATCACAATATAAACGCTTTACTAAAAGGAAAAAATGTCTAAATACGCATATGGGCACAGGGTTCTTCATCATAAAATTTCCTGTTAACTATCTCAATGGGATACGCGGTGGCTTTTACGGCTAACGGTTAACCATATCTGCATGCGCAGAATGAGTAGAAATATTAAAACTATGAAGCCACATAATCATTAATACATTTCACATCTAGCTTGTCTCGAGCTAATACACCAAAGAACTTTATTTGTTGAACTCAGTGAAGACCAATGTCAAAAAGAGTGGAGTTTTGCACCTACCTAAAATTCTTTTAGGTCGTTCGTCGACCGACAACCCATTTTCAAATTGATGTACAAGTAACGGCGCGTGAATGTTTCTGCTAAGTAACGTAAAAATAAACCTATTGTTATAAGGAAAAGTTCTGGACCAAGCCATGCAGCCGCTCTCCTCTAAAACATGCTCTAACACCAGTGTTTCTAATATTGTAGTTTACAAAACGGTGCAGCAGTAGTAGACATCGATTGCACCAAGGCTGCGTACTTTGATGGAGTAGATGACTACGCAACTATACCAAGCTTTGATATTCGTACCACTGACTTTACCATTGCTCTTTGGATCAAACCTCGTCAATTTGGTTTTGTTAACAATGTCTTTAATGATGTTAAAGGTTCAGTAAAGCAATATACCATGTATTTCTATCATGGATCACTTAAATTCAGAACATACGATCACAGTGACACTACGGTGTTTGCAGTTGACAGTTCGGCAAGGTATGAAGCCCGAAATTCATTTTATAACACTAAATACCAAAATAACGTTTAATGGTGTGTTTAAATGTGTGGGACATTAAAGCCAGTTATACAAGCGAGAAAAAGACACATCCTTTAAACACCTGTTTCACCAAACATTGTCGGGCAAAAGGCTACTAGTCTACTCGATCTGAAAGAGGAAGCATGGAGAAAATTTACTACAGTAGTTTTGAAACCAAACAAATGTCTATACGACATCATAAATCTAGCTTGAGGCCTCTTGTACAGTACGAAAACATTTTGGAAACAAGACGCAACTAATGATAAGACGCAAACTGTCCGAACATAAGAATTAAGAACAAATCAGAGTGCTGTTCGGATTCTCGATAAACAACTACCAAAAACAAACAAACAAAAACCAACCAACCAATAAACAAACAGACAAACATGCATACAACCATCCAAAGAAAAAACAATTACAGAAACATCGTCAACGGCAGATGTTTCAGCAACGTTTTATTCCAATCTTGCCATGGACATGGTCCGATTTCTTTCTATCTTACCCTCCATATGTGGGAGGATGCCAAATATTTCCGTTTTTCAGTATCTTTCCACTTCAAAAGAAGAGCCCTGATTTTCGTTGGTGCCAAGCTTATATTATGTCACTTGTTTGCAATCTGCAGCTCAATGTTTCATGGAGAGCCCCAATGAAATGTCCTGAAACATGAAAACTATAGGGATTGGTTAGGGTTAGGGTTAGCAATAGAGTCTTACATAAAATACTAACCATTTTGAATAACACTGCTTGCTTTGGAACGTGTTCAAATTCGCATGGGCTGAGAATACCTGGGAATACACTTAATAAGATCATAATATTTCGTATGGCTCCAAGAATTACATTTATCCTGCAAAGTAAGTGTACCTCTTTTCTAACTGTACAATTTCTTTAGAAATTTTCCAATCAACACGTGGAACCATGTGATTGTCACTTGGAATCGTTCCACAAAAGAAGCCAAGTTATATATCAACTCCACCATCAAGAGTTCTAAAATATCAAGTGCAAGCAATGTTGATCTTCGCAACACAGGACACTCAACTTATGAACTTGGAGCGAATGACGGTAAAAAGTACTTCAAAGGTTGGATCAGAAAATTAGCTGTCTTCTCGTACACTTACAAGCAACAGGACATTCCACATTTACTAGGTATATTTATTCGAATGTCAACAGTTTTCTGTAGTTTATTAAAGATAAAATACTACATTGATCCATTTGTGTTTCCGAGGAATTACGACTGCTTTACCCATTTAAGAAGACATTTTATGTCGGGAATTTCTCCTTATTTGTGAAAATTCCCTTTAAATAGAAAAGATCTTTGAAACCATCATTTATATTTTGGTCTACTGCACTGCTGTTCTGCACATACCGTGCTATACTACTATACATATTGACTGAGTTAGAGGGCCGGAAACCTGGAAATATTTCGTTTAAAGTCAATATAGTACAAGAAGAGCGCAGCGAGGTCCGTGTATAGAGTGAACGACAGCTAAATATTTCCAGTCCAGCCCGATCTTACTCTATCGATAAGCATTTGTTTTGACCATTAATTTTTATATTTTTGGTCTCGGGCCCTGGTCATCCATGTTTTGCTAGAGTATGCACTTCAAAAACCTTATCTGTCTGAAACGAGACCATTTGGAAAGTCTTTTTAAGAGTGCGCGCTTGGCCAATACGGGTGCGAACAGTATCGTACCGTGCCGTGCTGGTCTGTGCTATGCTGCATTTGCTGTGTGCACTGGAAAAAGTGATCAATTTCCATAGTATGTAAAAATCGTGTAAAAATAATGCAAAGATACACTAAATTTCAGTTTACATGATTGTTCCCCATTTACAGGGTTTTGGGGTTTAGTTTTTTTAGAAGGATCAGGAAGATCCTGTAAAAGTCCTGTAGAAATCCTGTAAAAATCCTGTAAAAAAACGAGATCTCACAAAGATAATGGAAAAATCGTGTAAAAACATTGTAAAAGATCATGTAAATTTGATCAACAAA
The DNA here is from genome assembly GCA_029948255.1 of Telmatactis stephensoni. Taxonomy (NCBI): domain Eukaryota; kingdom Metazoa; phylum Cnidaria; class Anthozoa; order Actiniaria; family Isophelliidae; genus Telmatactis; species Telmatactis stephensoni. The sequence continues at coordinate 816,117 of JALIZF010001895.1, forward strand.
ACCCTGTAAAATTCCTCTAAATTTTATAGACAAACCTTGTAAATTAAATATTACATGGTCTTTTACATGGTTTTACATCTAAATTTGCATGATTTTTGCAGTAAATGTACAGGCTTTTATTTTACATGATTTTTACACTATTTCTGTTCTTGTGGCATCATCTGTAATAAATTTACAGGGTCATAAGAATAAATGCTAATTGACATGATTTTTACATGATCCTTTTTAGTCTACCAATTTCCATAGTATGTAAAATTCATATAAATTAAATCCCGTAAATGGGGAACAATCATGTAAATTGAAATTTACGGTATCTTTACATAATTTTTACACGATTCTTACATACTATGGAAATCGAACATTTTTTTCAGTGCTGTGCTGTGCTGTGCTGTACTGTACATGTAAATGATTGTAATATCTGTTTTCAGGTAATCAACACTTTGGAGCATGGGGAGGTTTGAATGATAACACCCAAGAAGGAGTCTTGCAGTGGTCTGACAATCAGCCCCTGACTTACATGCCTCAAGTACAGTTCAACTCACCTTCATTACAATGTGGCTTCCTGAAAAAGGATCCACAGTATGGAGTGGTTTGGTCGTTTAAGAATTGCTCTGCAGCTTTTCCATTTATTTGTGAAAAGCAGTAAATCACATTTGATTTGTAATCATCGATGAATTATCCATTTTTCTCTGTTTCGAAAAAGTTATATCCTCACATGTGAAGATAACATGTTATTTCACATGTGAAGATAACGCTGTTGTCATAGCTACTTTTTTCGGAAGCTTCACGGCGACGGCACATTCTAGTTTATCGTTGATTATATAAACCATCGGCGCCTTCATCAGGTCTAGTGTTGATTGTCACAAGACGAAACGTTTTGTGACAATCGGCATGGAACGCCTTGTAATGCTTTGTCCCACACTAAATTTTTCCAAATGCAAATTAATAGCTGGGAATCAAAAGGAGCAGATATTGTTGTGAGATGTAAACTAGGTGTCCAGATCAAGAAATGTCTTATAAAAATGTGCTGTTTTCGGGCGAGCTTCTTCTTCGATCCATATAAGAACTTTGTACTTACCATATTTTGAATTTAGAATATATGGTCAGCGCGAAAAAAAAGCGATTTTCGTTGAAAATTCCATTTAAATTTTACAGCCATTCGAGTGAGAACATACTGAGATGTCAAAATTCCACAGCCACGAATTTAGTCGTGGACATTGCTTAAAGAGATAAATTTGCTGCTGCTGGGTTGTATGTGACGTCACGGCAGCCATCTTGGATGAATTCCAACAAAAGATTTCTCATTATCGACTATAATTGTTTATGTATCCAACATGACTGCGTACCGTTTCATTGTCTTTTGGTTCCCAAAGGAATGGATGAAACCCAGCAAGTGTATTTCTGCAGCCGAATGATGGCAAGAATATTGATAGATTTATCTAAACCATAACTTTTTTAATTGGATAAATTTGAACCGCGAAATAGTTTCTCAAACATGCAGTTCTTTAATTTCCTCAAAAGTATCGTATATAAACCCTTATTTAATTACGGCAAAATATCTTTTATTGGCTCTCTCTTTTTTTTTTTTTTTTTTTTTTGATTTTTATTAATACGTTTATTTCACAAATAAATAAATTTTTACATTTCAACACTATAGATTTTTACAATAAATTTGTTTACATATATAACACAGAATTTTTTTTTTTTTTGCAATAATTCCATTTTTTTATTACAATTTTGGACAATTAACAGATTTTTTTGACAACTGTTTTCTTTTTTTTAAGCTTTCAGTATACAAAAAAAGACAGTTTTTTATTTTATTTTAGTGTATAAGGTGTAGCAAATTAGTAGAAGAGGAAAACGAGGAGAACAATGTGAACAAGAAACAATCAAGGAAGAAGAGATTAGGGAAACTGAGGCATTAGTTTGGTCTCACATTTTTTTAAAATCAACATTTCTATTTTGGTTTCAAGGAATAACATTTTGATAAAGTGAGCTAAACTATAAACAGCAGATCCTGACCCAACTTCGCCAGAATCCTGCATCCTGACCCAACTTAGCCAGCTGATTGTTTGACTTTCTTCGCAAAGGATATCTTTCACGTCTTAAGTGGAGATTTTGAATTGAGTAATGAAAATGATGTGACCCTTCCTAACGATGAGAATGAAATTTCCTGATCCTCTCCTGGGATTTGGCCTAAAATAGCAGAATGTTTCCTTTTAATTCACTGCCCATTTTTTTCATGACCCTTCCCTTTTCTCGGACTCAAAAAGTTATTAGCCTCCCCCATTTTCCACCACAATCTTAAGTTGTATAGAAATTTTCAAACACGTGTCAATCATTGTAAACCTATCAGGATATATATATACTCTCTTCAATGGACTCTCTCTCTCTATATATATACTCATGTAAAGAATATTTGTAATTATCTTTCTGAAGATGTCATTAGCTATGCCAAAACATGTCAAGATTAAAAGTATTATTCGTATATTTGAAAGTTACCTTATCATTTGCAAAGATTGAGAAAATGTATATGTTGTACATACCTGTTTCAAAATGTCGACGTTGGTAAAACTGAATCTGATACAGCACATGAATAAATAAGTTTTGTGTTTCTTGACTAAAATATGAAAAAAACATAATTTAACTCAAGTATCATAACTAATATTCTTAAGCAATAGAATATAGTTTCTATGACTCTATACCGGTGAAATAGGGCACGCGTGAGAAACACGAGAAAAATTTAAAAATCACGGCGAGCCGTAGAATCTAGTATATTCTATTGCTTTTATGATATAGCAAGAGGTATTTTAAGAACGATCAAATTGTGTTATTTTCTGATCAAAACTAAAATTCTCAAAACTTGCTCAAATGTAAGCCAATCACAGTTGTCGTACTATTGACTAATCAGTGTGACTCATAGCGGCGTTTTTGACAAAACAGTTTGACAACTTTCATCGAAAGAATTCAGCAAAAATATGTTGAAAAGAGAGTTTTCTGTTTTTATATAATGGAACAATGACTCGAAAATAGACAAAAAGGCCAAATATAACTTACAGTACTTCAAGATATGGAAATGTTTACTTCTTTCGACGAATCAAGCAGCGTTTGCTATTGTGAAAGCCGCGTTTTCGGTTGGAAAAAGCTGAAGTTTTGAAGAGACTTACAGAATAAGGATTTTGCTAGTAAACGAGAAGCTGTTGATTTGAATTATCTGTTGGCTGTTCACCGATAGCTCGGTGTCAAAACATCTCTACACTGGCGTAGTGTCATACGAAGGATGATTGAACAAACTGTCTCGTGGCGACACTCAGTTTTGGAAATCTTCGCCTCTCTTTGTAAGTAAGAAACTAAACTTTGTTCAATGAAAAATAACTCTTATTGATCGAAACTAATCTGTGAGAAAAAAAAATCCTATGTTGTGAATTCTAGTTCCTTAAGTTTGATTTATACTGGCGTCGTTTGCACGTCATGCCCATGCAAGTCATTTTCTATGAAATTTACATTTATTGTTATTGTCCGACCACGAGGCTTAGTTTGTAAATTTTAACGATAACTGGAATGATGGGAAGTATTTTCTGGTTTATTTCTAAGTTTTGGTCTCCTAATTAAAGTGAAATTTGTACCTGTAAATAGACTTTTTGGTATAATCATTCGTCAGAAAACCATGTCTTTACCGGTGAAATAGAGCATAGATTTTGGTGGTATCTCAGCCAATCAGAACGCGTGTTATAACTGAGCTACATTATAAATTCTAATATTACAACAAACGGCTTTGTATATATCAAAAGGTATAGCTAGTTACTCAATTTCAGATGTAAGATTCAGGTCTCCGATCATAAACGTTGTTTGAAGTAGGTTTATAGAGTGATTTCATGGCGGCCATGTTTGTGGGCAAGTTTTTAAATGACAAAAGATTTTATTTCTCTTGGGAGAAAATCACTGTTATTTTGACCACAAACATGTCTGCCGTGAAATCCCTCTATAACTTACTTAAGTACTTACCGTTATCTGATGTTTCCAAATTTCCACTGGCCTAATATCTAAAAATTAATCTAATAGTTATTAGATATTAGGCCAGTGGAAATTTGGAAACATCAGATAACGGTAAGTACTTCATGGCTAAATGCCATATAGTCGTTTTCCTAATATTTGCCCTTATGCTGCAACTAGCCTTACCCTGACATTTCCACGCTTCAAGTAAACGGCAACATGTCCGAATATATCCACTGTGTATGCAATGCGTTTATTAGTGATTTCGTCCCGGGCTCATGAGTTTGTACCTTTGGAAACAATTAAGATCTTTATGATGTCCTGTGTTACATAGTCTCCTTTGCAGCCGTTTTTAGTCTCGTCGCGCCACGCGAATCAGACTATGGGTGACAGGGCGAAAAAACGTTGAATAGTCTCTTATTATATATAAGGACTCCATAGGTTTTTTAAGCTAAATATTTTGCAAACAAGCCGTTTTAGACACAAAGAACAAAATATCTAATATCAAAATTTGGTACATGCATCTCTGAGATATAATGCCCTGTACTTTGGGAGAGGTGACATTTTGATCAGCAGAAATATTATTTTAATAAATATCCCCAGAAACTTTATTGTAGCGTCACAAGGTTTTGTAAAAGGTTTTTTTCTTAAAATCGTAAAAGTGTAGCAGATACCGTTTTCGGCGCACAGTTTATGAAAAAGCTATAAAAACAGCCGCTTAGCTGTTTTTTTCCCCGCTATGTCGTCCCGAGAAAACGAAAGAGACTCAAATAATCGAAAATGCCTTCTTGTCCTAGTCTACAAGTAAAGGTCTCACCAAAATCTGAGGTTACATTAAATAGTTGTAATGCTCGAGGACCACAGTGCGGGCGTTGTAGTCTCTCACATCGAGTGTCAACCGTGAAAAGTAAAGAAAGGCAGACTCCAGGCAGCTATTTTACTGATTCTTAATCACACGGTGAAAACTACAAGAAATATACAACTAATTACAATGATGGACGCGGATAAAATGCTATGAAGAACGATAAAAGGGTACATAACGAGACACTTACATCTGATGTTGCTAACTGCTCCAAAACACGAGTGAAAAGAAGACGCTAAGTATTAGGTTACAGTTTAATTTTCGTCTTACCCTACTCAGGTGCGTCGAAAAATTGAACGAGTGGAATTTCGCGATTTGAGCTTCGTAAAATCACACAATCGATACCAAATTAATTCTAGATTCCGCAAAAAAAGCCATCTGATGTCCAATTCATAATTTGCATCAAAAAATTATAAAAACAAGCGAGTTTTTCTCATCTAAATGAGCGAAAATTTTTGAATAAACCTAAGCGCGCGCTCGATGACGTGTAGCGCGCGCATTTCCGCTAAAATTTCTTTCAAAAACACAACAAAATACTCGACCTTTTTGCCTTGTTTCTCATCAAAATCGTTGCTTTGTAATCAGAAAGTACACACTTTTGATGGTAGATAATATGAACAACAGTAGTTTTAAGATAACTTTGATTTTAACGCCGTTTTTGAAAACTCAAATCTACACTAAACGGTTCTCTGGGTCCGGAAGTGTCAAATTATGACGCACGGGAGTAGGGTAAGACGAAAATTAAACTGCATCCGGTTACTAAAAATAGCACAGATGGGAATCATCACGGCGCGCGCCCCATTAACAAGTTTCCCTCTCTTATTTATGCTCTCTTGGTTACACCGGAAATACGTAAAAAACTAAGTAAACATGGAGACAATCATGGTTGAATACCTGGGAAGCTAAATATATATAATACTAAAATAACAAGCACAACATGTCCAGTGATGAACTCGACCAGGGATGAAATCGCATGTGTCAGGAGGCTAGAAAAGTACAAATTTCTAACTTAGAAAAGAACTAATTTCATCTTTAGTTTCCTTGACAACCACTTGTCCTTGAGAACTTTTTAATTATAAGAACAAAAGCAATTAAGGTTGGTGCCTACTAATGGGAAGGTAATTTTTTTGGCCAAAAACCACATGGGTATGAAAGCGCCCATCATAGGAAGCTAGAATCCAAGGAAAAAATTGGGGGTCACCGTGCATATTAATGAGTTACACGCCATCAAATGTTGCAAAATCTGCCTATTCTTGAGGCCCAAAGAAAAAATCATAAATACCCCATATTTTGAAAAAATGTCAAACTTTTTTTACTAAAACGTTTACAACACAATTCTCTTACTTGTCGATGCCATACGAAATATGAAAAACCAGAATAACAATTTTTTTCAATGAATTTTTACTAGTTTTAGACCTGTTTTGGTTCATGACCGCCAAATGAAAAGTCCAATTTTTGCAATCAAGTTTCAATTTTAAATTCATAAAAATATTTTAAAATAGTAGGTTAATCTCCACTTTACAATTTACAGAAATAAAAAATAGGGGTATCCGTGCGATTTAGAAAGTTATTTGCAGATAAACGCGCGAAAACTGATCAGAATTCGCGAAAATGATCAAAAATTCCCTAGCCCTCCCCGGAAAGTAGAGCGAATTATAATGCATTTTGGGAAATTTTCAAGATGGCGGCGAAAACAGATCGTTTCTGGTAGAAATGATAGTCAAAACAGGCGTTGTAACTCAGGTTCTATTTATCAACTGTGAATTTCATTCAAACACAGAAGAGGCTAAATGGTTTTCCTTTAATTCTGTAAGTTCATTTTTTCAAAAAGTTGTAAAAAGGCCTTGCTTTTACGATTGCTTTACCGACAAAAATTCAGTGTTTTTGCATGCGCAGAAAGCAGTGCGCGCGGACAATAGTAGGCACCAACCTTAAGCTGTTGACCTTGTAAAACACCTCAGATCAATAGGCCGGTAATGGGATCTTGTTGATCGGAACTGGAAAGGTTTAGTTTAATTACTCGAAGGACTAGAGTTGGACTTTGTACTGCACCTGTCAGCAAAACCGGTTCTAAATGTAGTTTTGACGCAAGCGCAGAAGATGAATATCTGCCTGTAAATCTAACATAGCGTCATCAGTTAGTTTTGTTTACCAACGGACTTTGAGTCGAGAAAAGTATACTTGTTCTCGAATAAGACTTTAGTTTTTATATCTCAGTTTGTTTTGACTTGAATATACAAGCGATTGTCATCGACGCTTTTGTTGAATTAATCCTTTTACAAAGAGTTATTGTAGGATTAAGGTCATTGAGTCAATAGCCCTTGACCAGGTCAGAATCGTGAATATTTAATGAGTCTTCAGTAGAACTCACTACAACCAGTTGAGTGGGTTATGCTAATGAACTCCTATAAATAGGGCTAGCATGTACTAGCTTAGTTCATATATAAAGATGTTCATTACACTCTATATTCCCAGTTTGACTATAAAGCTGTAAACTACTACTGTTTGTGACGACGAATAAAGATTCCGAGTACGCTCTACCTTGGTGGAATTATTTGACTGAGTTCACCCTCATAACAATTGGTGCTAGAACAACGACCTACATAACACCTGTACAAACGCACTCTTACCGTCAGACCTCCCGTAAGGTTCATTATGTGTTCCTCTTAATCAACATCTGCAGTTATGCGGGCGTATTTTGAAATTAAAAACACAGGTCGAACTTCATGCATTACTTCATACCAAAAAGCTTGTAAGGTAGACTTGACGAGCCGCTAGGTAAGTACCTGTTTTGTTCGCGCACAGGAAAATTGTAATATCCAAAAGCACGAATATATGATTAATATTTCCAAATCTGAAGGAAGGATCAAACGAGAACTACACATACACAATTACGTCGTCGACCGCTAGTTGACCTCTAACAATTCCACAGTGAAGCTATTGTCAGGGTGCACACTAGAATTGAAAAGTCGGGGAGTTCTTCAAATTCCTTAAGGTCAGGGGTTTGACAGAAATTTGAAAACACTCAGGGAATTTTATTGCCATGATTGTACATAAGATGCATTAACTGTGAGAAGCAACGCATTTAAATATTCTGCGAGGAAATTCATGTGGTGCATTCATTTCTTTACCAAGTTTGTCAATTCTTTGATTCATAACCAACGTTTGCATTGTTTATGTTCCATGTTGCATAAAAGCCCTTCCACACGAGCAATGAATGTTTTAAGAGGAGATTGTTTTCAATATCGAGTAATAATGGCTAAAAGTGCCAAAAACTAGCCCCTCATGCAAGTTTTAATTCAAATTTTCAATTTGGATTAACACTCAAATTTAATTTTTATCAGTTAGGAATTGATCCTCTAAGATACATGCCCGTTTGAAACAATCCTTTGAGTTGTACAAAGTGGTTGTCATGTATTTTAATTCAAATTTAGCAACTTCCAAGCTGAATGTAAAGAAATATATGGCAAAGAAAACAATGGCCTAAGACTCATTTTCACCTTTTGATTCAAATTTTCAGCTTGGATTAACACTTTTATCCAACTTTTATTAATCAAAACCATTTATAAACAACCTAAACTTTCTAAAAATAATAACTTTAGCTTTGAACAAATTAAAAGTTATTTTTCATGCATCTGAATAGTTTTTGTTGCCCATTGCTTGAACGGTGTGAAAAACATCTCTCTTTGTAACAAATTTTCTAAAACAAACTGATTTTTTAAGCTTAAGTGCTACACGACCAAATCTCTCATGACAAAATCATTTGCCTGTCTTATGAAATTTGGTCAAATTTTCTCGATCATCCACATGAACAAAAATATATATATTTGTCATAGAAAATACTACTTGAATGAATAAAGAGAATTATCTTCTTTGTTTGAAATAATGTAATTAGAAAAGTAAGTTAACTTCGGACAAATAAGCATTCTTAATAATTCCATAGAGGACTGAATTGGGTAGACATCGCAGCAAGCAGCTAAATCGGTCTATTACACATAATTAACACCAAGTTGCTTCTCGACAGGGGACCGGTTCATTTTTAATCAGGTCAATTCATTTAACTATGGTCTAGTTTTCAAGTTATATGTCATTGTTGAATTTAAGAATTTTCAGGAAAAAGAATGTCGTTCATAGCTAAAAGATATGGTTCCAGCGTTTCTATTGTTCTTGAAGTGATCCAAAAATTTAATCAATTACAATTACAATAAATGGAAAATAGTCTTCCATTTAAGCCAAAATTCCGCTAAATCGGAAAACTCTCGTCATATGAAATTTGGTCAAATTCTCTCATCCACACGAACAAAAGATGTTTGTCAAATTAAATATTATTTGTCAAAGAAAATTTGCTTGAATTGAAGAGCCTTCTATACTACTATACTACTTGAATGAATAGATGGATTTAACTTGGCTGAATATTTTCCCAATTGTTAACACGTGATTGAAACTTTTCTAAGGCCGGCGACCCAAGAAAATCTAATTATTTAATTTAGGCGTAATTGAAATAGGTAGAGTACAGACAATAAATTAAACCAGTTTGAACGTAGTCAGAATTTTTTTTAATTTACTCATTTGTCACATAGAATAACAGTATATATCTATAAATAGTTTAATTTACGAAAAAATATATCCGTTGGATGTCATACGGAGAAAATTTCAGCATATGTTGATGAATTTCTCAAACCATTAGCACAGACCCTGCCCTCCTACATAAAAGACACAAGTTTCGTCACATTTATCTCTTCGCAACCTCCACTGTCTCCTAATACAATCTTAGTAACGATGGATGTTAGAAGTCTATACACTAATATAGACAACGAAGAAGGCATCAGAGCCGTATGTAAAGCGCTTACCAAAGCTAACATTACACATCCATCACCACAAGCACTCTGTCAATTGCTAGAAAAAGTACTGACACTCAACAACTTTAAATTCAATGAAGATAACTATCTACAAATTAAAGGGACAGCCATGGGTACTCGCGTAGCCCCAAACTACGCGAATATCTTTATGGGGGAATTCGAAAACCATTACGTCTATCAAACCACATGGACATCATCTATTATTACATGGAAGAGATATATTGACGACATATTTATTATATGGCAAGGTTCTGAAAACAAGCTACAGGAATTTTTTGACTACATCAACAATGTTCATCATTCTATCAAATTTGAATATGAATTCTCCAAAACACAGTTAAATTTCTTAGACGTTACTGTGCACGTAAATTCCAACGGCACTCTATCCACGGATGTCTACCACAAACCCACGGATACCCATTCCTACTTGAATTGGTACTCAGCTCATCCACCCCATCTAAAAAAGAGTCTTCCATACAGCCAAGCCCTAAGATTGAGAAGGATCTGTAGTGATGATGACACTCTTAAACGCAGAATACGAGAATATGGTGAATACTTCGTGTTGTCCGGTTACAATAAATCCTTGGTACACAGTCAAATGAATCGCGTCGTTAGCTTCACACAAAAAGAAGCACTCGAAGGCATTAATAAAGAAACAGCTAGTACAAAACAGATTAAGAGACCAGTCTTCGTCACAACCTTCAATCCGCACAGCAAAAACATAGGACAGCTTGTGAAAAAGAGATGGAGCCTACTACAATCAAAAACAAGACTCCAAAGAATCTTTAATGTACCACCACTCATCGCATATCGACGACCAAAAAGTCTAAGAGACTATCTTGTAAGCGCGAATATAAGGACAACTAGAAGCATTACACAAGAAAAAACAGGCCTCTACCCATGTAATAAACCGAGATGCACCTGGTGCCCTTATATGATCCCAGGCAACAAATTTCAAAGCCTGTCTACTGGGAGAAAATTCAAACTACTACACGCACTTGATTGCAAGTCTTCTTGGGTCATCTATGCCATAAGCTGCATAAAATGCAAGAAACAGTACGTAGGAAAATGCGAAACTGATCTAAATATTCGCCTAAACAACCATAGGAATCACGTAAAAAACAGAATAAAATCATGTGAACTAGCTGAACATTTTATAAACGCCAACGATCACGAATTTGACAGAGACATAAAAATATCGGTTATAGAACAACTAAAGAAACTTGATATGGACGTTGATAAGAAGAAAAGCATACTTAAAATCCGAGAAATATTTTGGATGCACAAATTAAATACTTTCCAGCCTCTTGGCTTAAACAAACGAATTGGATAAGTACACAAGGGCCTAGCATTAATGTACATTCATTTGAATATTGTTGTAATTAAGCTACATTTTTGTCCCTAGTACTCCTCCAATTCCCCATAATTAATGGTAATTACTTACTGTGACGTAATCACACAAATCTGTAAAACCTTGAAGAAGGCAACGCCGAAACGTTGGTAATTAAACGAGTGGAAATTCCACAGCGTCCTCCTTTCTAAAGTACAATATATATATATATATATATATATATATATTGAGCACTCTTTTGCGAAACGGATGAAATACTACAATTTTCTGGTTATATATATATACATATATATACACCAAATCCCTAAAACTTTGATATTGTTCTGATATATATACATATATATATCCGCCATTTTCCATTGTCTTTCCTTTTGTTCTGAAGGTTGTTCTCAAGGGAAAAACTTGAGAACAAAAGGAAAGACAATAGAAAATGGCGGATATATATATGTATATATATCAGAACAATATCAAAGTTTTAGGGATTTGGTGTATATACAGTATATATATATCATTTAAGTTGAATAGCAAAACAGTTGCCAAAGTGCTCAATAGTTTAAAACTAGAGCTTTATAAAAGAAAAGAAAATAGTAATGATCAACAAAAGATCTGACTAGTTGGCATATTTATTACTATATAGTTTCGTACTAGACAGTACTTAAGCACTGTACAGCACTCGTCAGATAAATTGCCAAAGTGATAGCATAAATTCAAAAATTACAACGGTTATACTGATATTTGATACATGGTTACTCTAAAAAAAGATATAGTTTGTTATCGCGTTACATTTTTGAGAAGGAATTTATTAGCGTGACGGCATGACGAGATCAATTCGTTTCGCTTATTAAGTGTGGCCATATCAGGTTTACAAATAATAAAGTACTTCTCCCACAGGCAAAGGTTACATCTATTAGATGCTGGGTTGTATGGTGCTGCTTGCTTTAGTATCTTCCATGATATCTTGAAGTTTGTTCCTGCGTCTTTAAGTGACCAAACATGTTTGCTGAGCTCGGTGCAAAAGCGTTTACTAGGGTTTGTAAAAGATGACTTATGGTTGGCGTATCTCGTTTTGAAAGTGTTCTCAGTTAGTCCTACGTACGTCTCGTCAGGTATGTTGTCTTCTGTCGTTACAGTAGCTTGATATATAATATATTTTGATTCCATATATATATATATATATATATATGGCGATGAGGCCTGATTATGACTTAATTATGGCTTTACCTACTTCATATATTAGATTGCATCTTCCTAAAATATATAAAGGCATAGCATCGACATGCCATATACAATATTATAATTATAAAGATCAAATTATCTATTTATTTATTTGTATCTAGTTCTATTACATTCCTAGCACTACTTATTCTACAAATTTCCTCTCCTGCTTCTTCGTTTACTATTACTTGAAATTCTTGGAATATTGTGACATTTATTATAACAAATTGTGGAATCAATTAATAAACATTTTAATTTATTTCACATCATTAATTAGCAACCTAATTGCTTCAATATATAAGCTTAATTTTCATACCAATGGCAAAGTAATTTATACTGTATAATTGTAACGTTTTTCATATATTTACAATGTTTTATAGTATTAGGAGATATAGGTAGATAGGATGCAGGTCCACATCAGGACTCAATGTCTTGCCAGTTTCTTAACCTGCGAAACAAATAAACTATGTATGTATGTATGTATGAGTGCAAATTGACACTGGTTGCTGGGAAGCCTAATAACATCGTCTTCGCTACCAATAGGGCTTACATAATGACATATTTTTGTTATGCAGCTGGTTGCGTAAATCGGAGAGTTCTATTATGGTTACAAGCTTTTTTTATCGAATTTCCTCGGTGAAAGTTTGCCGAGGGAAATAACTGGCTGCTGTCATGAGAATTATAACTTCTAACCGACTGCATCTTGAACAAGATATATAACTGATCTATATTTTTTCTAAAACCAGGGCTCTGCAATTCCAGTCTAAATGCCAATTTTTCCGTGACTCTCTAAAGCACCCGTCAGTAATGTGGCTCAAGACGTTTGTTGTCCTAGCCATCGTGGCTACGAGTGTCTGTACCAATGTCATCGTCTTGGACAATATGTTGGCATTGAGCTCAATACTCCATCGTGACCATGGTTACGCCTTGATTGGACACGTGATCAAGATTCTGAATGTATTCATTGCAGACTGTATGTCAGCGTGTCAAGAAACATTGAGTTGTTTTTCATTCAATTACATTGACTTACACAATGGTACGTTTCTGTGTGAATTAAATCGCTCCAACAAGAATCAAAGCCGTGGGTCGTACATACGTAAAGAAGGTTATGAATACGCTGAACCAACGGTGAGGTCTTCAAGTTGTCATCTTACGAGATAGGCAGTGAATTGTTTTTAGACGTAAACGTCTTGAAAAAGAGCAAACACAAGTCTTGGTTACGCAACTTACCCGAAAAGAAGTATGGGTAGGCATTTCTAAACCACCCGAATCCAAACCACACGACAAATCACCTTAACCTTGTGTCTCATCCTTCAAAGAACGTAAACTGGTTAAAACCAAAGCCAAAAAGTGAATAAATTGTTCATCCGCCCATACTCCTTTTTGGTCCTAGTTGCGTGGGCTTGAGGTCTCTCGTCCGACAACATTTTTTTAAATTGGTGCATGGCTAACATAAAAATCGCTTCAATGACATTGGTCATTCGAATTTCTTTATAGATTTCGCTGCAATGTGACGGCAATACATGTGTTAAGAAAGAAGGTGAGTAAGGTTTATTGTGATTCTGTATATTGCATCGTGAATACACCATGTTCGTATTCTCAGTATTGGAGTGGAACTAGCTTGCAATAAAGTCTCATATGGAAGAACATCATTCAAAATATTTGCATCAGAAAAGATTCCCCCGCATGCCGCCACTATTGCAAACTAGTTCCAGTTCAACAGTGAGAATACAAATATGGCCTATTCCGTATATAGCTAATTCAATTAACGTTGTCGCTGTAAAAAGCCTAAAGCCTAAAGCTTTGAGAGCGGAATCATGAACAATTTTTATCACCGTGACATCATTACAATAAAAAAAACCTCACTGTATGCTTGCAAATTCTACAACTTGGACATTTATATTCCTTAATTTCTCAGATAGCCTACAGAGAAGTTCGTTAGTACACAAAAGATATTTGAAAGGCTTTAGCCTTTTAGCTTATTTCAGCGACAACGTTAATTGAAATAGCTATATGTGTGCTAGTCGTTGAGTGCAAAACCAATGCACCTTTTACATATTGTATTATCGTCTAGCTCTACCAGACAGCTGGTACAAGTTCAACGAGTCACTATTCAAACTCATTTTCGAAAAGAAGACATGGAACGACGCACGAACCCACTGTCAATCACTTGGTGGTGACCTGGTTTCCATTGGTTCAAAGACTGAAGAACAATTCATAAAAGAAGTTGTAATGTTTCCATTACGTAAGTAACACCCTTACAAGTTTGGAACCTTTATTACGTACCTTTTATCCAATCATATCGGTTTTTGTTATGGGCTGAAGAGATTATATATTAGACAAGGCGCAAAACTGAAAAAGTCGATCGCAAAAAGTGCAGAAGGCATTTTGGGGTAGAGGCTAGTAACATAACTATTCTAAACTAATTTTTTATGCTGAATCCAAATATGACTGTTACCAAGACGTATTCTGCAATCTTATACGTGTAAATGACGTATTTTGTGAATTGCTACAGTCATTTCATACTAACGGCTTTTTCATGCAATTCCAAAAGTTCCCAAACTTAAAAAAAATTACCATGGCTGGAAAGAGCATATCAAAATCAGTAAAACTGTGAAGTTTGATATCAGTTGAAAAATCAAGGAGATACCAATTTTCAAAAAACGAAATTTTGTATGAAAACACTTACAGTTATGCAAGAGATACAAACAAATTTCGATTTTTGAAAATTTGCATCTCCTTGTTTTTAAGTTTGGGAACTTTTGGAATTACATGTAAAAGCCGTTAGTATGAAATGACTGTAGCAATTCACAAAATACGTTATTACACGTATAAGATTGCAGAAAACGGCTTGGTAACAGTCATATTCGCATTCAGCATGAAAAATTAGTTTAGAATAGTTTTGTTACCAGCCTCTACCCCAAAATGCCTTCAGGTATCTGATTTTTCGAAAATGCGCCTTGTCTATATTATAAGCGGAACTATCCAGAGTCAATCTAATGATATAGTTGTTTAGGGGTTTCCTTTGCTTTGAGTGATATACTGACAAATTCATGTACGGGCTGCAAATGAACGGGAAAGTGCGTAACGGCTAAACCAGGTATATCCTGAGATATTGAATGCCACACTTTATTATTAAAGTAACTATACGCGTAGGAACTAGGCAATTCTCTATTGCTGTGCGGCAATTTCACTTTAACCAGATAAGAATGTCTGGTTTTCAGACGTGTAATGTATCAACCTTTTCTTGGGTGCATGTGACGTCACGGCAGCCATCTTACATGAACTCCAACTAAAGAATTGACGTCCCACTAGCGTAACACTTTAAATAACATGCGCAAATAGGCCTTTAGCATTATGAAGTTTCATACCTCTCTCTATACCACAATCCCTTTGGAGTATCTATTGTTCATCAATTTAAGAATATAACGTTTGTATTCTCCAGGGATATTTAAATTTGAATATGAAAGACCATTGAAGAGGATTTTGGTATAGATAGAGGTATGGGACGTCATAAAGTTAAAGGCTTATTAAAACTCTGTTCTGAAAGAAAGCTTCGTTTTTGCTAAAAGATCTTTTCCAATCATAGCTGTGCAAAAACAAAGCCAAGCTCGAGATGCTTCCAATTGACCATTATCGATATATTGGTTGGGCGATCATGCGCAAAACAGTCCAAAATTAGGCTCTGGTCTAACAATGGAGAATGGCACAAATATTGTATTATACAGTATTATTTCTTTTGTTTGTAGCTGATTTGTTGGCATGGTACGAAATGGATGGTTCTGATGGCCCTACTTTGAGGTGTGAATCTCGATTCCTTATGGCGATCAGTAACCCTTTGCAGCACGTCAGAATGCGGCTAAATTTGGAAAACAGAACAAAAGAATTTCAATGTTTTGCCCTCTAAATTGAGCTACATTCCGACGTGCTGCAAGGGGCCTATTATCGACTACTAATAGCGCGGCCTTTCCGAAAATCGCTTACGGGTTTCTGAGAAAGAGAGACTAGACGCATCCCTTGAGACCCATCAGTCCTCTCTCCAGTTTATTATGGAAAAAAAAAAAAACAAACAACAACAACAACAACAACAACAACAACAAAAACACAACATAAACGCTTTGCTAAAAGGAAAAAAAGTCTAAATAGCCATATGGGCGCAGGCTTCTACAACACATCATAAAATTTCCTGATAACTATCTCAATGGGGTACGTGGCGGTTATTACGGCAAACGGTTAACCATATCTACATGTGCAGGATGAGTAGAAGTTCTTAAAACTATGAAGCAACATCATAATCATTAATACATTTCACAACTAGCTTGTCTCGAGCTAATACACCAAAGAACTTTATTTATTGAACTCAATGAAGACCAATGTCAAAAAAGAGTGGAGTTTTGCACCTACCTAAAATTCTTTTCGGTGGGTTTGAGGTCTTTCGTCGACCGACAACCCATTTTCAAATTGATGTACAAGTAACAGCGCGTGAATGTTTCTGCTGAGTAACGTAAAAACAAATCTATCGCTATAAGGAATAAATCTGGACCAAACCATGCAGCCGCTCTCCGTCAAAACATGCGCTAACACTAGTGTTTCTAACATTGTAGTTTACAAAACGGCGCAGCAGTAGTAGACATCGATGGCACCAAGGCTGTGTACTTTGATGGAGTAAATGACTACGCAACTATACCAAGCTTTGATATTCGTACCACTGACTTTACCATTGCTCTTTGGATCAAACCTCGTCAATTTGGTTCTGTTAACAATGTTTTTAATGATGTCAAAGGTTCAGTAAAGCAATATACCATGTATTTCTATTATGGATCACTTATATTCAAAACATATGATGACAGTGACACGTTGTTTGCAGTTGACAGTTCTGCAAGGTATGATGCCCGAGATTCATTTTATAGCACTAAATGCCACAATAACTTTTGGTATGTTTAAATGTGTGAGACATTAAAGCCATTTATTATACAAGCGAAAAAAAGACGCATCCTCTATAAACCTATTTCACCAAACACTGTCGGGCAAAAGGCCACCAGCCTACTCGCCTCACCTGAAAGGAAACACTTACTACAGTTTTGAAACCAAACAAATGTCTATACGACATTTTAAATCTAGCTTGCTCTGACTTTATACATCAAAGAAGTTTATTTTTTTACGTTAAAAATTAAGACCAAGGCTGTAAAGAGAGCAAAGTTTTGCAATTACCCATACTCCCTTTCGGTTTAGTCGCGTGGGTTTGAGGCCTCTCGTACAGTAGGAAAACATTATTGAAACAAGACGCAACTTAAACTAATGCGCTCGCGCATTCGTGTGCATAACGTTTGCGCATGTTTTGAACGCGCGCGCTGATATCGAATTTGATTGGGCTTCCTGTGTTCTAAATATTTCAATATGGCGGACGCCACGTAACAGTATTCAAAGCCTTATAACTTAAAATCTAGCACGTTGACCTATCCTAATTTTTTCAGAATTCGATGTCTCTTAGCTAAAACTAGTACATATCGAAAAAAATAAAAAAATCTATCGGTTTGTTTCGGAGAAAATCGTGAAAAATCACCTAAAAATGACGTGACATTCGCACGTAATTTCGACTGTTTTTCAAGTTGGAGAAGTCAAAACGTAGCATTTTTTCTAAATTTTGTGACAATAAACTGTTTTTTAAGAAAGTGTATTTACTCCAGTACCCCTAAAAACTTCTCTTTTTCATATTACATCCACCAGAATTAAACTAGACGTAATACTTTAAGAAGCGTTGTTTTTGTTCTAAACTCACGGAGAGTGTCGTGTTCAAGCAAACATAGCGCCAATTCTATATCGGTAACCCCCTATTTTTGTTATTGTTATGTTTTTCACATCTCAAAAACTATCTATATGAAAAATTTCAGGAAAATCTATCGGTAAAATTTGCGCGAGCCCATTACCTTATTTAAGACGCGAACTCTCCGAACAAAATAATTAAGAACAAATTTGAGTGCTGTCCCGATCCTCGATAAACCACCACCAAATAAACAAATAAATAAACAAACAAACAAACAAACAACAACAACAACAAAAACAACCAACCAACCAACCAACCAACCAACATGCATACATGCAACCATCGCAAGAAACAAACAATTACACAAATATCGTCAGCGTCCGGGAGATCTTTAAGCAACATTTTATTCCAATCTTGCCCTGAACATCTCGCCCTCCATATGAGGGAGGATGCCAAATATTCCCGTTTTTCAGTATCATTCCACTTCAAAAGAAGAGGCCTGATTTTCGTTGGTGCCACGCTTATAATATATTACTTGTTTGCAATCTGCAGCTCAATGTTTCATGGAAGCCCCAATTAAATGTCCTAAAACATGAAAAGTATAGTGATTGGTTAGGGTTAGGGTTAGCAATATGGTTTTACATAAATACTAACCAATTTGAATAACGATGCTTGCTTTGAAACGTGGTCAAATACGCATGGGCTGAGAATACACGTAATAATATTCCGTATGGTTCCAAGAATTACATTTATCCTGCAAAGTAAGTGTACCTCTTTTCTAACTGTACAATTTCTCTAGCAATTTTCCAATCAGCTCGTGGAATCATGCGGTTATCACTTGGAATCGCTCTGCGAAAGAAGCGAAGTTATATTTCAACTCCACCCTCAAGAAGTCTAAAATATCAACTGCGAGCAATCTTGATCTTCGCAACACTGGACACTCACTTTATGAACTTGGAGCGAATGATGGTACAAAGTACTTCAAGGGTTGGATCAGACAATTAGCTGTCTTCTCGTACACTTACAAGCAACAGGACATTCAACATTTACTAAGTATATTTATTCGAATGCCAATAGTTTACTTTAGTTTTTTAAGATAAAATACTACCTGGACCCTATTTCACAAAGCGTACTTAATATATCAGTTAGAGTATAAATCCAAACTTGTGATTTGTCTTTCCGAGGAATTACGACTGGTTTACGCAGGGAATTTCTCCTTATTTGTAAAAATTCCCTTTAATATAAATAGAAAAGATTTTTGAAACCATCATATATATTTTGGTCTACTGCACTGCTGTTCTGCACATACCGTGCTATACTACTATACATATTGACTGAGTTAGAGGGCCGGACGCCTGGAAATATTTCGTTCAAAGTCAATATAGTACAAGAAGAGCGCAACGAGGTCCGTATGGAGTGAACGAGAGCCAAATATTTTCCGTCCAGCAATAAGCATTTTATTGTGACCATTATATTTTCTATTTTTGTCTCACGCCCTGATCCTCCGGGTTTTTCTAGAGTATGCACCTTCAAAAACCTTATGTGTCCCGACACGAGACTAGTTGGAAAGGTTTTTGAAGAGTGCGCGCTTGGCCAATATACGGGTGCGTACACTATCGTATCGTGCCGTGCTGTTCTGTGCTATGCTGCATTTGCTGTGCTGTGCTGTGCTGTGCTGTACTCTACATGTAAATGATTGTAATATCTATTTTCAGATAACCAACACTTTGGAGCATGGGGAGGTTTGAATGATAACACCCAAGAAGGAGTCTTGCAGTGGTCTGACAACCAACCTCTGACTTACATGCCTCAAGTACAGTTCAACTCACCTTCATTACAATGTGGCTTCCTGAAAAAGAATCCCCAGTATGGAGTAGTTTGGTCGTTCAAAAATTGCTCTGCAGCATTTCCATTTATTTGTGAAAAGCAGTAAATCACATTTCTTTTACAGCCTTTATCAATAACACGTGCAAATATCTCTTGCTTTTCTTTGCCGGACATCAATCATTTGTATTTCTATGATTAACGAGGTTTACCCCTCTTTATTTAATCCATTAATCACGGACTGCCAACACGAAACTATTTCAAGAATCCAAAGTTAATCAACCCAGCAACCCCGAGAGGGGGACAGTTATATAAAATGGAAAAATACCAATCGAATGAGCTTTTATCATGTAGTTCCCAAAGTCACAGTACAGAAATATAATTGCCATAGCTTAGAAAGAGCACGGCAAAATTAGTAGAACTGTGAAATTCAAATGAAGTAACTTTCAAACTCACGAAGATATGAATTTTTCGAAATCGAAATTTCGAGAAGAAATCGAAATCGAAATGTCGAGAGATGAGATGCCTACCAGCAAAGGTTTTCTTACAAATTCACACTTTCAATTCCGAAATTCATATTTTCGCGAGTTTTGGATTTGTTTCCTTCAAACTTCACTGTTTTGCTAATTTTATCATGTTCTTTCCAGCTATGGTAATTCTTTTTCTGTTTTACGAACTTAAAAATACCTGATAAAAGCTCATTCTCATCCCCGTCTCGGGGTTGACTTTAGATTCTTGAAATAGTTTCGTGTTGGCAGTCCGTGATTTTTGGAAAGTTTGGTGTGACTCGTGGGGGTAGTGGTTGGGTCTTCAAGACGTCCGTTTCCACCAATCATTCGTACAACACGATGTAGGGTCGAGAAAGTTTTTTTTTTCCTGGAATGTAAGGAATGTCACTTGGTGGACTTGACAGATAAGGGGCAAAAGCTCAATTTGAGGAGAAGCTCGAAAGTAATACGTAATATTCCAATGAAAAAGCCATATGTCCAGGAATTGAAGGTATGTCGTGTGTGTCTATCTATTTAAGATTATTCTGAGGTTCTGAGGTTGTAGCGTGAAAGTTTGAGAAGTTATTTGCGTTTGAAGTGAATGATGTGATTGAGTTGGCCGCGTTGTTTGCCGACCTTGTCAAGATATATGTTCAAGTGGAAATCAGGTTCATGCTTAAAGCATTAAATAACGCTAAAACTAGAACCAAATCAACACTTAAGGTTAATTGAACACTTTATTAGAACTATTCGAGCCCTAAATCAAACATACATATCATAAGGAACAATTTTATCGAAGTCCATACATTTCTTTATATTCGACCATGACCACAGGTAACCCAAACACTTGTTCAGCCGTTGGCGCCTGTGTTTTGAAATCTAAATCCAGCACCGTTTCCAATAAACTTTTCATTCCACCGTTTCCAATAAACTCTTTTTTCCAGCACTGTTTCCAATAAAATTTACTTTCATTGTATACTGTACGACTGGTAATGTCCTACTTTGCATATTTTTAGTGTTTGTACTCTAGATATAATAATAGTTATTCGTGTATATTTTCATACTGTATACACCTATTTCAGAAAAGGTTGTCAGAGCTAAAGGCGATAGGAGATAGGTCATTCCACTATTCACGGTTGGGTTTTCTATATTTTTTTTATTAAGAAAGTCAACAATCAGACATTCAAATCCAATGTTCGGAGCAAAACGAACGGAATAACGAAGCTATTTTTAAAACTTCTTGATTACTTTGGAGTTTGAATGACCTATCGCCTTTAGCTCTGACAACCTTTTCTGAAATAGGTGTATATATTTTTACTATTTTATACTTTTTATCGTTTTCATGTATATCAATATTTTTTCTCTATTTATTTATTATTTCTATATTTATTATTGTTATTTAGAGGACCTATCTGTAAATCACCAGTTTGTGACGATATCCTCAATAAAGATTTATTATTATTATTATTACTATTACTATTACTATTACTATTACTATTACTATTACTATTACTATTACTATTACTATTACTATTACTATTACTATTACTATTACTATTACTATTACTATTACTATTACTATTACTATTACTATTACTATTACTATTACTATTACTATTACTATTACTATTACTATTACTATTACTAGTACATTACATTACTATTACTATTACTATTACTATTACTATTACTATTACTATTACTATTACTATTACTATTACTATTACTATTACTATTACTATTACTATTACTATTACTATTACTATTATTATTATTATTATTATTATTATTATTATTATTATTATTAAATTGTAAGCGATTTTTATTCTTCATTCGTGGCATGAAAGTTGCTAGGCGACCAGCGAGGGGAAGGGGGAGGGGGAGGGGAAGGGAAGGGAAAGGAGAAGGGGAGGGGAGGGGAGGGGGCGGGAAGAGGGGAAAGTGGAGAGCCTGTAAGCATCCTTTGGAGAAAACCGTTCCGCCTCCAACTAATTAGTATTCAAAGTCACGAAAGAAAGGTCACGGTTGAGTTTTCAAAATTAATCAAAAGTCAAGTTTTTATTTGAATTACAGTGTAAATTATTATTGATTTCTTTTGCAACTTGGACTTTTTTCTCGCTGACAAACGATTTTTTTACAAAGACGAGCGATTGACAAGACAAACTTCAGTCAAATGTACGACCGTTAAACAGGGGCGTACAGGGGGAGTCTTTGTCACGGATCACGAAAAATAAAATCGAAAAATCCCGAGTCGAGGGAATCCACAAGAGTGGAGTATTCTTTTCACGTGTCACGAGAGAAGTGTCATGCACGGATCACGAGAAATGATTTATTACAATCCCGAATCACGAAAAACAAAAATGCCCGATCACGCGTCACGAGTAAACCCTTGTACGCCCCTGATCGGCGATTGATGAATGCACGACCGAAAGGAAATTTGGGGTAAAAGAATTGCTTCATTCAGTCATTAATTAAGTACCCAAGCAATGCCGGTACCATGCAGTAAAGACCTTATTGGACAAAGTGGTGAATAGGCGATTCATATCTCCGCGCCTGATAGCGTCTAATTAGCGTGACCACCGTTCCTTTCGGTCGTGCAATCACCAATCACCGATCGCCATTCGCCCCGTCAACCTTTTTTGAAATAGCTATCAGTTCAATGAGATCGAGTTGTTCTTGCAGTTATACTCTTTTGTCTTGCCTCTAGCGTTAATATTTTTTTTTCTACATTTGAAGTTCTTGTAAAGCAATATGTACTGTCTGTTTTGAATATAAGCAATGCATTACAGACTGCTCCTCTTAACGAGTTCGAGCTAGGTAACTTGATAGCCCCAAGTACTAGTTGAACGCACTCACCTTAGAGTGCGTTACACTATCAAGTTACTGCGTTACTTTACGTGATCGAGTTTCATTAATGAGGTGACCACAGGAATCCCAAAGAGCTTTAGTTCATTTATTCTTGATAAAAGACTCCCAAGCCGGGCCCCCTGTAACCAAGACGCAAAGAAAAAATTGGAAAAAAATGCAGCAAGATCATGAAGGACAACGCCTATAGTCGTAGGGACATGGAGCCATTTATCATAAATGGCAAGCGGTTAAATAAGTTAACTATAAGTTAACTCTTAGTAAACTGTTAGTTTACTAGAAACAGTTGTAATATATAAAGAGGTTTTTACACGAAAAGTTGTGTAATACGGTTGTGTATTTTGACAAGACATTTTAGTATTTTGACGAGTCCGTAGGGCGAGTCAAAATACAAAATGACGAGTAAAAACGCATACACGTATCACACAACTTTTCGTGTAATAAATTGTTTATTTTACGACCAACTTCAAGGAAAACAAAACAAACCTTACCTTTGCGCGCGCTAAACAATTTAATACGGTTTTCAAAACGGTGTAATACGATCGCATATTTGCACTCGGTTTAGTCTTTATTTGCACTGAAAAGCGCGCGGTCGTATAATAAACCAAAGGATAATCGAGAAATATTGATGAAGCCTCACTAAAACTTTTATGCCTTTCGCTATGTTCTCGGTTCTCTTGGTTTCCAGTTCCCCTTTTATAAGTGATTTTTGGTTTAACAATATTTCTAAACTGTTTTATGCATTATAAGGCCGCAATAGTCCAATAGCTGACACTCATCGGGATAGTGTAGGGAATGTGAAATCTTTTGTTTTGATCTGCTAGCATTTTCCGCAGTCAACTCTGAGATCCTTTGGAAACGATTCCTTAGTCTTCCTCTACATTCCCTATTTTCACATGTTCATATAATGACTTGCGCCTTGGAGGGCAGCTAGCATTTAGATAGACGCATTTTTAAGATAAAACTTTTCACTGATAATTATCTGCAAGAGATTGTAGACTTGTTTTGAGTTTTGGTTTTGTCATTGTGTAAACATTTTTTAAAAGATTTTATGCTGCTTTGTCATCGACGCCATTTGTTTGTTTTGCATAATAATAGTGGCCCTAAAAACAAAAAGCATTATGGAGCATGTGAAAGTAGCGAATTTTGGATGATCGTTTCCAGTTGACAGACTCCTGGGGCCGGTTGCATAAACCTTAATATCGTACTTAATAAGATAATGCGCTCGCATAACGTTTGCGCATGTTTTGCACGCGCGCGCTGATATCGAATTTGATTGGGCTTCCTGTGTTCTAAAATATTTCAATATGGCGGACGCCACGAAACTGTATTTAAAGCCTTATAACTTAAAATCTAGCACCGCGACCTATCCTAATCTTTTGCTTTTTCGACGTATTTTTATAAAAACTAAAACATATCCAAAAAGGAAAAAAATTCCTCGATAGGATTTTGAGAAAATTGCGAAAAATCGTCAAAATGAACGTCCGATTCGCCCATAAGTACACCTGATTTTCATCTTTCAATTGCGAATACTCAGCTTTACCTACATATAAGTGAAGACATATTACTTTTCATGATACTTTGTCTACTTGAGCATGTCTGAAAGCCTTTAGTTTGCAAATTTGCAAAGACTTACCGTACGCTAGAGGTCAGACTCTGAAATCTGTTGTTTTCGTTCGAAAAGGCGAGATTTCGCTCTTTTCGAGCTATCATAGCACCAAAACTAGCATCGTGACCCCCCATTTTCTATATTGATTTGATGTCACCAACTCAAAAACAATCTACATAATGATTTATAGAAAAATTCGTCGATAAAAACTCGCGCGAGCCCATTACCTTAAGTGTGATCTTAACTTAAGGGTGTTGCATAAAATATCTTATGTTATTTCTTAAGAGTTTCACTAATACTACTAATGCGTAAGATTTTCGTAAGAGACCACTTAAGTGCTGATTATGCAACGGGATTTACAGCTGTTGCATAAACGCTTTGCGAGTATTTGTTAAGTGCAAAAAGGGCACGTAGATTTACGGGTGCCCATGAGGTCCCGTAAGTCTAAGTGTGCATTAGACTTTCATACTTCAGGCTACCTAAAATCACACTATTTGGCAAACACAAAGCAATACTTGTTGGTTGAACCTTTCAAAAAGAGTGGATGTATTCAATATTCACGAGTCATGGACTAACCCAGGCCATTTTGCCACAACATCTGTAATCATCAATCTGTCATTTCCACATATTTGGATATTAATAGAGTGAAAATCTTTTCTATTCACAAACACCACCTCATGGTTTTTGGATTTCAGGAACTTGATATGGGTTCCCTGCACATGTACAGGGAAAATCATCATGTTGCTCAGTCTTCTTTGTTTCTAACGCAATAGCCACACATTCTTCTGCACTTGGCCAATATATGAGATCGTTCCTAAGCTTGACAATAGCCCTTGACAATAGCCCTTGTCACTCTTGCTTACCATACTGAATCACAGACCACCTGTTGAAAGGAACCAATATAAAAAAAATCTGAACCCCACTATTAGCTGTTGGGAAGCCGAAGTGCATGATTTCGCCGAGTGTTGTTGTTCAAGATCATGATGAACATAATGGAGAACCTCATAAAACCTAGCTCTTGTCATTAGAAATATTTGAAAATAATAATCATCAGAGATAATGAATCCAATGGGTTATCTCTGTCTCTGAATACTCTTGGTCTACGTAAACGTCGCTGCTCGTAAAGTGAAGTGAAGTGAAGTAACGTAAAGTAAGAACTTAAGTGTCTCGTATATTCACACTTAAGTGACGAACTTAAGAGTTTGTTAAGTATGCTTTATGCAACTCACGTAAAATAACCCGTACCCAAATCTTAAGTGCCTCTCTTAAGTGAACACTTACGAACAAGGTTTATGCAACCGGCCCCTGGAGAGATATTCCTACTTTTCTTGCATGCTACCTAGGTTTTGCGTTTATCAGTGTCGTTAATTTGTACAAAAGCTTATGTTCCACTCTATTAGTCGCCTATGTATTATATGTGCGCATTTTTCTTGATCCATGACTTACTTTTATTAATGAGTCAAAACCAAAACAAGCTAGCCTTTTGCGCTCAATATGAACTACCCTGGGTCGCCTGCCAGCAATTTTGGTGGTTAATAATTATCTGAGAAGAATTGCTCACCACTCTTCCAAGATAAATATTTAATAACGGAACGGAATGCGAGCCAAATCTCTGGCACCAAGGGTAGATATGAACAGTGCTATTTTTACAATAAGACTTATCACTACTTATAAGAGCTGTTGGTATAAATTGTTTGTCCACGGACATTAACAGACTACTGAAGTCTTGGTTTTGCAACCGTTTCCAGGAGAGTAAATTGAACAAAAGATATGGTAGCCATGTTAAGGGGCTGTAAGAGATTGCGTTGACAGAGAAACTCTGGTCAGCATATATAATGCTATAGTGCAGCCGCATTTTAACTACTGTAGTGAGGTTTGGGACACCTTTGGTGAGGATCATTCTAATCGCCTTCAGAAATTACAAAACAGATCTGCACGTATAATTACTCGTATGAGCAACGAAACTCCTCACGAAGAAGCTCTAAGAGCTCTAGGTTGGGAACCTCTCAAAAATCAAAGAGAGAAAACCAAGGCCAAACAAAATGTAATATAAAAATTAGGTACTACCCAATAGCGGAGCTCCCATTTAAATATAAAAATAATTTTAAATACTTTGTTTTATTTTTTGACGTTTTTGATTTAAATGAATTGGGCTTCCTGTGGTAATAGGCAAACAAAGATTGCATTTTGTTGTAAAAGTCGAAATAAAGATTATAGGTCAAGCTTTATTTCTTGCCCTTCAGTCTCCTGAAAATTATAAGGCTTTCAGCCTCAGTCACCATAGTGATGCTTATTCAGATTCAGTCAGATTTTATAATTGACTTTGAAGTAGTGGTTCATAATTCTCAGAAATAGAATGCAAAAATCCCTCAAACTGATTTCATTCACATAAATATTGTTCAACCTGATTTCAACATCCTTCAATTAAACAATTAAACATTGCAGATCAGAACATTATATTTAGATTTTTCTGTCTTGACAGTATTGTGGCATCTGGTTTTTGTACTATGTAGAATAGAATGGCACAGATAAATAGTTGTCTTTACGCAAAACAAGAATGCTCTCTTCCAGGTTCCACTAATTATGACTTTAGATGAAATTGTAAAACAACTCAAAACAACTACTACCTAAAAGCAGAGCTCCAATTTCAATTTCAATATTTTTATGTTCTTGATTCAAATGAATTGGATTTCCTGTGGTAATTGTAAAAGCATTTTTAAAATAAGTTTTGGTTTTGGTTTGTATAGTGGGCTTGTAAGCTCAGTGACCTTTATTACAGTGAATTTTAATATTCAGATTCACTGTCAGATTTCATAACTGACTTTGTAGTGGTTCATAATTTTCAGAAATATAAAGCAAAATCTCCAAACCCTTTTTTAAATTGATACAAGTAATTAAACCTTTTCAACATCCTGAATATTACAGAACAACATATCTTCATGTGTCTGTCTTTACTATATTAAATTTGTGACATATCTTGTTTTTTTGTGGTGGTTGTTGTTGTTTTGTTATTTAATGTGGAATAGAATGACACACTAGCTAGGTGAATGCTTGTCTCCCACTTGTCTCTTCCAGATTACACTGATAATACAGTTTTAAGTGACTATAAAAACAGCCACTCGACATTACAAGAAAACAAGGAATTAAGCATTTTCAGTCTGCATTTAAGTGTTTAAGGTCTCGTAGGGTTCACTGACAGAGCATGCAAAATTCCTTCTTTTATTCCTGTCAATTTTTTTCATTAAATTCCAGACCCAAACTTGAGCTGTATTTACACATTAGTGGGGTTGAAATAAGTTCAAAATCATTTTTTTACTTATTTTATTATTATTAGAACTAGTGCAAAAAGTTCACCGTAAAACAAATGTCGTTGTACATTTTAAGTCTTATGTACTTGATCGAGTGTTTGTTTAAACTTGGCCACAGTTCAACGTGCATAAAAGTTTATTTTTTTAAAGACATCAATCCCAAATATAAGATAAAAGATCAAATATAGGTACAAGAGACGTTTTGACATCATTTTCTGGCCAAGGTCTTTACCTTGAAGTGCTTTCCTAATTGTTGTCTTTAGAAGCATAGTCCTAGATCCTTGTTTCACGCTCAATGCAGATGATTCTTGATTTCCAACTTTGGCTAGATTTTTAAGCAGCTTTACTGAAGGCATCTTCACGAAACGACCTCGATGACTCGTTCATTATGAGAAGTTTTTTGAAGCTACAAATCCAACTAAAAAGTCGTCCAACTTTGAAAATGCTCTCTGTGTCCTTCGTCTTTCGAACAGTTTTTGAAATGACACCGGGCCCGAAAAAATTCAAATGCACGTTGTTTTTCGCTTTAACCTGTCAAGATTGGCACAGATTAATGATCATGAAAATCGCTAAATTTTTACGAGGTTTCTAGAGTAATATTTTTAAGTTTTGCAAGTTAAAACTGCAAGGAAACTGTAAATTGGCCAGCGGTTACCCCTGTGGGATGTACAGGGACGTATGTACGTACGTACGGACACTGGGCTTCCTGTGTCGGTCCATGAAAAATCAGCTCGATGGGTTTACCAAGGAGGATTGGCAGAGCTTCCCATAATGCTTTGCGCACGAACTATATTATCACTTTTGCTGATCACGTGATCAGTCATTTGGCGATGGATTTCTTAGAGATGGGAGCTCGTAAGTCGAAAGCATTTATAGACAAAACCACAATAATAATTCTGCATTGCCTTGATTTTGGACAGAGGCAAAAGGTTGTCATCGAAAGGTGTCTATGATTCGAGGTAAATACCGTCATTGGTCACACGTTTTCCCAAGAAAACAACCGAAAGGAGGTTTTTTGTGGTCGTACTTTTAACTAATTAATCATTGTGACTCAAGAAGCGGCGTTTTTAGTTTGACTGAATAGTTTGACAACTTTCATCGAAGGAATTTGGCAGAAATTATGCTGAACAAAGAGTTTTCTGTTTTTATAATGGAACCATGACTCGAAAAAAGACGAAACAGCCAGATATAACTTACAGTTCTTCAAGATTTGTAAGCAAGTGTTTAAGCTTACGTGCTTTCGATGAATCAGCAGCGTTCAACATGGTGCCTGCATGAGAGCCGTGTTTTTGGGCTTGAAAAATTATAAGTTTGAAAGATATATACTTACAGAATGAGGATTTTGCTGGTAAACGAGAAACTGTTGATTTGAATTATCTATTGGCCGTTCACCAATAGCTTGTGTTAAAACATCTCTTCACTGGCGTAACAAGTTGTCTCGTGGCGAACGCGAACGTCAAGTTTGGAAATCTTCA
Organism: Telmatactis stephensoni; assembly: GCA_029948255.1. Classification (NCBI taxonomy): domain Eukaryota; kingdom Metazoa; phylum Cnidaria; class Anthozoa; order Actiniaria; family Isophelliidae; genus Telmatactis; species Telmatactis stephensoni. Next base: position 845,730 of record JALIZF010001895.1, read on the forward strand.
TCTGTTTTTGTACGTAAGTAAGAAAGAAAAAATTGTTTGATATAAACTGGCGTCGTTTGAAAATTAAGTTAATGCTCAATCGAGTCAATAGATTTAAATTTACACTTGTTATTTTGCTTTTGCCCGACTATGAAGCTCAGTTTGTACTATAGTTTGTATTAAAGCTTGAACTGGAAAAATGGTGAAAGTCTTTTTTTTTTCTAGTTATATTTTTAAGTTAGGTTTTGGTTTCTTTACTAATTAAAAGTAAAAATTGTGGACATGAACTCATTTGTCAGAAAACCATGTCTTAAGCAGTTCATTTTCATCTTTGAAGAGAGATTTTCGTGACAACACTCTCCCTGGTTTAGATCTGATCTTTTTACGATCGTGAGGAGTTGTGCATGCATGTTTAATTTTGTCAGTGACAACGTTTTGTGTATTCATTAGGACTGATCATGTATTATCCTCAATATTTCTTTAATACAATACACATTGATTAGTGGTATCAACTCCATAACCCGAAGATAGCTTCATTCCCTAGCCGAGCTGAGGTTGTTCCCTTCTCATCAATCACACGTCTTATTGGTTTTCTTGTTCATAGTTCTTCAACCGAAAAAAGGCAATGTTCACATCTTTTTTTCATCACAAAAACATGGAGCCCTTTGGAGCCCTTTTCAAAAATTAACATTCAAATTTCTTCTTCTTTAAGTTGGTAAGGGTATTTTTCCTATACATTCGATTTTTAAGTGGATTTTGACTTATTTTGTTTGAGTTGTTTGTCACTGTTCCGGCATTTTCTCAAATGGTGAAATAGCCTATAATTCAAAGCGACGAAAAAAAGTCAAAAAACAGATCACAAGGTTTCAAAGTTCTCTAAAATGAAAAACACATGTTGGAAAACGTTGTCATACTTATTTCTTGTCCATTTTTCGCCAAAAAAACTTTAAAAAACAACTTCAAAAAACTACATCAATGCACAGAATCAGCTATTCCAATTTATCTACTTCCGGTATGACCAGTGATTTGTGCGCAAAGCATCATGGGAAGCTCTGCCAATCCTCCTTGGGGTTTACATACCATTTTTTCTTAGGTATGGAGCTCCGCTATAAAATACTAAACGGAATGGCCCCAAAGTGCCTAGTACGCCTTTTTACTAAGAAACAAGATGTTACAAATTATAACTTAAGGGGTTCCGATACCCTGCTGTAGTTACCTCTTCCAAAAACAGAGAGCAGGAAAAGGAGCTTTTCTTTTGATGGGGCTAAACTGCGGAATACGCTCCCTGAAAAATTACCAAATGCTAAAACTTTAGATTTATTCAAATCTCAAATTGCCACTCACACTGGTATTCCTTAGTTTTCATTTTACTCTAACAATAAATTCGTCTTTATTTCTAAGATTTTTAATTTAGTATGATATATTGTCATTTTATAATAGTAATTGCAATATTTATCTAGATATTAATTAATCTATTTCTATTTTTTATTTTTTTGTAATCCACACGCCCCTTGTGGAAACCAGCGATAGTTGACGGGGCAAGCGTGTTTTAAATAAAGTATACCTACCTACCTACCTACCTACCTGTTACACGCTGAAACTTTTATCTGAAACTGGTCTCGATCGTACGCGTCAATGCGCGATGAGTTTCATAAGGGAATATTTACACGCTGAAATTTCGTCCTGAAACTTGTTCGCAACACAAATTTCTGTTGCAGGAGTAGAAAGCAGTTCTACTTTTTGTGAAACTTCGTCTCGTGAACCGAGCGCGCCGGGGAAAGTTTCAGCTAAATGACCATGTTACATGCATGTTGTCACTGACGAAGGAAAATCACTCTATGAGGTCACAGTTCCTGTGTAACTGTTCACTAATGCATTGAAGGTGTAGAGCAGTTTTGTTATTTAATCCGTGAGATGTTGGCAAAATAGCAGTTAGTAGTGGACTCTATAAACCCACTGTTTTCAACTAGCACTCACTAAATAGTCACCTCTTTTCGCGGATTTCATAAAATCACTCATAGGCCTTTTGCGCTACACGCTTTTGTAACTTTCCTAAGACATTGTTGCTTTACATCTTTCGATAATATTCTTTACATTCGATGTTCTTGTGGAGCAATATGCACTGTCTGTGACGTAAGCAATACAATGCTCTCGTAGACGAGGCTCCACAAACAATGAAACCAAAGATGCCGCCACAACTCCGAAATTAGATGGATTCAAAACCCAACTCATGACAAATTCGCGCTCTTTTCCTTCGAAATTTACACGTACTACCTCGAGAAAATTGGCAAAAATTATTCCAATGATTATTCCTAATGTCAGGCATAGAAAAATGAGAAATCCTACACCAGGAAGAAAACGATACCAAGACTCCAACAAAACAAATACCAGATGCAGCACGATGATAAACGACAACACCCACAGGCCTTTGCTCGTAGGCACATACAGCCATTTCTCATAAATGGCACCAATCATACTTCGATGGGAACGTCCAAGGACTTCTCCAAACAAAAGAACCAGGAAGTAATATTCATAATGATCACGTGGTGAAAATAGTGCATTAGGGTATGCTATTGTTGTGACGATGGACTGAAGACATGTATACTCACTAAACCATGTAATGAATACAGGAACCCCAATTAAAACTAGAACTTTCTTGATTGCCGACAGTTTTGCTTTCCAGGTCAGCGTTTCTCGACTGGCAAATGCTTCAACTCTGTCTTGCATCTCTGTCTTCTTTTGGGTTACTTCCTGGTTGTCTTCTTGGGTGTCTTCTTCCAAGGTTGGTATTTTGGAGTATACAATTTCTTTTCTGCTTCCTGGTCCTTTGGTATGGTCTCCTTTAATATCTTGTTTGATCAGATAGAAGCAAAGCAGGAATAGGAGAGACATGGGTGCCAAAATGAGAAGTGTATTGTTTGGTGATACACAGAGCCATGTGGTCATAGCTGTACAAAAATAAAGATATTGCAGTAAGGTAAGGCAAACTTTATTTACATGCAACACTTTTCTCTTTCAAATCTAGAGCCATTTTCGTATGCTATGTGCAGTGAAAACGGCAAGATCACGGCAATCAAAACTTGTTTAACTTCCTCTTCAAGCAGAGGGTCTGAGTGTAGAAACTTCAGCTCACTGTAATTTCAGAGTGTTAATTGTAAAACGATTGCATGCAGAGCCTCTAACCAAACTCTTCTTTCTACTAGGCACCTTTTTTAACTTTTCACCTTTATTCTACAGCAAATATTCTCCTCCCAATTCAAGATTAACTCTAAAGAAAATCATTCACTTTAACCAAGGATTAGCGTTAATCGCCCTTCGAACAATTGAGCCTTGGCTCCCAATGGCTTTCAAATAACTGGGCCATGATCATTATCACCCTAATTACCAAAGTAAAAACAGTGTTACAACTTGATTTCACCCAATCAGTGAAATTCACTCAAGATCAGCATCTCGATAAAATATCCCCAAATTAAACCATCTGCAGGCTTTGAAGTTTTTGAATGGGAAGGGAGACTGTCGGTTTTGTGGCAAGCTAGCTCATTTAGTCGAGTCAAGTTTTATACATACCTGTGTAATATACAGGAGCTAGAAGCAGGCCTACGCCAGTCCCTGCAGAATATGCAGCCAGTACTGAAGGACTGAAATATGCAGTCAAGCTAACAATACTCAGATCTGACAAGCCGATTGTAAATCCAGCGAGCACAACTGCTAATACCTTCCATTTAATTGCAGAAGTACGTCCAAGAACCACAAAAGCTAATACTACACCTACAAATACAATCATGAATCGTAGCACGTAGGGAATTGGCTTGATGAAGGAGGGAGCCAAAAGAATAATTAATGAGTAAGGTCCAGCCCATGCTAGTAAAACAACAGAAGTCTGAATTGTGGTGCCTGCTAGGACATCTTGAGCTGCGGAAACCAACACAAGTAACAGCATCATGTTCAAAGTTCCGGTTATCAAGAAAGAAAAATAGATCGAAGCATCAATTTTGTTATTGTCTTCACTCTTCTCTCTTGCTGTCGAGTCTTCTTGACTATTCATGTTGTATTGAAGCTTCTTCAGTTGGTCAACGTTTCCTAAGCCTCAAACTTAATGGGTTGCTTTTTATCGATTTGTTAGATACTTGTAGTTTTCTTGATGACCATGAACAGAAACAAACTGCATGAATCTGATATCTGATTGGTAGTAAAACGTGAGTGCTTATAGACTTAACTCCGAGCCAGAAGTGGTAAATTGATACTCGTCATTATTCTAGCCTCTTGAACACCTAGTTGAATATTCAAACCAGAGTACACTTTGGGGAATTATGCATGCATCATTGACGTTATAATCATGAAATTATGCATACACCATTGACGTTATAATCACGAATAATCATCTGTTTATTCATACAATTATGAACGACGTAAGTAAAAGCACACGACACAAACTGATTCACACGATAAGTACTCTTGGATAAAAGAATTATATAGCTAGTTCGTATAGCTAGTTCGAAAAAACATTGACGGGGCGAATGGCGAATGGCAATCGGCAAGGGGCGTACAGGGGGAGTCTTTGTCACGGATCACGAAAAATAAAATTGAAAAATCCCGAGTCGAGGGAATCCACAAGAGTGGAGTATTCTTTTCACGTGTCACGAGAGAAGTGTCATGCACGGATCACGAGAAATGATTTATTACAATCCCGAATCACGAAAAACAAAAATGCCCGATCACGCGTCACGAGTAAACCCCTGTACGCCCCTGGTTAAACATACCGGCTGGCATCTCAAATGTCCCTCAAAACTTGAAATAAATTATCTAGAACGTGGTTTATCAGAGTTTATTCTCCAAGCTTTAGTCTTAAAAAGCTCAGTTGAATAAATTAACAAATTATCTCCGAAACGTATTACTGTCGGCCGTGAATCATTCTTCGCCTTTTGCAGCATCGAGCGCTAATTTGAAGACCATTCAATAACTTAAAACATACAGAAACAAAAATTTGAATCAAAATCTTTACTACAGTGACACTAAATGAACTTCATCAATAACGATGGCAACAATTTGCTTCCCTAGATGACCTAGATTGCCGTTGCGAAGCTCCTTCAGCCATGTTTCCTGGAGGACTTAATTCTGTACTCCGTAGACAAGTTCTGCATTGCATTCGTCGCTTTTGCGTTCTTTTATATCGTCTTCATCTCCAAGTTGAACAGAGTTCTTCTTGTTCAATTCTTCGAACTGTTTACAATCTTTCTTGATCGTGATTGCCTCTTCTGCGACCATCCGTGACCGTCAATCAAAGATTGACCAATCAGAGTCTGATGCCAAATTCTGGTATCAGGAACGGTTTTCTCCAAAGGATGCTTACAGGCTCTCCCCTTTCCCCTCTTCCCGCCCCCTCTCCTCCCCTCCCCTCCCCTTCTCCTTTCCCTTCCCTTCCCACACGGTATTTTAAAATTATATGATTTTTCACTGAAGCAAGTTTACGGGCGCTCGCACATTACGTAACTCTCCCGACAGCTAACGAGCAATAAAAATGCAAAAACGCTACGGCTACGCCTCGTGCGGTATTTGATTTCTCGTACATTCTACAGCCAGCGCGTGCGTGTATTTGCCGTTAAAGCACTCACATCAGTCTCTAACCCTTAATTTTGTCGAACTGGAAGCGAGGACATGCAGTTTGAACGAAATACTAGTTATCGACCTACAAAAATATCAGTGGAGGTACATAGCAGAAAGTTTTCATAAAAAACGACACTGACTTTTTATAACTGAGCTATTTCTTGATATGTCACACTATATTTGTCCAGCGATGAACTCGACCTACCAGGGATGAAATCGCCTATATAAACGCACTCTTATCGTCAGACCTCCTGTAAGGTAAAAATAGCATTGTTGACAACATCATTGCACTATAGTTTCATTATATGTGTTCTCCTTAATCAACACCTGCATTTATGGCGTATTTTGAAATTAAAACACAGGTCGAACTTCATTACTTCATACCAAAAAGCTTGTAAGGTAGACTTGAGGAGCCGTTAGGTAAGTACCTGTTTAGTTCGCACACAGAAAAATTGTAATATCCCAAAGCACGAATATATGATTAAAGTTTTCGAATCTAAAGGAAGGATCAAACGAGAACAATATACCAAATTACGTCGTATACCACTCATTGACAAAAACCTCTAACCATTCCACTGTGAAACTATTGTTAGGTTGCACACTAAAATTGAAAAGTCGGGGAGTTCTTCAAATTCTTTAAGGTCAGGGGTTTGTCAGGAATTTGAAAACACTCAGGGAATTTTAGAGCCATGATTATACAAAGGATGCATTAACTGTGAGAAACAACGCATTTAAATATTCTGCCGGGAAATTCATGTGGTGTATTCTTTTCTTTACCAAGTTTGTCAATTCTTTGATTCATAACCCACTTTTGCAATGTTTATGTTCCGTGTTGCATAAAAGCCCTTTCATTCGAGCAATGAAATGTTTTCATTACAATTCTTTTAAAACAAATTGATTTTTTACGTCTACATGAGCAAGTCTCACAAATTTTGTCATCCGCACACGAACAGGAAATATTTGTCAAATATTTATAGAAAATTTGCTTGACTTAGCTATACTAAGGCTCTTCCATTCAAGCAAATGTTCTATGATAAATTATATTTGACCAATATTTTTTGTTCGTGTGGATGAGAAAATTTGACCAAATTTCATATGACAAGGGTTTTCCGATTTAGCGAAATTTTCGCTTAAATTGAAGACTTTGTCTCCATCTATTGTAATAGTATAAATTCAAATCTTTGAATCACTTCAAGAACAATAGAAACGCTCGAACCATATCTTTTAGTTATGAACTACATTCTTTTTCCTGAAAACTCTTAAATTCATCAATAACATAACTTGAAAACTAAACCATGGTTGAATGAAATTGATCTGATTAAAAATGGACTGGTCCCCTGCCGAGAAGCAACTTAGTGTTAATTATGTGTAATAGACCGGTTTAGCTGCTTGCTGCGATGTCTATACCCAATTCAGTCCTCTATAGAAACATTAAGATTGCTTTGTCCGAAGTTAACTTGCCTTTCTAATTACAGTTTTTAAAACAAAGAAGATTATTCCCAAAGGGATTGTATTGGTAAAACATATTCAGCCAAATTAAATCGCTCTATTCATTCTAGTTGTATAGCTACACTACTATACTACTTTAATGAAAGGAGCGATTTTGCTTGGCTCAATGTTTTTTCAATACAATTCCTGTGGGATCCTGCAGCCCTCGGTCTTGAATTTCAATGCAAACCCTCGCCCTAGCGTTTGAACCTTTATTTAACACCAAGTTATATAATATGAAACTTATGGAACTTACTAAAAGTTGCTTTTTGGCAGGGGACCGGTCTATTTTGAATCAGGTCAATTCATTAATTATTAACTGAAACTCACGATTACGTTTTTAAGGCTTCTCGTGACTGCGATAACAAGTTCTTTCTTTGCAGGGAACCGGTTTGTTTTGAATTGTATCAATTGGTTTGGTTTGTGCAAGTTATGTTTCGTTTTTGATCCGTAAGTCATTCTCGCATATTGGAGACCTTAAAGCGACCAAGACGTTAAAAAGGACGACAGCGTAAGACAATGGCCTTAATTACACAATACAATAGACCTTTTTGCTTCATGCCACACCACTATTTTCGAACTTCGTGCGCCATAAAACAATAGATGACAACAAAGTTTGTGCGGAATGTGACTTTCTTTTCGTTGAAGATGCAAAACTCAAACCCGTATCGATCTATTCTTGATTTGAAGACAAAGATACAAACTTTCATGATACACGTACCTGATAATTTATAGAAAGAAATTCACATTCCAAGAACAAATTTCGAAAGTAGCGGTAATGCAAAAAGGTCTAATAACTGTACGTACAAATGAGCAGGGCTGTAAAGTAATCAACCGTATTCTGCGAAACTACAACGTGAATGGCAATTGAAAATGAATAAGCAAAAAAATAGTGTTGAATAATCGAACATTTCGCTTAAAGGCCTTTATTTTTTGACGTCCTGTCTTCAGTCTCTGCCGTCGTCGTCGTGGTTGCCTCAATCTCTATTATTGATTGTTACGAAAGACTCGGTGGATATTTGCATGTGATCAATTACACCCTAACCCTAACCTTAAGCCTTGCACTAGGTAAAAAGTAAGAGAAAACGTGGGTTACCGACCACCAACCCACTTTTGAACAGCTGGTTTCTGCTCCTTCAACCTATTAGACCTAATTTTCTGTTTCTTCAGTGATTTTCCAAAGCACCCGTCAGTAATGTGGCTCAAGACGTTTGTAATTCTAGCCATCTTGGCAACAAGTGTCTGCACCAACATCATCTTGGGCAATATATTTACATCGAGCTTAGTATTCCATCGTGACCATGGCTACGCTTTGATTGGACACGTGATCAAGACTCTGAATGTATTCATTACAGAGTGTATGTTAGCTTGTCAAGAAACATTGAGTTGTTTTTCATTCAATTACATTGACTTTCACAATGGTACGTTTCTGTGTGAATTAAATCGCTCCAACAAGAACCAAAGCCATGGGTCGTACATGCGTAAAGAAGGCTATGAATACGCGGAATCAACGGTGAGTTCTTCTCCTTGTCGTTTTATGACACTAATTTGAATGAGACGGACAACTTTTTCGAGGAATACAAATGCCAGGAAAAAAGAGCATAAACCTATACACGACTTACTCGAAAGAGAGTATTGGTACACCTAAAAACTAAAGCACATGAACTACAATCGATCAGCACAATATAACATCCTCTCCATACTCTTTTTTGGTCTAGTTGCGTAGCCGACTCGTCGCGTCCGACAAACGTTTTTCAAAATTGTTGTGTTAGTCTACAAACCCTTTAAATAATGATCGCTTTAATTGGTCATTCTTCTACAGATTTTCCAGCACTGCGAAGGCAGCAGTTGTGTTGAGAAAGATGGTGAGTCAATATGATTATCTTGACTCTGTATATTTGAGGTAAATACCGTATGCTAGCATTGACACTAAAACAATCCTTTTACATATTGTCGTATCGTCTAGCTCTACCAGACAGCTGGTACAAGTTCAACGAGTCACTATTCAAACTGATTCTCGAAAAGAAGACATGGAACGACGCACGAGCCCACTGTCAGTCACTTGGTGGTGACCTGGTTTCCATTGGTTCAAAGACTGAGGACCAATTCATAAAAGAAGTTGTAATGTTTCCATTACGTAAGTATTACAGATAGAAGCTTCAATTTGAATACTAGATAAGTCTTTATCCAACTAAAAACTAGGATACATACAGTTTATTACTTCTTTTTTTGTAGCCGATTTGGTGTCGTGGTACGAAATGGATGGCTCTGATGGCCCTACTTTGAGGTAAGGATTTCGATTCCCTGTGGAATAGAAATTGCCTTTGGAATAGCCACTAAAGATGCTGTTACGCGCTGAAACTTTTATCTGAAAAAATAACTTGTGTCGATCGCCGATGCGAGACGAATTTCATAAGGAGTGTACATGTTATACGCTCAATGTGTAACACCCAAAGACAACAAAGAAATTTGGCTTATCCACTCATAGATTGGTCCATCCACTGAACATTCGCTTACGCCAGTGTTTCTAATATTGTAGTTTACAAAACGGTGCAGCAGTAGTAGACATCGATGGCACCAAGGCTGTGTACTTTGATGGAGTAGATGACTACGCAACTATACCAAGCTTTGATATTCGTACCACTGACTTTACCATTGCTATTTGGATCAAAACTGATGGAACGTCGAGTAAGTCCGCCGATGTTTTTAATGATAAAAATAACAAAGTAAAGCAATTTTCCATGTTTTTGCATCATGGACAATATTTCACCTTAAACATATTTGACGCCAGTGGTACTAAGATTTTTGGAATCGTCCTTCCAGCTGCAAGGTATATAATAATAACTACATACATACATACATGATTGAGACTCCCTCAACAGGGCTTTTCAGCTTAATATACAAATCCTGTTAACTAAATCATATAAATCAAACATAAATGGATTAAGAATCCCAACTGGCAAGGAAGCAAACCAGCTGGCTATATTACAAGCATGGTCGAGAAACTAATCGAAATCGGAACAAATTCAGTCTCAGCTAGTGGTCAGAGCGGGAATCGAACCTGGGACCGCCAGATTGCGAGACCAACGCTCTGACAAACTCGGCCATGCTGCCTCCTTTAATATAATAGTGTGTTTGTACTTAGGAGACATTAGGGGTCTTCTAAAAGAGAGAAAATAAGATGAATCTCCACGACCCCGCAAATTCTTAGCCTACTCTAGAAGAGAGAACAGCGAGAAATAAATTGAATTTACGCGACTTCGCGTATAAGAGGATACCAACCAACCGACCAACCAACCAACCAACCAACCAACCAACCAACCAACCAACCAACCAACCAACCAACCAACCAACCAACCCTTCTTTCCCTTCCTAAATACATTTCCGCCAAATATGTACGTGCTGCAGGCACTTCACTTGTGTACTGGCATTTGAGTACACTCTAAACACTGGTTCAAGTTAGTCCAGACCTAGGCCTCTTTTTACCACGCTCCGCTAGGGCAAAGCAGAATTCAGAAGAACTTGTATGCGCATGTGTTAGGTTAACAATAGAAGTAACAAAGCAACCAACGTAAAATACGTTGTCTGCGAGGCTACGAAGCTTTCATCCTTGGGTACCCAGAGGTAAGAGTTTTTCATGCGTGTGTAGGGTACGCATAATAAGGTCATAATGTTCCTTATGGCTTAGAAAATTACATTTATCCTGCAAGGTAGTGTATTTCTTTTCTAATTCAAAATTTTCTCTAGTGATTTTCCATTCAGCTCGTGGAATCATGCGGTTGTCACTTGGAATCGCTCTGCGAAAGAAGCCAAGTTATATATCAACTCCACCCTCAAGAAGTCTAAAATATCAACTGCGAGCAATCTTGATCTTCGCAACACAGGACACGCAACTTATGACCTCGGAGCGAATGACGGTTCCCTGCACTTCAAAGGCTGGATCCGACAATTAGCTGTCTTCTCGTACACTTTCAAGCAACAAGACATTCAACACTTACTAGGTATATTTATTCGAATGTCAACAGTTTTCTTTAGTCTTTTTAAAGATAAAATATTACCTAGCTCCCGTTCTACAAAGCGTACTTGATATTTGTGATCTGCTTTTATATTCATTAAAAATAGCTAGTCATATACATTTTAGTAGGGAATTTATCAGTATTTGATTAATTTTTTTGACACTTGTGAGTTACTGTACATTCCGCAAGCTACGCATGCTCTACTGGAATGGAATTCACCATATATGGTCAAAATTTAGGGTATTTCTACCTCAAACAATATAATCAGAGGCAGTTTGAAACAAAGTGAATAATGCATTAAATCAAATTTGTAGTTTTTTTGACTTTGGAACTTTGGTGTCACGTGGAGTAATACGTCATTTCCTTATAGATATTACGTCATATGCGTAAGGAAATGACGTTATACTCCACGTGACACCAAAGTTCCCAAGTCAAAAAAAACTACAAATTTGTTTTAACGGATTATTTACTTTGTTTACATCTGGCTTTGATTATATTTTTAGAGGTAGAAATACCCTAAATTTTGACCATATATGGTGTTGTCTTGTCTTTAATCAGTCATAACTTTTGAACCATTTATCGGATTTACATGGGGTTTTCACTGGAATGCATCATTTCGACCAAAGACTAATTATGGATAATTAGTAAAATCAATTTGCAGCATCCTGCAGCATGGGTAGAAACCACTGAAGTACTCATTATTTAGCTAAGGCTATAGAATATAATCATGGTAAATATGCAGCTCGAATGAATGCGTGCCTTCGTGCTCTGCGAAAAGATAGCAAGGGCCGTTATGATTCTTTCTTAGTGAAAGAGCTTCTTCAGTTCTCTTGCCAGGCCAATGACTTTTATTATCCCAACCACTTGCCAACATAAATCTTCGCTATGTGCTTGCATTGATGCACGGATAATTTTATCTGGAAACTAGGGTCATAACAGTACTAACGAGCGCAGCGAGGACCTCACAGAATGAACGAGAAAAAATGTTTCCCCTTGGAGTGAAATTCACGGATTGATATCTGTGCTTGCCGCTAAGGCCCCGTTCAAACGAGAACACAAGTCGATGCAAGTTTTGGCTTGCAACTTGAGTCCTCGTTTGAACACCTCTCCAGGAATGAAAAATGTTCAAAAACGTCGAAGGAAAATCAGCTAGCTGAAGGACAGCGAGAAAATCAGTTCTGTTTTTGTTTGAATTATTTGTGGGAGAGGAAATGTGCAGAAGTTCGGACGAAAAAATATGAAAAATGAAATGATATGATTGCAATATTTATTTTTAGTTCACCAACACTTTGGAGCATGGGGAGGTTTGAATGATAATACCCAAGAAGGACTCTTGCAGTGGTCTGACAACCAACCCCTGACTTACATGCCTCAAGTACAGTTCAACTCACTTTCATTACATTGTGGCTTTCTGAAAAAGAGTCCCCAGTATGGAGTGGTTTGGTCGTTCAAAGACTGCTCTGCAGCATTTCCATTCATTTGTAAAAAGTAGTAATTCACTTTCCTTTTCAAAGATATGATCACGATCGAGCTAAAAGATCATATTCAGGCCTACTTTGGGCACAAAAGTCACCGTAACTTTGGGCAACGTAAGGCGACTTAGGGTAACTTTCGGCGATTTAAACAAAAATTGGACAAAACGTCGCTGGGACTTAGGGCGACTTTGAGTGATTTAAGGCAACTTTGTGCGTACTAAGGCGACTTTGGGACTGGAGTTCTGGAGGCGTACTTGAGTCATAGTGATTAAGCAAAAATTGGCTAAAAAGTCAACGGGACTTAAGCCGACTTTGTGTGATTTAAGGCGACTTTGTACCTTAAGGCGACTTTGGGGCCCGGAGTAGGCCTATATTCATGTTTCATTCGAGGCAGTTGGCTTCCTCCGTCGATCATAAAATGTAGTTTTGCTGAAGAACATTGAGATGCAATTTCATGATTTTATACTCTAATTACAATTTTAATAGAACTCAGTAACGCTAAATTGGTTACAGAGAATGTATTTGATTTAATGAGGTATGTTGCGGCAAAGCTCTGATTGTGTGCTACTGCTAATTTCGTTACATATTTAGCCTTGTTCACTAGCATCGTAAACGTTTGAGTTGGGATCAGAATTGGAATTGAAATCGGAATCGGAATCCCAATCCCAATTCCGGCGAAGCTAATAAAATATATAAATAAAATAAAATAAAATAATCCGCGCAAACGTAAGAATTTTACGATCTATTGTGAATCAAAACAACGCAAGGAATTTTTTCTTTGCATACATTATTATATCGGTGCACGTAGACGTTATTACGTAGACTTTCTTACGGTGCACGTAGACTTTCTTACGGTGCACTGGCGACTGATAAAAACTGATAAAAAGCAACTAAAATCAGAGGCAGAAGAGCAATTTCAATTTAAACTATAATATGAGCCCATTTGAAAACAGCATAACTGCACTTTGCATATCAGAAAATCTAGCCTAGTATATGTGTATCGTCGTGAAAGCATTTTTAAAGGCTTTCTCCGGAGCGTGGGCGGGGTCAAACATGGATCATACTGTAACTGTACTGTAATGTACTTCTGCATATTTTCAGAATCGATATTTCCCAAAGTTTTTTAGTCCTGCCGTAGTAGGATTTAACCTTAATGTCAAATAACCTCAGTTCAATGTGTTTTGAGTTGGCAATAAGATTACTCGTATGTATAGTTTAAATTTTGATATATTGATTGCATTGGGTTATACACAAATATAAATTCTAAGGCAAATGTTTCCTTTCTGCCCGTTTGGAAACAAATGAGCCTCAGGTTGGCAGTCTGAAATCATGATAAAAAATATCCCTTTTGTTGTATAGGCCCGTGGTATAATATTACATGGATGCTCTTGCTGCTACCTTGCCGCTCCTAATTAGCATAAAGGTAAACAAGTCTTGACGCAGGAAAATAGCGTCAAGTATGATGAGCAACTTGCGTGGGATTCAAATTGATTCGGAATTTGTAAATTCCGACATGTCACTCTTAATGACCTTTGTAAACCTTCCGAGTAGCTCCGAGTATGATAATTTGAAACTGACAGCAATTTCAATGACTTATTACTGGGCTACCTGTGGAGGCCCAGTCTGAAATTAGCTTTGGGTTTTTTTATTGTATTTTTTTTTTCCTGTTTTCGTCTCGATAAAAGGCCAATATTGCGCAATACTCATGACGTAACTCCCGGTAAAGATTTTAGAGCTTCATCGATCGTACTTGAAATAAGACCCGAGACCGCCGGAGATCGTCTTCTTAAAACCTTAACCAAAGCATCCTAGAATCTATCGGGAAGCACACACAATTCCATTATTAGATGTAGTACTTTTATTGTCAATAATAAATTTAAGAAATATACGTGGAAATAAAGCGGTTTTTTTTCAATGTCTTGTTTTGAACAGTGATATTTTCATGAAATACCAGTCAAGAGAATTACACGCATCATAAATAAATCCAGGAAAATAATTAAGGTTTTTATTGAGATCTTATATAAGCACACAAGTTCCACAGTATCAGTAACAATAATAATGAACATTCCAGGATAATAACTGAACAACATTAGAGTAAGCTAGGAAGACTGGGCGAAAATTACATGATATGGATATTAATTTAGATCAAATGTACATTATAATTCCCATACATAAAAGGAAAACTGCAAGTCATTTGTTAAAAAAAATTGAATCACAGAGTGAATCATTCCAATTTTATTGTCAAGTGATATAGAAACAAATATTTTCCATATGCAATACTACCTATAAACTTGACTACGGTCCAAGCTACAGTGGTACTATTCATGACTATTGTACACTAGAAACTTTTGATTACTGTACATCATTGGTGAATACAATGCAGTCTTTAATCACACAAAATTATACCTCATTCATAATAACAATTGGTTGTAGTACTGTGGCAATGTACTGTACCTCAGATGGTAAAAACTATTTGATTCACATACTAGAAATGCAATTGCTATGCCTCACCCTCAAGGAACCTGTGTCCTTTATTAGAATGCTGCTGTGCTATATTTAATTGTATTCTCTTTGTTTTTTTCTGATAAAATCTACCCGGTATTGGAATTCAGAAACTTTAAGCTCAATTGTTGAACATGGAACAAAATTCTACAGTTCACTTAATACTTCTGCTGAACAGCCTATAATTAGATGCACATATCTGTACCACCCAATGCCAATAGCCACAGGTTGCCATGCAGTAACGCTGGCGATCAGCGTCTAGTATTAAAATAACAAAGGATGAGTGCAACGAGAGAAATCGGAATTCACAAGTACAATTGCGCAAAGCAGTTTTGTTCTATTTATCCAAACGAACAATTAAAGAGTTTGACAACAAAATGAGCTCAAAAGAAAATGTTTGTGAGTCCTTTTAGTAAGAATTTTGGTCAAGTGAGCTAAATGCTTGGAATTATTTACTTTTTTTAGTGCGTAAAATTTCAAGCGCGTTCTATTCGAAAATGCTTCTGTAGAAATCTTTTAAACATAGTACTGAACAGCGGAGAACTTCATCTGGATTCTATGAACCAATAAACGTGGTTTTGTACAGAACTTTATTTTGTCTAAAACTTTCACGTTTGTGAAAACAGCAATGTCGTCACTATAATTACGGGTAGTTCCAATCATAATGATTTAAGTGTGAAAAGAAACTTGAAATTATTCCTAGACTAGCTGTGAATACTTTTTTGAAATAAGGTATTTTTTTGCCTTGACGCATTTTGCGATGAAACAGCGGAGGGTGTCTCAAACAAAACCCAGTCGAGCCACCTTGGTGACCGCAAGAGTTGGCTTTAATCAAGAAATATCGGGTCGACATTTATTTTTAAACTATTTGAATACCGATCGCTCCAAAACGACAAAACAATGATTCTCGTTAATTTTCCCCTAATTATATAGAATAAATTTACTTCGAAACAACGTCACGGTATTAATAATTACTCATCGATCTCAAAGCGGTGACCAACAGTAAGCGAAAATGCTATTCTTTCGATTTTAAGATATCCTAATAGCAATCACCAGAACGTTAAAACTAAAAACGGTAATAAAGCATTGATACAGCTGTTGCTTAAATTATTGTCTATGTATAAAGACATACCTGCTTAAATCCCAATTATCCCTTTGTATACGTTGAAGCTCGCAAAGAGTAATCAATTAATTCTACCCACTTTGTTTTAAGTAAACTTTAATTTGTTTTTGAAATGAATTTAGTAATTGATTAATCGCCCCCACTTTGTTCTCCGAGCTTTAAAAACTAACCGGCTATTAAAGCAAATTGCAATTGAAAATTGAAAATTGAAATTTTTTACGTATCAGAGACACAGCGAGTAATAATACTTCTTGTACAAGAGAAGTACGAGGTAAGAGAAGGAATCGCGCGTATTAGGTCTTTGGACAATCATATACCCCGTCTGATGCTATTTTTAGAGTGAATCTGATTAGTCGAGAGCGGGCGAGCTTTCGCATTGCCTCAAGATCACAATGGCGGAAAAAGGGTGTATAACGTTTGTCAATGAAAAAGAGCTTAAAATTGAGAAAAAGGGCAAATGGAGTACAACAATATTTCGAAAATGGTGTTGGTTAAGTCAAGGTCATGGTGACGAGGTTCTAAAAATAGCATCAAACGGGGCATATGATGGGTCACGGGGATTCCTTCTCTTACCTCATTTTCTCTTGTAGGTAGTTGCAGAGTGAACGTAAGGTTGGAAAGTATAACAGTATAGTTGATAGTGAAAATACATGTGCGATCGATGTCTTGAAATCATATAGATTCCTTAGGTTTACTCCAATTCGACAAGACAATGATTCTCGTTGATTTTTTTCCTAATTATAAAGAATAATTTTACTTCGAAACAACGTCACGATATTAATTACCGATTTCAACATCGCCCTTCATGTGCTCTCAACTACATACAACATTCTATAGAAAATTTGTCATTCAGCTGAGAAAAAGTGTTTACGAGAGCGGATATGACGTCTATTGCAAACAGGCAATTAAGAGAGAGTCTGTGTAAGAGCGGACCAGGGGACTTCGGGTCGATAAATAGTTTTTGTTCATTTTTGGTATGTGAAAAAGGACTTTATGGGTGATTGACAAAAACTGATTTCTTTTAGTGATATATGATAAAATAATTTTTTTACACGCGATTGAAGTTTACGCCGGACCTATCGGCTTTTTCGCCCAATTTTCAATACGGATTTTTGGGCAACTTTGCAAACTCCTCAGTCAGCAACGTGTAAAGATTTTGCATTAATTTTACCACAGACGGAAAGACCATTACTAGGGCTTGAAGTTCAATAATTATGATATCTATTGTTTTTTTTCTTTAAGGAGTAAGAATATTTTAAATACACCATAGTTTCCTGGTTATCCATATCAAACAATTGCCTTAAAAAACCTGTCGTTCGTATTCACATCCATATATGGTAATCTTACCTTATTTGGAAGTACGTTTGAACTCTTTTTTGGTGTTTTTCTTGGTTTTTAAAGCCCAAAATCGCCCAAAACTTACAGAAGTGATAGCGAAAAGACTACTTAACACCGCCATCTTGTAAATACCCCGTATGTAGATAAAGGGAGCCCGATTCTCAAAAACACAGGGATCCCACACGAACGACATACAATTGTTTGATATGCAAAAGGGTTCGCAGTAGCTGTTACTAAAAAATTAAAACTCAAAGTCCGGATAAAATCTACTCCAAACAATGAAATATTCTCAAACTTAACACCTAAAATAAAAATAAAATCCAAAAATATCGTGTGGTTTGCATCTTGTACAGGTGAGAGCGAACAAGCATTGCCATTTTTCACGACCTTTGCTAATGTCGTTTACATCAAAGGCGGCAATCCGTGAATCATAAGTAAACAAATACAGGCCTCAACATATAACTAAAAATATTTCAAACTATTTTCTAAAGGCTTAGAATGTTTTTACTGCAAAACTTGCCTCTGAGAAGTCGATATCAGTTTTTCCTATGACTTTTTCTTGTAAGTTCAGTTATATAGCGTGACCTATTGATGTTGACATGTTTTCGGCACGTCTGTACCGCCGAGTTCGGACAAACTTTTCCATAGGGATTGTATACTCCGACATTATTTTTGCTCAAGCACAGTAGTTCAGATCTTTACTAGAATCAATGTTATAAAGAATAATGCTTTTAAACTGAAACATAGGAAAATAGTTTCTTATAGTGCGTTTCTAGCTTTGCCTTAATCAGACAACCGCTTTAATATATTTTTTTTGCATAAAATACACCTATTTCAAAAAACGTTGTCGGTCGGTGATCTGAAACCGAGAGGAATTGAGGGCATGAGCTGTGAATTTGTATCTAAAATAAGTTTTAGTGTTAAATTAAGTTTTATCTTTTTGCAATCAGTAAATAGCTAAATACGACAGCAGCTCTAGCGATGAATTGCGCTGGCGAATTGTATAGCTCAGATTTCAGATTTCAGATTTCAGATCGCCGACCGACAACGTTTTTTGAAATAGGTGTATAAACGCGTACAATCTAGCAAACGCAGCGCTGAATTTGATAAATGGCAAAGTCTCCTAGACTTCGGTTAATCAGGCTTAATGTATTTAGAACCATTACGTAGCTCATAAATTTAATTGGAGGACGTGGTTGGGGCTAGCTATGTGGATTCCGTGAAACCGTTTTTAGTGGTAGACCCTTTACAAACATCATATTTATTTGTGTCCCTCTCTACAGTATATTTATTTGGTTATACCCCCCCCCCCAAAAAAAAAAAAATCATAAATGAAAAACAAGTGATGGTACTCCCTCAAAATCCACATAGCAAACCCACCACCCCAAGCCATAATTTATGAAAAGTCCCTTAGCATCTTGATTAGTTGGTACTTGGTTATATTTACGTACTGGCTAGTGGAAGCAGCTGCATTCTTGTACAACGTCTGTTATAATAGTGACAAGAATATCCTTTCGATCCTTGGACTTAAAGGAGACATCTAAGTAGTTGCAAATATCCTTCAGAACGGGAACCGTGAACTTAACCAATTTATCTTCTCTTACGTATGTACATAGGTTGTACACATCGTACATTATGGGGTGTGTTAATGTTATTTCATCGATGACACCCTGTACAATTTCCTTGTGGTGCATATCGGCTTCTGCGGAATCCTCGTCTTGCTCTTCATCGTCGCAATCTTCCATGAAATCGGGCTCTGATATTTCCTGGTCTTGTGTTTGACTTCGCATTCTTCATCCTTACTTCGTGAGGAAGTCGGCCGCGAGAAAAATCCTTGGACTTGAGCGTTAGTAAGCCATTCATTCTGGTTAAACAATCTTTCGCCGCTATCAGCCAGTGCTTTTCGCATGTCCTTTGAAACCTGCAAGGGGTCACATTTATGCTTTGTTCGCTCTCCAATATCGTACTTTGCGGTGAGATAATTTCGCACCTTCTCGCTAAAGCGACTTCCTTTGCTTCTAGGTTTATGAAGGGCCCATTCCTTATATATTGCAGAGCTCTTAGTTTTACCCAGAATACTTTTCATCTCTGCTTTGGCTTCTTCTGTATGACATGTTACTGACGAAAATTTGCCAACCCATTTTCTTCGAAGGGTGTCATAGAGACTCTCAGTCTTGATTTTCAGTTTCTTGTGATCAAAAAAGTTGTGGTGCGCTTCCACTTCTTCAATGCTGTGGAATGATGCTGCACAGTATTGCTCTTGGCAAAATTCCTTTCCCTTCACGATTTCTAGGTTGGTAGGGCCTTGCTGACGAATATATATATCATTCCACGTAATTAATTTGCCTTCTCCTACGCCAAATGCTTTCCATACCCTTAAACCGTTATTCTCATAACGAAAGTTGTGGAACGCACTGAAGCCTTTTACCTTTTTTACACTAAGGTCTTGACTGTTTTCGTTGATTGTACAGACAGCAGCGGTAGTTCCCCGGACTGGTCTTGATTTCAAGGCATCATACATGTCTCCAGCAGAGAGAATGTTGTTGCCTTCGTTGCAATATCTTCTCAGACACCCTTTCATGGGACAAATAATACGATCTGTTATGTCCTTACCAAACTGTGGTTCAGAATGATCATACCCTTCCACTGTTACACCCATGCACTTTCCCACATCTTTAGCTGCCGCATAAAGGTTAACATTATGGTAACATCCAGCTTCATCAGATCTTAAAAATACTTTCTTTAAAAGAGGATTAACTTGTTCTCGGATGGCTTGAATAAGGGACTCCAGCAACGACGTCACTGCAAACCAGTCTTGTGTGCAGCTGTCAAACAAATGTGCAAAGTACGAAACTTGGAACTTATCACCTTCGCCTTTCGTTACTACGCTACTAACGTGCCAGTTTATTCCACGTTTAGCAAACCACTCAGATTGCTTCTCTCTGTATTTCATCTTGTTAAACTTCATAGCCCAGTCCATTAATACTAATGCAGTATGACTGTCTAGCTTCCTTAAAACGTCTTGCTTTCCTTCTTCTTGGTTTTCTGCTCTCATGATGTGCGCCTTCCAATTATATACATTGTCTTTCGCTTGTTTGAAGTCGTACCTCATCTCTTCGCGTTGTTCTTTAGAGTACATACGTGATGAAAGTTCAATGATCTTGTTTTCGATTTCTTCGGATGCTTCATTAAGTTGTTCGCAGCTATCACATGATTGATTGTGTTCGTGAAGACAATCATTTGCAGCAAAGCATTTATTAGTCGAGTCACTCAAGGCAAAGGGCCTACAGTGATCAGGGCAAGGGCTCGATTCCGCACGGCAATGTTGTCGGTATTCGGTTTTCAGGTATCGTTTGTATTCTATGAGCTTCTTTCTTGTGTTGCTTGACCATTCCTTTTCAGCTCCAAAGTTTCCTTCCAGTTCGTCTACAATGTTGATAAGTGTCTGAACTCCCTCGGCGCCATCTGCCGCAGTATTGTCGAGACCTGTTAATGAGTAATAACGGTCACGTGACTATCGTGTTTTGTATTGTATTGTATTGTATTGCCTTAAGGCAATTCCGTAGAAATAAAACTGAACATGGAATTCTCATAAAACTTTACACGTAAAAATTTTTGAGTTGCTTATCCCAAAAATGAAATAAAAATGGGGGTCACCGTAGACGTTTTTGTGCTAGATTTTTCTCTCTTTGAACAATAGTATTATGATGCAATAAATCACTTGTTGTAAAAATGCGTTTACTACAAGAAAGAAGGTAAAATTGGTTGATAGTACGTGCCCTTGAAGCAGCGTTGAAAGCACCTTCCGACCGCACGTTTTGGAAAATATCTAAAAAACTGGACATGGAATCTTGACTATAATTATATATATATATATATATATATATGATAGAGAACCGTTGATAGATATGATAGATTACCGTTGTTTTGCAAAAATAAAAAGAATAGGTGCCCATGCTCATTTGCGCGCTACGACGCGCTAAAGTGTGAAACAAGACGTCGTGACCAAACCGAGCCTGTGACCGAAGAGGACTTAGGCGAGTAACCACTACAGTGCCTCTAGAGCGTGCCTACTGTTAAAAACTTCATAAGACTAAAGCTTACATCATTTTAAGTCAATATATATCTTTTGCAGTCGAACAAATCAAAATAGGCTGAACTATGCTATGCGCAGTAAAGATGCGCACTGTAAAACTACGGAATTACCTTTAGTTAACAGCTTAGAAATACTCCTGGTTCTATATTTCTCATCCGATTTTATCGGATTTTATATTTACATTTGATTAGCATACCTGACAAAGACTTGCGCTGAGATGCTTGTCTGACACTAAGTATTCGATAAAGGGAAGATCGGCTTAGGGGGTCAAAGTTCTCACTTTTACAGAATTCAATATATTGTGCGATCATGGTAGCTCTTGTTACTGTACGTATCACGTTGGGCATAGTAAACTTTTCTCCACTTTCAAGTTTGATTTTCCTAGTGCCAAAGGCAACGTCTTGATAGAAGTATGGGCAATCGATAAATCCCAAAAAGTGTTGAAATTTTACCATGTCGATTCTTACGCGATGTGATACTTTGTTTTGTACAGGCATGCCGGAACCAACCTTTTTAGAATGTTCTCTTTCTTTCTTTATTTGACGACCTGCTCAATTTCTCGAAGTGTTCATGCAGTTCTTTTAGTCTTTCAAACGAGTAATTGTATGTATTGAAACTCAAAATCGGAGTTTTGATATTTTTTTGTTTGTGCATTTTTGTAGGCTATTTATCATGGATACCAATTCTTGACAAATCATTTCCTCTTCATGTTGCTAAAATTTAAACAAATTTTCCCCATCATGCGGTGCAATAGTTGAGAAAACGACTCTACAGGCAGTTTTGCTTTCTCTGTATATGCAGCTCTTTCTTCTAACGAGACCTCCTGTAAGTTTGATTGTAACTGATGTGGTAAGGGTTCGATTCTAATATTTTTCATTCCTTCAGATAGAATTGCCATGGCACTATTAAACCCAATTCAAGTTTATCGTCATTTCTACCTGCTTTCATGTCAATGCAATCTGTTAATTTAGGGCTCCATACTTTATCTTTTGGCATAGGCGTTTCAGGTAACGATAAAGCTGAATGAGGTGAAAAATACGTTGGGAGTGCATACACAGCCTCTATCTTACTTTTCCTATAAGAATGGAATTATATTACATTTATATAAATTATATTATATTAATTAAATTATATTAATTAAAAATAATTCAAAGTAAAGTCAATAAGTAAGAATGTACTGATAATGCATGCATATAGCTGAAACATACCTGCTTTCGTCAACAACTGGTGAGCTTTCTTCATTTGCTGTTAACCATCCGGCACTATCCTTGACTATAACTTTGTGTTGTTTTCGGCAATTATCACAGATTGCTACATTTAAAGTCAACAAAGAACTTTAGTATTGCGTGTGTACATTTCCCGGATTCCGTTCCGGATTCCGGTTCCGAGTTTTAGGTACACCTGTCATTTAAAACAGCTAGTAAAAATATTTGTACTTCTTGCTAAGATCATGAATCATTGGACTTACGTGATCCTAGTGGAATAACTTGTTTATATATCATGAATGTCTCCTTCGCAATGTTAAAAGTGAAAACGCCACGTCCTTTGACTTTTTTTAACTTCGATACTGATGCATGACCAGGATATTGACATGAAGTCTTGGACCTCTTCCACCCTCTGCCTAAATTTTCTCGATGTCGAGCACAGACGTACATATTCTGTACTTGGTCGTGTTTCAAGTCGAAAAGTCCAGCTCTCGCCAGTATCAACCCATATTCTTCCAATGCATCGTTTGATAGATGGTGAGCAATGAGATGGCTTTGAATATCTCTCCTGCAGTCCTTTAACGGATAGCATTGGTCATCTCCGCGGTAACTACCGCATTTTCCGCCGGAATCTTCTATGGATGCCAGCTCCAAAAAACATTTCGATGACGTGATTAAAAGACAAATGTAAAGACAACAAGCTACACGCCGAAAGACTCTAAATGACGCACGTTAGACTGAATCTGGCCTATCTAGCTTTCTGGTCAGCGGTCAAATAGGGTTAAAATTCCTCGTTATTTAATATTTGCTTTTGACAATAAATTTAAAAAAATGTGAGCTGGGTATGTTTCTGTTTTCTGTCTAGGATTTTGAACTTAATGAAAGTGTGATAAGATAAAAATATATTCAACAGAATGAAATTAACAAACCGAGAAAGTGGTTTACTGACTTGCCGACAACAACTTGAATACTAATTAGCTATCTAAAACTAATGGAAAAACCTTGGAAGACAGAATTGTCAACGAAAACATTTTCTATGCCTTCATAACATTGTTTGAAACGTTTTTGACTATATTTGATCGTATTTTGAAGCCTAGATTCGAATATTTTTGGTGCACAGAGTCAGTGCCGCCTTTGATGTAGACGGCTTTAGCTAAGCACGTGAAAATGCCAATGTTTGTTCGTTCTCAGCTCCTATAGAGGGTAGAAACCACACGATATTTTTTGATTTTATCCTTTTCTTAGGTATAAACTTTGCGAATATTTGATTGTTTGAAGTGGTTGTTATCCGGAACTCGAGCTTTTAATTTTTTAGTAACAGCTACTGCGAACCCTTTTGGATAACCAGGAAACTATGGTGTATTTAAAATATTCTTACTCCTTAAAGAAAAAAACAATAGATATCATAATTATTGAACTTCAAGCCCTAGTAATGGTCTTTCCGTCTGTGGTAAAATTAAAGCAAAATCTTTACACGTTGCTGACTGAGGAGTTTGCAAAGTTGCCCAAAAATCCGTATTGATGAAATTGGGCGAAAAAGCCGATAGGTCCGGCGTAAACTTCAATCGCGTGTAAAAAAAATATTTTATCATATATCACGAAAAGAAATCGGTTTTTGTCAATCACCCATAAAGTTCTTTTTCACATACCAAAAATGAACAAAAACTATTTATCGACCCGAAGTCCCCTGGTCCGCTCTTACACAGACACTCTCTTAAGACACATTTCTACGTGCTTTAATCCCAATTATCCCTTTAAAGATCAAGCTCGCAAAGAGTAATTTAAAACACTAAACGGCTATTAAAGCAAATATATCCAGTTGACAAGATATGAAGATTTTGCATATTGAAAATACGGAAAAATACAAAATTCTCAACTGGCCTTCGTGTAAGAATCCCTACCTTACGTTCCGACCCCCGTAAGGTAAAAACGTAACAATGATGACAAAATAATTACATAGCTACACTCCCACTGGGAAGCAGGCTTAATAAACACCTGTTATTACAGCATACTTTAAAGCAAACACGGACTTGGACTTCACTACTTTATGCCAAAAGGAGAGATTCTTCGCATACACTTGAAGTAATCATTAGGTAAGTGAGAATAGTCCAGTTGCAAGATATGCTTTACCTGCCAGAACAAGGCTACGTGCTAAAACTTTTGTCTTGTTACGAATAACGTCTGAGTTTTATGCTCGTAGCCTCGTCTCGATACTTTTGTATGTGGGAAGTCAGAAGTGTATCTCGGAAGTCGGCTAATGTATAATCGTTAGAAGGTTTATAGCAATTTTCAATATTATAATAACTCTGAAAAATGAAAACTAATAAAGATACCAAAAAACCTACCAAATGTCAAAATACGATCTTCAGACGATTTGTAATAGCTAAATATCATATTGGTATTTTCGTAGTTCTTTGTATTTTTGATTTTTAACTTTGACTTAAAAGAACAAGCAAATTTCAACCGGGACTTTTCCAGTGTCTGCGTAAAAAGCGTATCTTACTCGTGTAAGCCCAACAGCGTTTAAAACTAAAACTGGTTTGAATTTGTAAGAGGACCATGTCTTGCTTCACCCACAGAAAAATTGTAATATTAAAGTATTAAGAAAAGATTTGTTTTCAATATCGAGTAATAATGGCTAAAAGCGCCAAAAACTAGACCTTCTTGCAAGTTTTAAATCAAATTTTTGTTTTGGATTAACACTCAAATTTTTGTGAGTTAGGAATTGATCTACTAAGATATTATTTCTGTTTAAAACAGTCTTTTGAGTTGCACAAATTAAAGTGGTTATCCCGGCTGGATTTTTATTCGAATTTAGCAACTTTCAAGCAGCTGAATGTAAGAAATTATTTGACAATTAAGCAAAAGAAGACCTAAAACTCATTTTCGATTCAAATTGCAAAGTTTCACTTTGGATTAACACTTTATTCTAACTTTTATCAATCATACAAAGCCACTTACAAACAACCTAAACTTTATAAAAGTAATAACGTTAGCTTTGTACAACAGATATTTTTCAGCTGAATAATTTTTGTTGAAAAAAATCTCCTCTTTAACATCACGCATGTCTGATTATAGTTTTACGAATCGCAAGGAAAGATCATATGAGGACCGCCAATTTCTGTTTCCATATACACTGGAGTATAGCAGCCAACTATACGATTTCGCCGCGGTAATGGTATTATTAGGAGTTTCACTGGCCTTAATTATTCTTAAATTTTTGAAGATCACGGAACTTGTAATTTGATCAGAATTTTTTTTAAAATGTCGTAAACGTCAGTCTGAAAATGTTTTGCTTTTAATTTCTCGCTGGTATTTTTGAATAATATACCTCGAGGCTAACCCTGCGCCAATGCGTCTGTTGTCACATTTTACAGCGGTATGAACAAAATTCGAAAAAAGGTCTAGTCATATCTATTAGGTTTGATTGTTTATCACTCCAAAAAAATCTTTTAATTTTTTTCTCATATTCTGATGCAATGGTACTCATTCTCTGAGTCACCGTTTATCATATTTATTTATTTATTGTATAATTGGGAAGTTGGCTCAGATAACTTTTAAATCCTTCAATTCCTCAGCTTTCCAATTTATTTATATATATTTCATTTTGCATCTAAGTACCTGTAAAATTTGTAGATGAAAGAATTGAATCCTTGAAAACTTAGAAAATTTTGGGATGGAAGGTCACAACAATTAAGCTAGCATTTCAGCAGCTTGGTTTGCCATGGGATTTCACAAACTTAAAGCATTTAATGTCGTTGATATCGAAGGAATAGAAATTGTTCTAAATGTTTGTTCAGTAAAATGTCATTAAAAACTAAGTGGAATTGGGTCGCCTAATTATTACATTTTTACATAAGATTTCTGAAGCGGCGTTTATTCGGGGGCGGCGTTCATTCATCTTAGTTGAATTTATGTATTCCAAGAGTACACCAGGAAAAATAACAGTAAATGCGGTAAATCTTTCTGAAATCTAAGATGTTTGTGGAACATTCTATATTCATTTATTTACTTATTTATTTACTAAACTTTCACCAAATTAAAACAACAAATAAAAATAAAAATAAAATAATAAATAAAAATAAAAAATATATAAAGGTGAGGGACACGCAACAGAGCTGGGCTCCAATTAAAGCGTGCCCCATATTCCAGTGGGAATACTGCGCAATTTTGCTCATAACTTCGCTAATTTACACTTTTCTAGAAAACCCATACGTAACTTTGTGGAGCATAATGCATAAAACATTTCAAGATAAAAATAATTGTTTAAGCTGCAAACTCCTCAAAGATTATAGAATTTAAAATGAAAACCAGCTGTTTGCGCATGCGGACTGGAAATTTCAGATGTTCGACACTTTATAGTTCTCCTCATAATGAACAGCTTCTACATGCTTATATTTGGTTTTATGACTTTCACTTACAATGTTTTGACCCATTATTATACTTACCACCGTGTGTATGATTACGCGTCTAGCCAGACTAAAGTCTCGATTGGGATTTGATCAATAGGCTACCGGGAAGCCAGCAAAGTGTACAGACACTGTATCGAAAACTCCTCCGGCTAGCCTATTGATCATGACCAAATTCCCAATCGAGACTTTAGTCTGGCGGGACGCGTAGTTTTGCACACGGTGGTAGCTTCGGCCGACTGATAATTTGAGAAATTTTTAGCATATTTTGTTGGATAACTTCAATGAAAAATTATATTTCCCGCTCTCTCGATAGAAATGCGAACCTTCAAGATCCAAAGAAACGGGGCATTCCAAAAGTGGGTGAGTTAGTTAGGTGGGTGGATGGGTTAGTCAGGCGAGTTTATCTGCAGACATCTTATTACAGTATGTACATACTACAAAACTAACTGATTCAGCGATGCCAACGTACGTAAATTAATCTTTTTTTATTAGCAGTACCAGTTGTTCCAAAACTAAAATAAACACATTTTGAACCAGTGTAACTTGTTTGCACAATAAGCTGTTGCGATCACGTCATACTTATTAAAGTTCTTACATATATACATACATAAACTTTATTTCACCTCGGGTTTTTCATTTTTTCGCTCACAAATGTTGACTAGTATCTCAGAGAAAAAAAACGTTACAAAATAATATATGAAGATAAAGATTGATGAAGAAAAGTTGTTCGTTAAAGCGAGAAATGATTGCAGCTTTTGTACATAAAAGGCTGAAGTTAGCAGCCTGTTCAGCAGCCTGTTCAAAAATTAAAACAGCCAGTTGTATTGCTATGTAAACAGCTTGATATTACTTCTGGTATGTTAAAGAACGTGATTCCAACATATCCTATAAAAATCAGTAATTTATTAAGCAATTCGGGATACACGAATCATCAGTACATTTTTGGTCTGTCTGTCACACACTTGGTCTAATTTGACTTCAACTTACGTGGAACACTTTAGCATAATCCCTATAAAAACAATATGTGCAAATCTCATGCTTACAACATTATGATGATAATAATTAATTATTAACATTTTAATTGGGATATTACAAAACGCAAAAAATTATATTAAAAACTTGATTCATGATAATATCAAAACTCAGAATAATCTTTTCGAAGAAGACTAGAAAATATGTCAATATTATTATATAGAGTTAATTATTAATAATAAAGCAAATATTCGAATTTATCTGATCGATATGAACAAACTTTAAATCTACATGTGTTGAAGGTTTATAATAAAATTTTCAGATGAAACATAGAAAAGATAACACATTTAAAAAATATCTCTCAATTAAGAAATATACAATATTCTCTCGTCTCGAAGCACACTCGAATATCCACAACACTGGACTATCCTTATAAAGTGACAATCGAGCTTCGTAGATGGGATAACCACACCTTTTATAGTGATAATCGAGCTTTGTAAATGGCATAACCCTTTCTTTTATAGTGACAATCGAGCTTTGTAGATGGGATAAACGTTCCTTTTATAGTGACAATCGGGCTTTGTAGATGGGATAACCATTCCTTTTATAGTGACAATCGAGCTTTGTAGATGGGATAACTACTCCTTTTATAGTGACAATCGGGCTGTGTAGATGGGATTAGCACGCCTTTTATAGTGACAATCGGGCTTTGTAGATGGGATAACTACTCCTTTTATAGTGACAATCGGGCTGTGTAGATGGGATAACCATTCCTTTTATAGTGACAATCGGGCTTTGTAGATGGGATAACTACTCCTTTTATAGTGACAATCGGGCTGTGTAGATGGGATTAGCACGCCTTTTATAGTGACAATCGGGCTTTGTAGATGGGATAACCACGCCTTTTATAGTGACAATCGGGCTTTGTAGATGGGATAAACACTCCTTTTATAGTGACAATCGGGCTGTGTAGATGGGATTAGCACGCCTTTTATAGTGACAATCGGGCTTTGTAGATGGGATAACCACGCCTTTTATAGTGACAATCGGGCTTTGTAGATGGGATAAACACTCCTTTTATAGTGACAATCGAGTTTTGTAGATGGGATAACCATTCCTTTTATAGTGACAATCGGGCTTTGTAGATGGGATAACCACTCCTTTTATAGTGACAATCGAGCTTTGTAGATGGGATAACCATTCCTTTTATAGTGACAATCGAGCTTTGTAGATGGGATAACTACTCCTTTTATAGTCACAATCGGGCTTTGTAGATGGGATAACTACTCCTTTTATAGTGACAATCGAGCTTTGTAGATGGCATAACCCTTCCTTTTATAGTGACAATCGGGCTGTGTAGATGGGATAAACACTCCTTTTATAGTAAAAATCGAGCTTTGTAGATGGGATAACCGTTCCTTTTATAGTGACAATCGAGCTTTGTAGATGGGATTACCACTCCTTTTATAGTGACAATCGGGCTTTGTAGATGGGATAACCATTCCTTTTATAGTAACAATCGGGCTTTGTAGATGGGATAACTACTCCTTTTATAGTGACAATCGGGCTGTGTAGATGGGATTAGCACGCCTTTTATAGTGACAATCGTACTTTGTAGATGGGATTACCACTCCTAGCCTTTTATAGTGACAATCGGGCTTTGTAGATGGGATAAACACTCCTTTTATAGTGACAATCGGGCTTTGTAGATGGGATAACCGTTCCTTTTATAGTGACAATCGGGCTTTGTAGATGGGATAACCGTTCCTTTTATAGTGACAATCGGGCTTTGTAGATGGGATAACCATTCCTTTTATAGTGACAATCGGGCTTTGTAGATGGGATAACTACTCCTTTTATAGTGACAATCGGGCTGTGTAGATGGGATTAGCACGCCTTTTATAGTGACAATCGGGCTTTGTAGATGGGATAACCACGCCTTTTATAGTGACAATCGGGCTTTGTAGATGGGATAAACACTCCTTTTATAGTGACAATCGGGCTTTGTAGATGGGATAACCATTCCTTTTATAGTGACAATCGGGCTTTGTAGATGGGATAACCACTCCTTTTATAGTGACAATCGAGCTTTGTAGATGGGATAACCATTCCTTTTATAGTGACAATCGAGCTTTGTAGATGGGATAACCATTCCTTTTATAGTGACAATCGGGCTTTGTAGATGGGATAACTACTCCTTTTATAGTGACAATCGGGCTGTGTAGATGGGATTAGCACGCCTTTTATAGTGACAATCGGGCTTTGTAGATGGGATAACCATTCCTTTTATAGTGACAATCGGGCTTTGTAGATGGGATAACTACTCCTTTTATAGTGACAATCGGGCTGTGTAGATGGGATAACCATTCCTTTTATAGTGACAATCGGGCTTTGTAGATGGGATAACTACTCCTTTTATAGTGACAATCGGGCTGTGTAGATGGGATTAGCACGCCTTTTATAGTGACAATCGGGCTTTGTAGATGGGATAACCACGCCTTTTATAGTGACAATCGGGCTTTGTAGATGGGATAAACACTCCTTTTATAGTGACAATCGAGTTTTGTAGATGGGATAACCATTCCTTTTATAGTGACAATCGAGCTTTGTAGATGGGATAACCATTCCTTTTATAGTGACAATCGAGCTTTGTAGATGGGATAACCATTCCTTTTATAGTGACAATCGGGCTTTGTAGATGGGATAAACGTTCCTTTTATAGTGACAATCGAGCTTTGTAGATGGGATAACCATTCCTTTTATAGTGACAATCGGGCTTTGTAGATGGGATAACTACTCCTTTTATAGTGACAATCGGGCTGTGTAGATGGGATTAGCACGCCTTTTATAGTGACAATCGGGCTTTGTAGATGGGATAACTACTCCTTTTATAGTGACAATCGGGCTGTGTAGATGGGATAACCATTCCTTTTATAGTGACAATCGGGCTTTGTAGATGGGATAACTACTCCTTTTATAGTGACAATCGGGCTGTGTAGATGGGATTAGCACGCCTTTTATAGTGACAATCGGGCTTTGTAGATGGGATAACCACGCCTTTTATAGTGACAATCGGGCTTTGTAGATGGGATAAACACTCCTTTTATAGTGACAATCGGGCTTTGTAGATGGGATAACCATTCCTTTTATAGTGACAATCGGGCTTTGTAGATGGGATAACCACTCCTTTTATAGTGACAATCGAGCTTTGTAGATGGGATAACCATTCCTTTTATAGTGACAATCGAGCTTTGTAGATGGGATAACCATTCCTTTTATAGTGACAATCGGGCTTTGTAGATGGGATAACCACTCCTTTTATAGTGACAATCGGGCTTTGTAGATGGGATAACCACTCCTTTTATAGTGACAATCGAGCTTTGTAGATGGGATAACCATTCCTTTTATAGTGACAATCGAGCTTTGTAGATGGGATAACCACACCTTTTATAGTGACAATCGGGCTTTGTAGATGGGATAACTACTCCTTTTATAGTGACAATCGAGCTTTGTAGATGGCATAACCCTTCCTTTTATAGTGACAATCGGGCTTTGTAGATGGGATAAACACTCCTTTTATAGTAAAAATCGAGCTTTGTAGATGGGATAACCGTTCCTTTTATAGTGACAATCGAGCTTTGTAGATGGGATTACCACTCCTTTTATAGTGACAATCGGGCTTTGTAGATGGGATAACCATTCCTTTTATAGTAACAATCGGGCCTTGTAGATGGGATAACCATTCCTTTTATAGTGACAATCGAACTTTGTAGATGGGATAACTACGCCTTTTTAGTGACAATCGGGCTTTGTAGAGGAGAGAGCAGCCTCTTCAACTGTGACAAACGGGCTTTGTAGATGGGAGAGCAGCCTCTTCAACTGTGACAAACGGGCTTTGTAGATGGGAGAGCAGCCTCTTTAACTGTGACAAACGGGCTTTGTAGATGGCAGAGCAGCCTCTTTAACTTTGGCAAACGGGCTTTGTAGATGGGAGAGCAGCCTCTTCAACTGTGACAAACGAGGTTTGTAGATGACACAGCAGCCTCTTCAAATTTAACAAATGGGCTTTGTAGATGGGATAGCTGCCTCTTTAACTTTGGCAAACGGGCTTTGTAGATGGGAGAGCAGCCAATTTAACTGTAACAAACGCGTTTTGGTGATGGGAGAACAGCCTCTTTAACTGTAACAAACGGGCTGTGCAGATGTGAGAGCCGCCTCTTTAACTGTGACAAACGGGCTTTGTAGATGGGAGAGCAGACTCTTTAACTGTGACAAAGCCAGTTTGTCACAGTTAAAGATACTGCTCTGCCATCTGCAAAGCCGGTTTTTCACAGTTCTAGAGGCTGCTCTCCCATCTACAAAGCCCGTTTGTCAAAGTTTAAAGTTCAATTATGCCATCTACATTGCCCGTTTGTCACATTTAAAGAGGCTGCTCTCCCATCTACAAAGCCCGTTTGTCACTATAAAAGGAGTAGTTATCCCATCTACAAAGCCCGATTGTCACTATAAAAGAAAGGGTTATGCCATCTACAAAGCTCGATTGTCACTATAAAAGGAGTGTTTATCCCATCTACAAAGCCCGATTGTCACTATAAAAGGAATGGTTATCCCATCTACAAAGCCCGATTGTCCCTATAACTGAGGAGTGTTTATCCCATCTACAAAGCCCGATTGTCACTATAAAAGGAATGGTTATCCCATCTACAAAGCCCGATTGTCACTATAAAAGGAGTGTTTATCCCATCTACAAAGCCCGATTGTCACTATAAAAGGCGTGGTTATCCCATCTACAAAGCCCGATTGTCACTATAAAAGGCGTGCTAATCCCATCTACAAAGCCCGATTGTCACTATAAAAGGAACGTTTATCCCATCTACAAAGCTCGATTGTCACTATAAAAGAAAGGGTTATGCCATCTACAAAGCTCGATTGTCACTTTATAAGGATAGTCCAGTGTTGTGGATATTCGAGTGTGCTTCGAGACGAGAGAATATTGTATATTTCTTAATTGAGAGATATTTTTTAAATGTGTTATCTTTTCTATGTTTCATCTGAAAATTTTATTATAAACCTTCAACACATGTAGATTTAAAGTTTGTTCATATCGATCAGATAAATTCGAATATTTGCTTGATTGTTAATAATTAACTCTATTTAAGCAATAGAAGATAGTTTCTATGACTCTACCGGTGAAATAGAGCACGCGTGATGTTGGGAGAAACACGAGAAAAGTTTGAAAATCACGAGCCGTAGGCGAGTGATTCTCAAACTTTTTCGAGTGTTTCTCCCAACATCACAAGTGCTCTATTTCATCGGTAGAGTCATAGAAAACTATCTTCTATTGCTTTTATGATATAGCAAGAGGTATTTTAAGAACGATCAAATTGTGTTATTTTCTGATCAAAACTAAAATTCTCAAAACTTGCGCAAATGTAAGCCAATCACATTTGTCGTACTATTGACTAATCAGTGTGACTCAAAGCGGCGTTTTTGACAAAACAGTTTGACAACTTTCATCGAAAGAATTCAGCAAAAAATATGTTGAAAAGGGAGTTTTCTGTTTTTATAATGAAACAATGACTCGGAAATAGACAAAAAGGCCAAAGATAACTTACAGTTCTCCAAGATTTGGAAATGTTTACTTGCTTTCGACGAATCAAGCAGCATTCGCTATGGTAAATTGAAAGCCGTGTTTTCGGTTGGAAAAAGCTGAAGTTTGAAAGAGGCTTACAGGATAAGGATTTTGCTGATGAACGAGAAGCTGTTGATTTGAATTATCTGTTGGCTGTTCACCGATATCTTGTGTCAAAACATCTCTACACTGGCGTAGTTGGTTCATACAAAGGATGATTGAACAACAGAGATTGAACAGGTTGTCTCGTGGCGACAATCAGTTTTGGAAATCTTCCGCCTCTCTTTGTAAGTAAGAAACAAAACTTTGTTCTTGTTTGTTCAATGAAACTGAAAATAACTCTTATTGATCGAAACTAATGCGGGAGAAAAAACAATTTACTATGCTGTGAATTCTAGTTCCTTAAAGTTGATTTATACTGGCGTTTGCAAGTTCATGCTCATACAAGTCATTTTCTATGAATATTTTATATACGTTGTTATTGTCCGACCACGAGGCTTAGTTTGTAAATTTAAACGATAACTGGAATGATGGAAAGTATTTTCTAGTTTATTTCTAAGTTTTGATCTCCTAACTACAGTGAAATTTGTAAATAGACGTTTTGGTAAAATCATTCGTCAGAAAACCATGTCTTTACCGGTGAAATAGAGCATAGATTTTGGTGGTCTCTCAGCCAATCAGAACGTGTGTTATAATTGAGCTATATTATAAATAATAATATTGACATATTTTCTAGTCTTCTTCGAAAAGATTATTCTGAGTTTTGATATTATCATGAATCAAGTTTTTAATATATTTTTTTGCGTTTTATAATATCCCAATTAAAAAGTTAATAATTAATTATTATCATCATAATGTTGTAAGCATGAGATTTGCACATATTGTTTTTATAGGGATTATGCTAAAGTGTTCCACGTAAGTTGAAGTCAAATTAGACCAAGTGTGTGACAGACAGACCAAAAATGTACTGATGATTCGTGTATCCCGAATTGCTTAATAAA
Source organism: Telmatactis stephensoni (assembly GCA_029948255.1). Lineage (NCBI taxonomy): Eukaryota > Metazoa > Cnidaria > Anthozoa > Actiniaria > Isophelliidae > Telmatactis > Telmatactis stephensoni. The sequence goes on from JALIZF010001895.1 coordinate 880,573, forward strand.
TTACTGATTTTTATAGGATATGTTGGAATCACGTTCTTTAACATACCAGAAGTAATATCAAGCTGTTTACATAGCAATACAACTGGCTGTTTTAATTTTTGAACAGGCTGCTGAACAGATAAATCATGTGATTACAGATTCACGAAAATTCTTGATATTGCTTTTGAAAATTGAAAGAGGTTTGGATTGTCTTGTGGTGTCTGATAGTTTATTCCAAAGAACCGCTAGCTACTGCGTACTTGAACTAGGACTTTTGGCTATACTTGGTGGTCTTCACATTCTTGATTATATTTTTCCCGTGATTATTTGGGTTTCAAAATGAATTGCAAGAGATTCGCGCGAAAAAGTACGACATTCCGGTAAACACGATCAATTTGAATTATTCAACGATCGCTGAAGTCTAAAATACCCTAATCGGATCCAATTCACACAGTAACATGTTGGTAATCGCCAACAAATGTTTCATGTCAACACAGCGTGTCTAGCATTCGATATGCTAAAGAATTTCAAATACTAAAACAATTTGAAATGTTTTTGTATTATGGAAAATTCAGTTTTAAGACATTTCACACCAGCGATGCTAAAGTGTTTGGAATGAACCTTCCAGCAAGGTAGGACTCAAGGGATTTATGTTACTTCATTTTACCCATTTATTTCAAATTTTGCACAACCCCGTCTGGTTAGCTCAGTTGGTTGAGCGCTGGTCTTTAGTGCGGGAGGTCGATCGGAGTTCGAATCCGGCCAGACCAACACTCAGGGTCTTTAAATAATTGAAGAGGAGGTGCTCCTATTGTAATTACGATTGTCCTGCAGGTTGAAGAGATAATTGACGAAGCCCTTTGCACTCTAAAGATATAATTTTTTGAAAATTGCATTTTTAGGTAAAAAAGAAAAAAAATCTAAACTTTGAAAAATCATATATTTTGATTAAATTTGACTTTGACTGTTATCTCTTCGGTTTTCAACGTATCTCAATGAGCTCTTTCAAATGCGCTAATTAAAATTTTGCATAACCCTCGTTTTAAATTTCCTTCTAAATTGATGATATCATTTTCCCACCAAAAATTGTAACATTTGTAAAAAGTGAAAAGACGAAAATTTTTCTTTGGGTTAGTACTCTTCACATGTAAAATTTGAAGTTGATCGGACTTGAACTATAAAAAGTTATTCAAAATCACGCTTAAATTTTCTGTACACTGCCAGCCCAGCGTGGCATTAATAATTACTCACCGATTTCACAGGGGCGACGACCGACAGTGAGCTCAAATTGCCTTAAATTGTCTATTTTAAAACACTTTCTACGTGCTTTAGTCCCAATTATGCCTTTGTTTATGTCAAGCTCACCAAGAGTAATTAATTTATTCCGCCTCCTTTGTTTTCCGAACTTTTAAAAACTAACACGTATCAGGGTCACAGCAAATAATAATACTTCTTGTAGGTAGTTGCAGAGTGAACCTAAGGTTGGTAAAGCATGGCGGTATAGTTGATAATGAAAACAGATGTGAGATGGATGTCTTGAAATAATTTAGGTCCTTAGATTTACTCCAAAACGACAAAACAATGATTCTCGTTAATTTTCCCCTAATTATAAAGAATAATTTTACTTTGAAACAACGTCACGGCATTAATAATCACTTACCGATTTCAAAGGGGTGAAGGCCGACAGTAAAGCGAAAATGCTATTCTTTCGATTGTAACATATCCTAATAGGGATCACCAGAATGTTAAAATTAAAAACGGTAATAAAGCATTAATACTGTTGCTTATATTGTCCATATATAAAGACACATTTCTACGTGCTTTAGCCCCAATTATCCCTTTATTAAAAGTTCAAGCCGGTCGCAAAGAGTAATTAGTTAATTCTGCTCACTTTGTTTTCCGAGCTTTAAAACACTAAACGGCTATTAAAGCAAATATATCCAGTTGACAAGATAAGAAGATTTTGCATACTGAAATGCGTGTAAAAAAGGCCACAAAAACGGAAAAAATACAAAATTCTCAACTCGCCTTCGTTTAAGAACCCCTACCTCACGTTCCGACTCCCGTAAGGTAAAACGTAACAATGATGACAAAATAATTACATAGCTACACACCCACTGGGAACCAGGCTTAATGAACACCTGTTATTATAGCATACTTTAAAAAAGCAAACACGGACTTGGACTTCACTACTTCATGCAAAAAAGAGAGATTCTTCGCATACACTTGAAGTAATCAGTTAGGTAAGTAAGAATAGTCCAGTTGCGAGATATGCTTTACCTGCCTCATACAAAGGATTTGGAGCAAGGCTACGTGCTAAAACTTTTGTCTTGTTACGAATGACCGAGCTTTAGCACGTAGCCTCGTCTTTATACTTGTATGTATTTGGCAAGTGAAGTGTATCTCGGAAGCAATGCAATCGCTAGATCTATCAGGGTTTATAGCGATTTTCGATATTATAGGAGCTCTGAAAAAAAAATTTAAAAAAAAATCATAATCATAATCTCAAGGAAAGATCATATGAGGACCACCAATTTGGGTGTCCATATACACTGGAGTATAGCAGCCAACTTTACGATTTCGCCGTAATGGTATTATCAGGAGTTTCACTGACCGTAATTGAAAAGTCAGGAAATTCTTAATTTTTGAAGATCATTTGTTATTTGATGAGAATAATTGTAAAAATGTCGTAAACGTCTCTGAAAATTCACACTTCCAAGAGCATGCTCCACCTCTTTATAAATCTCTTCAGATATTGCAACTTAAAGATATAGTTTATACTCAGATTGCCCTCTTTATGTACGATTATGTCAATGATAATTTGCCTCCGGCCTTTTTAAACTATTTAGGTACATTCACATCAGAAATTCATTCTCACAATACGATATTTTCTACACATAATCTTCATTCTCCTTCTATTGCTACGAATTTTGGTAGATGTTCTTTACAATTACTGGACCTAGTGCCTGGAGTTCCATTGATGCTGCTATCAAAAGAATTGTCACGGAATCTATCTGTTGAAACTGTTAAGAGAAATTGTTTGAATAGTCCAGTTTCCAGTTGCTAGAGTCCGCTGAGCTACTTACCAAAAGGCGCATTTATGCAGGGTTAGCCTCCTTTTCAAGAAAGACCCATGGGATTAAAATCGATTTCTGTATTGTTCTTAGTCAAAATGTTTTGCTTTTCTCGCTGGTATTTTTGAATAATATACCTTGACTCGAGGCTAAACCTGAGCCAATGCGTCTGTTGTCATATTTTACAGCGGTATGAACAAACTCGAAGAAGGTCTATTCATATCTATTAGGTTTGGTTGTTTATTTCTCAAAAAAGTCTTTTTTTCTTGATGCAATGATACTCATTCTCTGACTTACCGTTTATCATATTTATTCATTAATTGGGAAGTTCGCTCAGATAACTTTCAGTTCCTTCAACTCCCCGGCATTCCAAACTATTTATATATATTTGTATCTGTAAAATTTGTAGATGCAAATAAAGAATTGAATCCTCGAATCCGGGAAAACTTAGGAAATTTTGGGATGGAAAGGTCGCAACAATTAAGCTAGCATTTCAGCAGCTTGGTTTGCCTATAGGATTTCACAAACTTAAAGCATTTAATGTCGTTGATATCGAAGGAATAGAAATTGTTCTAAATTTTTGTTCAGTAAAATGTTAGTAAAAACTGAATGGAATTTGGTCAGTGAATACCGCATTTTTTTGGTTTAACCACTGTGGCGCTTATTACATGCATTTTAAAGATTTCTGAATATTCGGGGGCCGGCGTTAATTCGAGGGCAGCGCTTATTGAAAATCACAATATTTTGTGATAATTCATTACGTTTAAGCAATTAAACGTACAGACTACCGTCATCGTTGAATAATTGGCCATGTTTACCGGAATGTCGTACTTTTTCGCGCGAAATTCCAGTTTCCAGTTACTAAAGACCGCTGAGCTTCCTGACAAAAGGCGCATTTATACAGGGTTAGCCTCATTTTCAAGGGAGACCCGAGGGAGTAAACTCGATTTTTTTCTGTTGTTAACAAAGCAAAACAGAACCAAAAAAATCGCGTTTACTCCCATGGGCCGGTCTTCCTTGAAAATGAGGCTAACCCTGTAATATAAAAATTTGGTACTACCTAATAGCGGAGCTCCCATTTAAATAAATAATAATAATTTTAGATACTTTGTTTTTGAGGTTTTTGATTCAAATGAATTGGGCTTCCTGTGGTAATAGGCAAACAAAGATTGCATTTTGTTGTAAAAGTTGAAATAAAGATTATAGACCAAGCTTTAATTAGCATTAAGAGTTTGAAAAACTCTTGCCCTTCAGTCTCCTGACAATTATAAGGCTTTCAAGCTCAGTCACCACACTGATATTTATTCAGATTCAGTTAGATTTTATAATTGACTTTGTAGTAATGTCTAGTAATGGTTCATAATTCTCAGAAATCGAATGCAAAAATCCCTCAAACTGATTTGATTCACATAAATACTGAATCATTTCAATAACCTTCAATTGAACTGGACATTGCAGAACATTATAATTTATTTAGATTTTTCTGTCTTGACAGTATTGTGGCATCTTGTTTTTGTACTATGTAGAATAGAATGACACAGATAAATAGTTGTCTTAACAAGAAACAAGAATTCTCTCTTCCAGGTTACACTAATCATGACTTTAGATGCAAATGTAAAACAATTCAAAACAACTACTGCCTAATAGCAAAGCTCCCATTTTAATTTTAATATTTTTTTGTGTTCTTGATTCAAATAATTTGGGCTTCCTGTGGTAATTGCCCAATATGTAAAGGGCTTAAAAAACTGAAATGAAAACTATTTTAAAATCATTTGTTTTGGTTTGTATATTTATGGGCTTGTAAGCTCAGTGACCTTTATTGCAGTATATTGTAATATTCAGATTCACTGTCAGATTTGTAGTCATGGTTCATAATTCTCAGAAATAGAAAGCAAAAATCTCTAAAACATCTTCCAAGATTGCATTTTGTTGTAAAAGTTGAAATAAAGATTATAGACCAAGCTTTAATTAGCATAAAGAGTTTGAAAAGCTCTTGCCCCTCCGTCTCCTGACAATAGACCATTTCACGGTTGTCGTGGCTCAACCTCAGCCTCGATACCGTGTAATATATTCTTTAGAATTGGACTACAGCCCGTGGAATTTTAATGTGTTTCGATTGTTTGTTGATGTGTGCATTCCTTACCTTACCATGGGCTACAGTCGATTTCTAAAGAATATATTACACGCTGTCGAGGCTGAGGTTGAGCCACGACAACCGTGAAATGGTCTATTATAAGGCTTTCAAGCTCAGTCACCACAGTGATATTTATTCAGATTCAGTCACATTTTATAATTGACTTTGTAGTAGTGGTTCATAATTCTCAGAAATTGAATGCAAAAATCCCTCAAACTGATTTGATTCACATAAATACTGAATCATTTCAATAACCTTCAATTGAACTGGACATTGCAGAACATTATATTTAGATTTTTCTGTCTTGACAGTATTGTGGCATCTTGTTTTTGTACTATGTAGAATAGAATGACACAGGTAAATAGTTGTCTTAACACGAAACAAGAATTCTGTCTTCCAGGTTACACTAATCATGACTTAAGATGAAAATGTAAAACAATTCAAAACAACTACTGCCTAATAGCAAAGCTCCATTTTAATTTTAATTTTTTTTTGTGTTCTTGATTCAAATGATTTGGGCTTCCTGTGGTAATTGCCCAATTGTAAAGGGCTTAAAAAACTGAAATGAAAATTATTATAAAATCATTTGTTTTGGTTTGTATATTGTATGGGCTTGTAAACTCAGTGACCTTTATTACAGTAAATTTTAATATTCAGATTCACTGTCAGATATTTCATAATTGACTTTGTAGTGGTTCATAATTTTCAGAAATAGAAAGCAAAATCTCCAAAACCTTTTTCTAAATTGATACAAGTAATTAAACCTTTTCAACATCCTGAATATTACAGAACAACATATTTCTGACATCTTGTTTTTTGTGGTTGTTGTTGTTGTTTTGTTTTGTTTTGTTTTGTTTTTTAATGTAGAATAGAATGACACACTTGGTGAACGCTTGTCTCTTCCAGATTACACTGATAATACAATTTAAAGTGATTATAAACAGCCACTTCACATAACAAGAAAACAAGGAATTTCTCACAGGCACCCCAAGCTCTGTTTTAGTTAGGGTGTTTTACGCGCGCGGTGATTATTAGTTTGGGCTACCTGTGTCGTTTGTCAATTTTATTAAGACCATTGGGAGTAAAAAATATCTCGCTAAAAATCAATAAAATTCTGAAAACTTGAATAAAATGACTCTTTTCTTATTTAGATTAGAACTTTTGGAGTCTTTTGGGCTGATTTTTGGACTCATTTGTGCGCGTTTTGTGGGTTTTTGGCGATTCTCCTTTTCACACTGGTTCTCTCTAGTACTATATTTACTAAAGGCTGGCAACTTCGCCTCCTTACCATCACGAACCGTTTTTGAATCTCCGACAAAATATCCCTAGAAATCGCTTCTCTCGCCAAAACAACACCACAAACACACTGGCAGATAATCACTCTACCGAGAAACGAAGAAAAAAAGACTACTTTATTAATGACTTTATAGAAAACGAGAGAGGTTTTCAGTCAAGTTTTTTCAAAAATGGCTTTCTGCCGATGCTTGGCGGACTTGACTTAGTCAAAAACACAGGCTACCCAAATTCCTTAAATGTGATTGGTCCGTGGTTACTAAGGAAAAGAACCAAATTTTCAATGAACCCTCGGGAGGGAGAGATCTCATTTCGTATCACAACGAAGAAATATTAGAGGGGTGGGCTAGTCTGACAGTGTCTTACTGACCCCCTCCACCCTCATGCTCAAGTAATCGTGAATAATGCTTCTTTGGCAAAAAGGCTGCCTTCGAACTTTTAGTTTTTAAAATTGTTTATGCTCAATTTTTTTAAATTTAATGACTTAAAAAATCCTGATTTCGATGACCAAAAGCACAGAAGTCGTGGCTATCTAAAAGTGAGTGAAACAGTATTTTCTTTTCGCTGAATGTGGACAGACTTTATGAACTCACCGGGCGATTCATTTTGTGGTCCATACAAAACCGAGAGGCACCCATTCACTTTTGCTTTCCTTCAGTTTTCACAACTTTTGACAATCGCTGATATATAAACTATAACAATAATTGACATAAAATCATGAGTAAAGCAAGACGGTGATATGCCAAAAGAGGGAATTCACGCGAAGCTCGACAAAGAAAAACTGAAGTACCACAATCACAAACGTTTTTGAATTTTGCCAGCATTTGAGCCAGAAAATCACTGTGGAAAAAGAGGTGTTACGCATCAAATATCATTCTCCTTTTGCTTTTATGATAACAAATCAAAACAAATCTAACCAATGTTCAAAACATGACAAAATCAACACTTTGTCGAACTTTGTGACAGTAGTTTTTCAGTCAAAGCAAACTGAATGGCGGCCTCTCACTTGACCCTCAGTCTTGTACTTCAGAAGCATTTTCCTCTACGTTTTCAGAAAAAGATAATTATTCATCAATGGACCTACCTTCTAAGAAGTGTTTTTGATAGAACTGGAGGGATATTTTGATAGTGAATAGTTTTGTTCACTTCTCTAAAGTCTTCTTCTTCTTAACTTTGGACCACAAAATGAATCGCCCGGTGAGTTCATAAAGTCTGTCCACATTCAGCGAAAAGAAAATACTGTTTCACTCACTTTTAGATAGCCACGACTTCTGTGCTTTTGGTCATCGAAATCAGGATTTTTTAAGTCATTAAATTTAAAAAAATTGAGCATAAACAATTTTAAAAACTAAAAGTTCGAAGGCAGCCTTTTTGCCAAAGAAGCATTATTCACGATTACTTGAGCATGAGGGTGGAGGGGGTCAGTAAGACACTGTCAGACTAGCCCACCCCTCTAATATTTCTTCGTTGTGATACGAAATGAGATCTCTCCCTCCCGAGGGTTCATTGAAAATTTGGTTCTTTTCCTTAGTAACCACGGACCAATCACATTTAAGGAATTTGGGTAGCCTGTGTTTTTGACTAAGTCAAGTCCGCCAAGCATCGGCAGAAAGCCATTTTTGAAAAAACTTGACTGAAAACCTCTCTCGTTTTCTATAAAGTCATTAATAAAGTAGTCTTTTTTTCTTCGTTTCTCGGTAGAGTGATTATCTGCCATGCAGTGTGTTTGTGGTGTTGTTTTGGCGAGAGAAGCGATTTCTAGGGATATTTTGTCGGAGATTCAAAAACGGTTCGTGATGGTAAGGAGGCGAAGTTGCCAGCCTTTAGTAAATATAGTACTAGAGAGAACCAGTGTGAAAAGGAGAATCGCCAAAAACCCACAAAACGCGCACAAATGAGTCCAAAAATCAGCCCAAAAGACTCCAAAAGTTCTAATCTAAATAAGAAAAGAGTCATTTTATTCAAGTTTTCAGAATTTTATTGATTTTTAGCGAGATATTTTTTACTCCCAATGGTCTTAATAAAATTGACAAACGACACAGGTAGCCCAAACTAATAATCACCGCGCGCGTAAAACACCCTAACTAAAACAGAGCTTGGGGTGCCTGTGAATTTCTTAAGCATTTTCAACTTCGTGCTTAATGTAAAACAACTAGTTTGCATGCAAAATTCCTTCCTTTTGAGCTGTATTTACACATTAGTGGGGTTGAAATAAGTTGAAAATCATTTTTTTACTAATTTTATTATTATTAGAACTAGTGCAAAAAGTTCACCGTAAAACAAAATGTCGTTGTACATTTCATGTAAGACTTTAATACAGTTCAACGTGCATAAAAGTTTTATTTTAAGTCAAGTTATATTTTAAGTCATCAATCCCAAATAAAAGATAAAAGATCAAATATAGGTACAAGAGACTTTTTGACATCATTTTTTGGCCAGGGTCTTTACCTTGAAGTGCCATCCTTGTTGTCTTTAGAAGCTAAGCATATAAGCTTAGTCCTCGTTCCATGTTCAATGCAGACGATTCTTGATTTCCAACTTTGTCTCTGAGATTTTTAAGCAGTTTTACTGAAGGCATAGACTCCACGAAACGAAGAATACACGATCCTCAATGCCTCATTCATTATTAGAAGTTTTTTGAAGCTACAAATCCAACTAAAAATCGTCCCACTGAAAATGTTCTTTGTTTCCTTCGTCTTTCGAGCAGTTTTTGGAACGACACCGGGCACGAAAAAAAATTAAAACGTACGTTCACTTTTCGTTTTAACCCGTCAATATTGGCACAGATTAATGATCATGAAAATCGCTAAATTTTTACAAGGTTTCGAGAATAATATTTTTAAGTCTTGCAAGTTAAAACTGCAAGGAAACTTGTAAATTTTCAGTTTTCAAAGTGTCAGCGCGCGTCAAGTTGGCGCCAAAAATCAATCAGCCAATCAGCATCGCGATGTACACGGACGGACGTACGGACGGACGTACAGCCGTTGGGCTCCCTGTGTGTCCACGAAAAATCAGAAGGATGGGTTACCATTTTTTCTTAGGTATGGTGCTCCGCTCGCGCGGGCCTTCGGCCCGCGCGGGAGCTCCGCTATAAATGCTCCTTTTGAATTGTCAGGAAACTCAGTGGTCTCTAGTAATTGAAAACTGAACTATTAAATTCATTTTGAAAGTTTTTTACATCTTAGACATCTCCCCCAGCAAAATTATTTAATAATTGGCTTTTTCCATGTTTACTTTCTTGCAAAACTGAGCAGTTTTAGTCAAAACTCGTGGACGTCCCTCGATATGATTTCAAGCAGCAAGAAATTTTGCATGTCTAAACTAGAAATTGCGGAGTTCCGGTTCTTGTTTCAACTTTATACCGACTTTGACGCGTGATATTTTCCCATTTTGCGTGCCTTCGATCTAAATAAATATCCATAGCGCACTAGCGGTAGGTAGACTGCTTATGTTTCACAGGTCTCAGTATTTCGGTAGCTGAACACAATTTTGAAGAACGAGATCGCCAAACAAATGTTCCATGTCATCATAACATTTCTTGCATTCGATATGCAAATAAATTTCAAACCAAAAACACAGACATGCGCAGACAAATTGTACACATGCTCCGTGACGATTTCATGTTCGTGATCAATTAGCATACGTCATCTTTGTTGCAAGAGCCTTCATTTGTATGCAGTTCGTTTGATATCCAAAAGAAAAAAAATATGATAGACTTTTCTCCTATTTAGCGACACGAACGTGGTTCCAGGTCGAGGTTGATAAATACAATAAGGAGGCATTCAGCCTTGACAAACTTTTGGTCACACCTTTTTAGAATCGCGTTCAATTTTAATAGCTTTTTAGGAACTTATACTCCTATTATCCAACTATAGATTGGTTTTAAGCGATTTGTTGAAGAGAAATATGTTCGGAATAATTTCAACAAAACTCGACTCCACTGTTTAGAAACGGCCCACTCTAAATCAAAATTAGTTTGTTGGTATAAATGGATGAAACGCTGAAAATCAAACTATAATGAATCAACTTTAAAGCTCAGTGAGTTTTACAAAAATCGTCGGAGTAGAAATGCGACGACGATTGGCTGCCAAAAGTGTCCTCTAAAAGTGCTCTGAAATCGTCATGAATCTTCAAGCACCCGTGTATTCTGAAAATAATAACAACCACGAACCTCAAATGACAACGAAAAGGCAACTATATGTCTGCCTAGTAAAAGTGCAAACCTGATCACCCACAAGACAAGCCGTTAAAGAATATAAGCAATGTTTATAATGTTTTTAAAACACTGAAAATGCCCAAAAATCTTGGACGCACTTAAATGCCAGAATTGGAAAAATTCTGCGGCGAAGCTGTTGTTTCAAAGCTAGAAAAAAAGAGGAGCAAGGATGGCACAGTTGGTTAGTGCGCGGGCTTCGGTGCTAGAAGTCTAGTGTTCGATCCCTGGATCTCACATCCTTGTTTCAACTTCTTTCCTTTCTGTGTAGTTTTAAGTAGCTTTAAATACCCTTAAAACGGGGCACTGATGGAGAGAGGGGAGTAAAATGAGCACACCCTCGACCTCAAGTTTATCAGTTCCTCAAATTACTGTCACGAGTTATCTACGTAAAATATAGTCGCTTTACTTTACTTTACTGTTCGAGACAATAAATTCTAAGTTCCATAAAACGACTGTACTGATTTTTGTTTTTGCACACAACATAGATCATGAGAAATAAATTTTATGATATCCTGCATGAACGCTTGAATCCAGTTTCTTGCGCTTTTGGTTGAATAAAAATGAAATGCCATTCAAAAATTCACGCCTTTGTTGGGAGGGGGGGGGGGGGGGTAGCATTAGTCAGTCTTGGGAGATGAAGTGTGAGGTGTGAATGCATCACTGAATCGACTTACTTTAGAGGAAAACAAATTAACATTTGTGGTAAAAAAGCTATCAACAAGGTCCATTCCGCTTCATAAAAGCCGATTCAGTGGTGCATTCATAAACAAGTCTCACACTTCATCTCCCAAGACTGACTAAGGGGGTGTTTACATGACAATAGGATCTCCTAGCACTAGGATCATCCTAGCATGGGAATCATCCTACGTGCTATACATTTACTGCATTCTGTTTAGTAGGATGATCCTAGTACCCGAAGCGAAGACACAAATTTCCATGTAAACAGAGTGCAGGCAATGTATAGCAGGTAGGATGATTCGCCTGCTAGGATGATCCTAGTGCTAGGATGCTCCTAGTGCCATGTAAACACCGTCTAATGCTAAACAAACAATTAAACCCGACTTACAGGAAAACCTTTTTATGTCACGGCAGGTCTTTCCTCGTGGACCGATTATTTTGGATACGGCACCCTTATCAGGCTAAAAAAATTTCTGTTCACCTAATAGTAATCAATAAGTACGGGTGCAGAATTTTGGATGCTGTGCCATAAAAAGGTTGTCGTGTAAATCGGGCTTTGGCCTATTTCTTAATGTAATTGTTTACAAAGAAATGCTGTTTTCATCTCAGCTTTATGCTTTCACTGTAGTCAGGACAACAGCAAATCTTCACAGTAAAGCATGTTCTTTGACTGACTGACTGACTGACCAGGGCGCTGCTCCTTCCACCTGAGAAATTTCTTTTCGACGTCCGTCAGATCAATGATGTGGTTCAAGACGTTCGTTATCCTAGCCACCGTGGCTACAAGTGTCTACACCAACGTCCCCGTCTTGGACAAAATGTTGACATTGAGCTCAATACTCCATCGTGACCATGGCTACGCCTTGATTGGACACGTGATCAAGACTCTGAATGTCTTCATCGCAGACTGTATGTTAGCTTGTCAAGAAACATTGAGATGTTTTTCATTCAATTACATTGACTTTCACAATGGTACGTTTCTGTGTGAATTAAATCGCTCCAACAAGAACCAAAGCCGTGGGTCGTACATACGTAAAGAGGGCTATGAATACGATGAATACGCTAAACCAACGGTGAGTTCCTCAAGTTGTCATATTTTTCAATATCGAGTAACAAGGGTTAAAGAAGCCAAAAACTAGCCCCTCGTGCAATGCAAGTTTTAATTCAAACTTCCGTTTTGGATTAACACTCAAATTATACTTGTATTAGATACATGTTAGATAGGAATTGGTCTATTAGGATACAATCCTTTACAATACCTGTTTAATTATAACATTCTTTTGAGTTGCACAAAGTAGATTTCCTGTATTTTTATTCAAATTAAGCAATTTTGAAGCTGAATGCAAGGACTTATATGGAAATTGAGCGAAAGAAGGCCAACAGCTCATTTTCAATTCAAATTTTCACTTTGCAATTGTTATCCAACGTTTATCAATCAAAACCCCTTATACTTTACAAACAATCTAAACTTTCTGAAAGTACTACCTTTAGCTTTGTATAAACAACAGTTATTCTTCAGATGAATAGTTTTTGTTGCCGAATATATGCTTGAACATGAAAAAACATCTCCTCATAAAAGACAACTATTTCAAAGAAGGGAAACGTCGTGACAGAGAAGCACAAACCTACACGACTTCATTCGAAAGGGAGACAGTATTGGTATATAGGAAAAACGTATATGAATTAAAATATCAACATGACAATTCTTGTCAGCAATAGCACATCTCTACCTTATCAGTTAAATAAACTTCACTTTTTGACGATAAAAATTGACACCAGAGTCGAGGAGTATAGGTATAACCCATACCCCTTTTTGGTCTAGTTGCAATGGCTTTGCCTATATCGTCGCGTCCGAGAACATTTCCTAAAAAGGTGTGTAGCTAGCTTTATTATAAAAAATAATCTTAATTGATCATTCTTCCATATATTTTCCAGCACTGTGAAGGCAGCGCATGTGTACAGAAAAGGGGTGAGTGTTTGTACATTGCGGTGAAATCCTATGTTAGTACTGATACTAAAACCATCCATTTAATATTGTCACATCGTCTAGTTCTACCAGACGGCTGGTTCAAGTTCAACGAGTCACTATTCAAACTTATTCTCGAAAAGAAGACATGGAACGACTCACGAACCCATTGTCAGTCACTTGGTGGTGACCTGGTTTCCATTGGTTCAAAGACTGAGGAACAATTCATAAAAGAAGTTGTAATGTTTCCATTACGTAAGAAGCATCAATTTAAGTACTAGATAAGTATTTATCCAACTAAAAACTAGGGCGCGTTTACATGAGCTCTAAATTTTCTTAAATGAACAAATATATATATACACCTATTTCAGAAAAGGTTGTCAGAGCTAAAGGCGATAGGCGATAGGAGATAGGTCATTGCACAATTCACGGTTGGGTTTTCTATTTGTTTTTTTTAAGAAAGTCAACAATCAGACATTCATATCCAATGTTCGGAGCAAAACGAACGGACTAACGAAGCAATTTTTAAATCTTCTTGATTACTTTGGAATTTGAATGACCTATCGCCTATCGCCTATCGCCTTTAGCTCTGACAACATTTTTTGAAATAGGTGTATATATATTAATTGACACTCGTCTGAAAGGGCTTTTCAGTGACAATCACTACACTACATTCGATATACTCTACATACAATACTTAACTCACATGTTCATTTTTGCTGAGGGAAGAAAAACCCTCGTGACAAGAGAGAGAACAACACGTCAAACAAACTCAATTCACGTATGGTCCGAGCCGGGAGTTGAATCCGGACCACAGCCGACCACAGCAGTGAATTAAGCTAAGACGAGCGGTACTGAACCTCGCCACCCCTATAAACTATATCTTTTTACCTCTTGTTTGTAGCTGAACCGGTGTCGGGGTACAAAATGGATGGTTCCGATGGCCCTACTTTGAGGTACGAATTTCGGTTCACTATATGGCAATCAGTATAGACTACTATATGTAAAGTACACTGCAGACGCAATAGAGCGATTTCACATAGCGCAATTTAACATGCTCATGAATAAAATAGCATGCTTATGAGCATCGTGCGCAGGTATACGTTTATTTGGTGGCTACAAATACCATTAAAATGACATGCAACTTTCATGTTTACGACATACCCGGACATACTGTAGCGGCTATTTACACTTGCGCAACTTTGCATCTAATAGTTACATTTTGTACCTGTATTATGTAAACGCGGTATGGCACTCAACCGTAAGAAACCTCTTTAGGAGCGAGGGCAGCCAGCAAAAAGACAAAAAAGGACATAAATACCCCGGGGGGGGGGGGGGGGGGGGGGTTGGGGGGTAATGGTATGTGTAGCCACCGAAGCGTATACCCACGCGCGATGCTCATTAGCATACTATTTTACTAATTAGCATGTTAAAATGCGTTATGTGAAATCGCTCTAATTATCACTTTGTTTTGCAAGAAAATTGCTCTTTCAAGTTTATTGCGATGGAGGACAACACAATAAAAACGTTTTGCAAGAAACAATTGAGACCCGAGATATATAGATCATGAATTTTCCAGATGAAATTTACTTATTTTTCTTTCGCGCATACGTCGTCGATCGTGCAGGGATTATTTGCGAGCTAGTTCAAATTGTTTGAAGAAGAACTAAGAAAGAAACCAGTTCTAAAGATTGTCCGGCCGGCCAAAAACGCGGATTGTTGTTGAGAAAAAAGGTACCAAACCCTACGCGAGTCACCCGAATGGCACTCATGAGTAGAAACTGCTAAAACTATAAAGCCACATGAACATTTATACGACATTTTACATCTAGCTTGTGTCAACATAAAAAAAAGAACTTTATTTGTTGATGTTAAAAATGGAGACCTACCCATACTCGGTCTAGTGACGTGGGTTTGAGGCCATTCTTCCGACTACCTCTTTTAAAGAAGGTGTATAATTAACAGTTTAGTTTGGATATGTCTGTTGAGTAACGTAACAGCAAGACTAGAGCTATCTTTGTAAGAAATAAATTCGATCAAAACCAGCCACTCTCCACTTAAATAAAATAAACAAAAAGAAATAGATAAATTTGGTGTAGCTCATCGCCCTTTCTTGCAGCACATACAATTGCTGAACTACGAAGGGCGCAGCTCAACGTGATCGAGTCGAAGGTATACCTTGCATAGCTATACCCACACGTAGCATCCACCATACGACCAATGTCTCATCACGGACAACAACTTAGATCGGAACTAGTCCGTTTTTATCGAGGAGGGAAAAACCGGAGTATCCGGTGTAAAAACCCTCGAAGCAAGGGAGAGAACGAACAGGAAACTCAAGCCACATGTGATGCCCCGTCCGGGAATCGAACTAGGGACCACAAAGGTGACAGACCGGTGCTCTTATCGCTCGGCCACCCTTGCTTCTACTTTAACATGAACTTATGCCGTTGTTTCTATTATTGTAGTTTACAAAACGGTGCAGCAGTAGTAGACATCGATGGCGCTAAGGCTGTGTACTTTGATGGAGTAGATGACTACGCAACTATACCAAGCTTTGATATTCGTACCACGGACTTCACCATTGCCATTTGGATCAAATCTGAGAATTTCGATTGGGTCAAAAGTGTTCTAAATGATGTCAAGGGCTCAGCAAAACAATTTGCCATGTTTTTTTATTATGGAAAATTGAATTTTAAGACATTGGACGCCAGTGGTGATACGGTGTTTGGAATGGGCCTTCCAGCAAGGTAGGACTCAGGGGATTTATGTTACTTTATTTTACCCATTTATTTTAAATTTTGCATAATCCCGTATGATTTGCTCAGAGCGGTGGCCTTTAGTGCGGGAGGTCGGAGTTCGAATCCGGCCACACCAACACTCGGGGTCTTTAAGTAAGGTTAAAGAATGAACACGAGTGTTTCATGGGATATAGAGTCCCGAGTATGAGATAGAATTTAATTTGGATTTATTTAATGTGAGGGCCGGACTCTATATCCCATGGGACACGACTGTTCATTCTTTAACCGTCTTAGGCTCAGTTCAGACGTCGAACTTTTGCCGCGTCGAATCAGTTGCATTTTGTAGATGAGAAGTGCAGCTTCTGAACCAAATGAATTTGACAAATTTGATTCAAACTGAATTTTTCAATTTAATACTTAATCAAATCTGTCAAATACAATAGGTTAAGACGCTGCACTTCTCATTTACAAAATGCAACTATTAGATTCGACACGGCAAAAGTTCGACGTCTGAACTGGGCCTTAGGGCCTGATTATATGAACTTCTTTTGTTTTGTGGCCCCAAGGGAAAAGAAAACAAAAGAAGTCAGCCCGCTTAACCGGGCCAGCCCGGTTCATATAATCAGGCCCTAAGAATATGAGCGACTCACACTTTAACCGCTTGTGTTATACCTTTTTTGCCGTAACACTATTTTCCAACTTCGTGCATCTTAAAACAAAGAACTGCATCGTAGAATGTGCCGAATGTGAACTTCTTTTGTTTGAAATAAAACTTCACTTTGTCTTCAAATCAAGAAGACATCAAGGCCTAGTTCAAACGTCAAATCTCACATGTGCTGAATGGTCCTGAATTCAATGCAAATTAGTCAAATCTTTTGTTTCTACTCATTTTCAACTCATTTGCATTGCATTCGACACATGTGAGATGCGACGTTTGAACTAGGCCTAATATGGCTCCAAGTTCTGTTGCTCGGAGCCTTCTTTTATGTCTTCTTGATTGGAAGACAAAGGGAAGTTTTATTTCAAACAAAAGTAGTTCACATTCCGCACATTCTGCGATGCAGTTCTTTGTTTCAAGATGCACGAAGCTGGAAAATAGTGTTACGGCAAAAAGGTCTATTGTCAAATTGTTCAGAGGTTTATTTGTTTTGCACTGCTTTCTTTTGGCCGTAACATTTTTGTATGGTCCAGTGTAAATTGACGAGGTTCATTTGTGTCATGAACATCGGACAGGCGGGTTAGAGGCCGCTTTGACTACAGAACAAGACTTTTTTAGCGATGTCAAAATATATGAGATGAATACTAAATCTAAAAAAAGAGCGAAGAGCTAGATGACGACAGCAATACAAAGTCGCTATTCACTTGCTATCAAGCTTGAAAACACAAGTTTCAAGTACTACAGTAAGTTAGAGATTGTCATTATTTATCTAAATACATCGAATACTATACTTCTCAAGATGATAAAAATTACTTCAGATTTATATGACTGATGTGCATATTAATGTCAGTAAGCTTTAGAAGAAAATGTGTGCTTGATATTTGCAAGTTCAGTAAATTCATAAGGTGAATTTGCTCCGACAAATTTAAGTTGGTGTTAAAGCACAGAGAAAATGCGAAAACATTATTAGTGCTTGGTATTTTGATGCTCTGAGTTCCGTAAAATAACTAAAGATGTCAAATAGTGGGGGTTTTGAAGCGCAGGGAAATTGTTGTATAAAGAAACTATGTCATCGAGTGCGGAAGTCCGATAGTCCGTGACTTTCCGAAGTAATCACTTCGGGTGACAGTCGGATGAGCACGAAAACCTTCCGAATTTTGCCGAGTACTTTTCTTCGGTTTTCGCTATGAAAGTACGATTTATTAAGAATTAAACTAGCTGGCGTTTGTAGTGATTAGTTTTTAATATCTTATTGAAAATCACTCTTCGAGGGAAAAATAGAGCAAGTTTTATTTGACAAATAAGGTGTCTACGAAGACATTCGGAATGAAACAGGAAACTCAAGCTATATTATTGTAGACTCGCCTGTCCATGTGGTCCATGCCATGTAGTTGTTATCCGGCGTGTGGAGTTGTCGGTAAGTGGAAAATGATTTTTCTTTCTTTTTCTCATATAACCTGGTATACAACTTTAACCAAGGAGTAAGGAGTTTGTTTTTAAGGAATGGTTCAGGATTTGGAGTGGTTTGCGAAAGGTTTTGAGCGGAAAGTTGATCGTAAACACAGTGTTTGTTTGACAACGATCGAAGTCTGCTGCTATGTCACTTTATGTTCCAAATTCGATACCAAATCTCGTGTGGATTTCATTTGCATTTATGTCTTTACTTTCGCTGTGGATTTTTTGGGAAAGTCTTTGTTATTCTCGACGTTATTTGGCTTTGTTGTATATTTGACTCAGTGAAATTGAGCCTGATTTCTTGACAGATAAACACTCCAAGACTTAAAATATAATTTGGTTTTGATTTTATCTTCACAATGATATTGTGCTAATATTCTATAAAACATGTGTAAGATGAATTGATCTCGATTATTTCTTATCAGATTCAGTCATTACAAGATTTTAAAATCCACTTCAGAGTATCAGAGGCTATTTATATTTTTCTGACTATTGATTATTTTAGGTCTCTCGACAAGCCCAATTAAAATGATCGACCAAAATCGATTTATAGTTCATTTACTCACTAGGGATTGTGGTAAATTAAATTAATGGACTTCCAAAACATACTGTACTATTGACAAATGTTTTTTCCCCTATTTTTTTGTTATAGTTTTCCTGTTACTAAGACATTCCTGATGTAAAAATAATACTAATGCAATGACAATTGTGAATAAACAATTCATGTTTGTGAATACATGTTTGTTATTACGCAAACTGATTTGAGTTCCCAACAGTTCTGTGCTTTCACTGCAATGATTATGGATCATCAATGGATCTCAAGAGCTGAGATCACATCGGACATGTGCATGCAGGGGCGTATCCAGGATTTTTCATAGGGAGGTCCTTACATACCATATTGTCACTATGACGTCATAGCAATCTATTGTTTTAGCGCAAAGGTCAATAGAGGGGGACAGAACTACGTACACGCAAAAATAAAAAGCGCTCTGTAGAACGAAACAAGAAAAGTCGTTAATTGTTATATTCGCGGGCTTTTTGCTTTTGGTCATGTGCATTGCCATACATGGAACATCTCGATCAGGAAGCCCAATGCATAATTTCGGTCACGGGTTCAAAAGAAAGTCAAAAAAAAGTTATGTCTAAAATTGTACTTATACACTCCTGGGATTCACTCCGGCTCTGGCTGCTTCATTAGAGGCACTTGATCGGCAAAACTAAGTGGCTAATAACGCTAACAAAATTAACTGGTTTTTTTTCTAGTGACACTCCCATCAACACATGGAACCACTTGACCGTCACTTGGAATCGCTCCGCAAAAGAAGCCAAGACGTATGTCAACTCCACCCTCAAGACATCTAAAATATCGACTGCGAGCAATCTTGATCTCCGCAACACAGGACACTCAACTTATAACCTTGGAATGTCTGAAGGTGCAAAGCATTTCAAAGGATGGTTCAAACAATTAGCTGTCTTCTCGGACACTTTTGAGCAACAAGACATCCAACATTTACAAGGTATGTTTACTCAAATGTCAGAATCTTTTCTTAGCCTTCTTAATCAAGAACGATGCCCTATCAAATCCAATATAAATCCCTATAAATCTTTTTAACTTATTATATATCTGTATATTCTTAGATTCGATGGGAGTTACTAATAAGTCCCTGGTGTCATAAATATGTTGGTTTTCCTGTTTAGATGATTAGACAATCGATTATGTCATCAATAGAATAGCTAGGTAATTAACTATCAATTAGAGTGTAATTAACATCAATGAGTGAACAATAAACCTTCAATCTTGGAAACCCCAGAAACTTCTCCTGCCTGCTCTGTTCCATCTAAGGGTTTTCAAGACACTGGTGCCGAAACCCGGGACTGAAACCATGTCCCGGGGACATCAATGTCAGCATGGCCTCAGCATAGCGGAAAGAATCATGAAATCTATGAATCCTAATCTTTCTCATGTACGCGATACAAGCATTACTGATTCAGATTCAAACGAAAACTGAACAAATATTTAAACTAGACATGGACATATTCATGACCTTAGACGATCAGGAGTCCATTGATAGAGAAGTTGAAGAGGCTCTTGATTACAACGACCAAATATTGGACCGTGCTTCTAAGATTCAGAAATTTGTCAGCGAAAGGAAAAAAGACTACAAGGACTGGCCAATGCATGAAGCAAAAGGAAAAATACCTCTGAGTCCATTCTCGACATTCCTGGCAACAGATCTAGTATCATTAATTAACATGTGTAGAAGCGGGAAAACACAGGCCCAGCAATCACTGAAGAGTTTGTACCGCTGGCCAGACCGCATGAAAAGCAAGAAAGGCAAGGCACTGTTACAACCTCAAACAATGAGCTTGATCACAAATCAGAAGAGCTAGGAAAACATCCGCAGGATGAAGAGTGTCCAAGCACATCTTATAAACTGTCTCCAAGCTCAAAGAGGACCAGAAAGAAAATCAGTACTCGCAGAGATTGATACATGTAGAGGACCATTATATCCAACACAGAAAAAAGACCAAGAAGAGCGGTTGGCAACCAAAGGTCTAAGAAGCGATCAAGCCTAAATGAGAGCAGAAAACCTAAGTTCAACCACAACAAATTGCCATATAGCATCTGTACCAAAGGAGACAAAGAGCACCCTTTGGTGGACAGGGTCCTACAAATGGCTCTTAGGACTGATAAAGAAATGTCTTAACAACGAAACAGTATTTGAAAAAAAAAGAGTGTGAACCAGGGATTTAATAGTTTGCAGCAATCTAGTACGGCAACACCTTTTGACTGCCCGTGAGGGTGTCATAAATATATTGGGTTTCCTGTTTAGATGATTAGACAATCTATGACGTCATCAATAGAATAGGTAATTAACTATCAATTAGAGTGTAATTAACATCAATGAGTGAACCTTCAAGGGGTACTTGGATGAAAATAAATTAAAATTGGAAATGACTTGAAACGTAGTAAAACCTATCTGTACGACTCCCAATAATCACCAAAAGCAACATTTTCTTTACATTCAAACGAGACGAATAGAAATTGTCGAGTATTTTAGCATTTAAGTTGTGAGTAAATGACGTCATTTACTCAACCCTATTGTTCTTTTAGACTTTATATCAAAATTTCTCTTTGACAATGAGCTTTAAAATTCAGACTTTGGAAAGAGGACAGCTATTTATTTAACTACATTCATCTTCAGATAGAAATCATCACTTTCCAATTTTCACCGATTCTCATCCAAGTGGGCCTTTCAGTCTTGGAAATCCCAGAAACGTCTCCTGCCTGTTCTGTTCCATCTAAGGGTTTTGAAGACACCTAGCATTATGACGTTTTTGTCCTCTCTCTATACCAGAATCCTTTTCGAATAGCTTTTGTTCGGCAATTGAAACTGTTGTGTTTGTATTCTCGAAGGAATATAAACTTTGAATATGAAAGGCTCATAAAAGGGATTCGGGTAAAGAGCTAGATGAAACAAAAACGTCATCATGCATCGGGCAGAATGCCTATTGTTTCGTGGATATTTCTCAATATATTAACAAAATATTTAATTCAGCTTTCAACGCTGACTCATTATAAATATTTTGAATAAGATTGCTAATGACTGGCCCCTAAGTTTAACCCCCTGTAGTGTAGTAGGCCAGACCGCAAACAGCAGCAACTTCATAGCCTATCAATTTTTTCAATGGTTTTTGGACGCACGAACTGGATTTTTGAAAAAAAAATCGTTTGTTTTCAAAATTATACTTTGGAATCGTTTATTTCAAACAATATGATTTAACACCTAAAAAGAATGTTGCGATTTAAAGATTAAAAAACTAATTAATTGGCCCTCTATCTCTTACTTTGTATATAAGTTTAGTAAATCCAAACTTGCGATCTGTTGATTACTTAACTCGTTTAAAAAAGCTCATAATACCATTATAATTAAGCAGGGAATTTCTCCTTGATTATTAGCGAAATTAATCAAGATGTTAATCACATACGAGTTTACAAGTACTCATATATAGGTTTTCCACGGGAGTTAACTTGCAGTTTATCAGAAACCAGCATCATTCCGGTCTAATACGCCGTGCTGTGCTGCAGTGAAAAGTACCGTACCATACAGTACTGCAAATAATTGTTTCATTAATTTTTAGATCACCAACACTTTGGAGCATGGGGAGGTTTGAATGATAACACCCAAGACGGAGTCTTGCAGTGGTCTGACAACCAACCCCTGACTTACATACCTCAAGTACAATTCAATTCACCTTCATTACAATGTGGCTTCCTGAAAAAGGATCCCCAGTATGGAGTAGTTTGGTCGTTCAAAGACTGCTCTGCAGCATTTCCATTCATTTGTGAAAAGCACTAAATAATTTGCTCACCAATTAATTTTCACACCAAATTGTCTCTATTATAAAAAAGCAATGATGAACGTTCATTTGGAGATAAAGAAGTGTAAAATCATTCAGAATTTTAGGACAATGAATTTAGTTTTTGATTGAAAATATATACTTGCTGACTCAGCAGATTGCCGTTGAGTTTACTTTGATTTTCTCCAGTCTCATTGAAAAAAGTAATGACTTGAATGTCATTGTATCTCTCCTGAATCTCATTGCTTTGATATTCTGGATTATCAGTTTGGAATGGTAGCCTCAAATTTCTCCTAAGCACTAATTATAATAAGCTTGAATATTGATAATTGCACAAAAAAATATATGTTCGATTCACAGTACAGTTCACTACGAACTGATGTCATCGCCTACCTCACACCCCACAAGATACTCGAACCGTTACAGGAAGCCAAATCTAAATGCGCGCGCAACAACGAAATTTTGTAACAATTCTATTAGTTTTACTAGTGTTCGAGCAATCAGTGGACATCATTATTTTTTTTCTAGTATGTAATCAGATCTAAAATTTTTAAATTTACATTATCAGACTCACAGTCGGGGTCAAAATCTTAAAAAGATTTCACTTTTTTTTTTTTTAAATTCGATCTGATTGGCATAATAGAAAAAAAATAATGTATTAGTTTTATTTTCAAATAACCTTTAAAATTCATGATCAAACATCATGGAGAATAATATCAACTTTTTCAGCCCTGAATTTCGTCCAAAAAATAAATGACGTCACGACAACCATATTGGATGAATGCCATACGATTCTTATTTTTGTCTAATTTATCCAACGTCTACCATGGCTAAAACTAAAGTTTACCAATGTTTAATACTTATTCACATTTATAAGACCGTATACATGCAAATATTGTATGACAAAAAAAAAGCCAGATTTCATCACCCTTGTAAATTAGAGATCAATTACTGGTTAATCGGTAATGACTTTGTTTTATTGTCGAATTAAAATCAGCTTTTACACCACTTGTATAATTTCTACTTCTGTCTTTGCTAACTTTGTTAATGCACGATGGCTAATGAAGTACTTGTGAACCTTAAATTTGCAAAATTACATTCGCGGCCGACTATTCATTGAAGAAATATATCTCAGAAAAGCTGCGCAACATTTGTTCTTGGTGCGCAATCTGGATTTGGCAGAACTGTGTGATATAATCATCGTTTACTTTTCTACATATTACGGTAAGCTAAGAAAAAGAGAAGGAATCGTGCGTACTAGGTCTTTAGACAATCACGATCATATGCCTCGTTTGATGCTATTTTTAGAGTGAATCTGATTGGTCGAGAGTCGTCCAACTTTGAAAATATTCTCTGTGTTCTTCGTCTTTTGAGCAGTTTTTGAAACGACACCGGGCCCGAAAAAACAACAACAACAACAACAACAAAACAAAACAAAAACGTACGTTTTTTCGCTTCAACCCGTCAAGATTGGCACAGATTAATGATCATTAAAATCGCTAATTTTTTACATGGTTTCCAGAATAATATTTTTAAGTTTTGCAAGTTAAAACTGTAAGGGAACTTGTAAGTTTTCAATTTTCAAAGTGTCAGCGCGCGTCAAGTTGGCGCCCATCAGCCAATCAGCGTCGCGATGTACACGGACGTAGGTCCTTCATATCTGGTACATTAGAGTGGGAGCAGCTTCGTTCTAGTAATAGGGACCTTAAGCAACCACGACGACGACGGCAGGGAAAACGGGACGTCAAAAAGTATTCAAGCGCAATATTCACTGCAATTTTTTTCGCTTATTTAATTTGAATTGCCATTCAGCCCAGAGTTTTGAAATGAAAGAAAATGAAAGAGAGAGTTTCTGGGCGAACGGAAAATAAACTGGTTTGCGTCCTTAAGTTCCCGTTCTCTACAGAGCGTGAAATCTGGACTTTTCACGTTGTAGGTTTGCAGAAGACGGTCGATTTCTTTACACCTCTGCTCACTTGCACGTGCAGTTATTGTATTTTGTAATTAAGGCCATTGTCTTAGGCCGTCGTCGTCCTCGTTGCCGTCTTCGTTGCTTAAGGTCCCTAATAGTAATAGTAAAGAGCCTTTGGTATAAGGACCCACTATAATGTACCATATATGAAGGACCTAGCGCACGGCCGGCCGGCCTACAGCCGTTGGGCTCCCTGTGTGTCCCTGAAAAATCAACTCGATGGGTTACCATTTTTTCTTAGGTACATGTATGTTCGGCCCGCGCGGGAGCTCCGCTATTAGAGGAGCGAACAATGCTGTTCGGTCGAGGAGAAGGAAAAAGCCGTTTACGTTAACAGGAAAAAAACGAAGCGGCAGTTGCTCGGCTGGCTTGTCGAGAAGGCGGGATTGGTAGAACGATGAAAATCACAAAAAATAAGTTCAAATGTTTCTGTAAAAGGCAAATTTTGATTTGTTAGGACGTTTTCTTCCATTAAATTCCAAGAGAAAAAGGACTGAGGACTGAGGACTAGGGTCTTCTTGTTTATTTCGGACATTTTTCAAAGGAAAACGATCGATCTAAAAAATTTCCGACTACAAACAAGGCTTTGTGAAGGAAACTGTTGCTGTTTAAAAACACTGAAGGCTTGCCAATCCAGTGATGTCTTTGAATTATTTCCCTTGTTTATTAGATAAGCGAACAATGCTGTTCGGTCGAGGAGAAGAAAAAAGCTGTTTACGTTAACAGGAAAAAACGAACGGAAGTTGCTCGGCTGGCTTGTCGAGAAGGTGGGATTGGTATAACGATGAAAATCACAAAAATTAAGTTCAAATGTTTCTGTAAAAGGCAAATTTTGTTTTTTTAGGACGCTTTCTTCCATTAAAATCCAAGAGAAAAAGCATGTTAATTGTTTTTGAGTGTTGACCTATATATGACGCCAAAAATGTGCATTAATTTAACTCAAACAGAACCATTTCTTTGTAGGCAAAACACAAGGTGAGCATTACCACCCCTTAAGGTGTGAATTTCATTCTTATACATACTTATACATACTTTTTTAATGTAGAAAAATACACTTAGCTATAAGCCAGTTTTCAGGTATTCCACAACAAAAGAAAATTAAAGAAAAAAAATTCTTTATGTCTTCTCTCAAAAGACAAAATAATTGGGTTTGTAATTGGCTGGAAGAAATAATAATATCTTGCAATATATTATATAATTTAACACAAAGAACAAAATAGATATTAATTATAGATTCTCGATTAGTTTTTTATAGTTATAAGTGGGTGGACTAACTTGATGTCAATAAAGCCCAGTTAAGGACAAAAAAGGCATCTTCTAGTTTCCTATTTAGTATCTTTATCAACAATATATCCAGTGTAGAGTCCAGCTGTCGAAATACGATGGAGAAAAGTGTATTTAAGTTGTTGAAAAATGATGAATTATTAATAAATAATTTGTGGAATAATACGCCGGGAAACATCAAGAATTTAAGATAAGATAATCTGCTTTTTGCACCCCTAACCAATAATTATCCATTACTGAAAAGGAGGCGAACATACATAATTTAATGCTTGGTTATAAAGGCTGCATCCATAGTGGAACGAGACCTTTTTCTTATTTGATGACATCCGACAATTCATGAAACTCGATCTTCTCCACTATATATCTTCAGTGCTTTGGGTGAGTAACTTTAAGCCTTTAGCTTTGGTATGAACTAACTGTATTGCATGGTTGGATCTGAATTTTTCTCTCGTACTCAGTATTCAACTCAGAAGGAGATTCGTGCAAGTTTTGCACCAAGTTCTTTGACGGTAAAACTAATTTTAGTTCACAAAACTTGTAGTAAACCACAACTATCGGCACATCATGTCCCATCATGATTTGACATTATCAGCCTGGAAGCGAAGAAATGAATTGAAGACTACTGACAACTAAAAAAATTGCATGGTTGTTGGTAGGAAAAACTACTAATAACTGTGCCAAATTTTGCGGCCACAAATGTTCATAAAAAAGAAATACTCAATTTTTTTCCTTTGTTTTTTTTTCAAATGTGAAGAATTCAATGACTGTAAACAAAGCACAAGTACATTTTTCAACGGTTAACGAATGGCACAAGCCCTTAGTAGGGCGACTGCTATTTGTAAGTATTGAAAAATTTACGAGTAGTCAATTTATCCAAATTGGAAACGATAAAATCATGTGATTATTTATTAACATAAACATACAAAAATTTCTGAAAGTCTTCACTTATCTCATTAGTTTTTATTAATAAAAACAAATACCAAGCTCATGTTTTCAATTCTACATTTTCTTCTTTCAGAGAATTGATATCAAAAAAGTTTTTTCCCGGAAGAATATTGTTTATTCTCATGCCCATCAAAGAGGGTCTGGATGGGGGTGTGCAAATGTCAGTTGTCAGTTAAATTTTGGCCTTTTTGTCAGTTGTCAGTTAAATGGAAATTAATGATTAACAAAGGCTTTTATGTATTTCTCATGGCATTTTTTCTTTCTAAGCCAGTTTTACGACCAAAATTCAGCAATTTGACATCCACTTGAACTTTGTCACATGCAACTGTCCCTGGGAGAGATGGGTTATGGAAAAAAACGACTATTTTTTCGGATTTTGGTTGAATTGTCAATTAAAAGCAGGCTACACAAATGTCAGTTGCCATTTGAATTTTAAGGCATTTGTCGGTTGTCAGTTAAATTTTGGGCCATTTGTCAGTTGTCAGTTAACCCCATCCAGACCCTCATCAAACATTACTACAAATTAATTTACATGCAGTTTCATTGAGTCCATTGTGCAACTTTGATCAGTAGACAAATTCAGCCAAAAATGTCGTTGTTAATTCGTTGTTACGTCAAGTTGTTACGTTATCTAGTTCAATAGTCCAACTAATTTGATGGGACTCATCACCCAAATTCAAATAGAGTTTTTCATAGGTTCAACAATCATGGCCAATTAAACTCATTATTGAACTATTGTACGTATCAACACCAATTATTTAAAAGTACATTGGGTGTTTCTAAGACTAGAGCTCTCTTGTTGTAGACTAAAGGCAAACTACCCTCACCGATTGAGTTCGATCGTGTCTCAGATACCTGCCCGTGATGTGGTTAAAGATATCCCTCATCCTATCTATAGTGGCTACGGGGGTCGTCTACACCCATTTCATCAACGTAGACAATATTTTTACATCGACCTCAGTATTCCATCGTGACCATGGTTACGCCTTGATTGGATACGTCATCAAGACTCTGAATGTAATCATTGCAGACTGTATGTCAGCTTGTCAAGAAACTTTGAGTTGTTTTTCATTCAATTACATTGACTTTCACAATGGTACGTTTCTGTGTGAATTAAATCGCTCAAGCAAGAACCAAAGCCGTGGGTCGTACATACGTAGAGAAGGTTATGAATACGCTGAACCAAGGGTAAGTATCAAGATTACGAATCTTGACATTTTTTCAACCATTGTCATATAAATTTTTGATGATATTTTTTAAGAAAACATATCCAAGGTAAATATTTTTACATCTACAGAACTGTGACGGCAATTTCTGCTCAGGAAAAAACGGTAAGTTATTGTAAGCCATTAAGGACGTTCGCGGGCATTGTTCTTGCGCACTTCTTGCGCGCTACCTCAATAAATCCAAAATGGTGGCCTAAAATATTTTTTTTCGGTTATTTCTTTTTTTTCTTTCGATTTTTGAAATTGAAATTACTTTAATTTTTTTTTGACCCAGAAAAAAAATCATTCAGGTTGAAAAACTGCAGAAGAAAGAACGGAAAAGATTTTACTGGACCCTGCAGCCTCCTCTCGGTATTCGAGATGGAGGCCAAATTTTCAAAGTTTACAGTTCAATATCTCGGAAACGAATACGGTGACCCCCACTTTTTTCTCCTTTAAATAGAGTTCCTCTAAATATCTATAGCATATGTCAAAATGAAAGAAATCTATGTGTATGGGAAAGAGTTACACGAAATTTACCAATAAATCCACATCAACATTCAAGTTGTTTTAATGTGTTTTAATGTAACAAAATTTAGATGTAGGGAAAACTGGAAGTGTCTAGCTCTTAGTTATTGTTTTGCTTTTGACTGGACGAAATTATTTAGTACTAAAGAAACATATAGTTTCAAGACAGAGTTTTGTGATTCTCCTGGGGGTAAGTTGAAGTTACTGTAGAACAATAGAGAGTTGCCTAGTTGATAAAATTAAACAAAGACAAAAAACAAAAATAAAAATATAAAGAACAGAAAACCGACAAAAACAAAAATAAGCAAATAAAAAAATCCCAGTTCACAAGATCCTCTCTGCCGTCTGCTGTTTTCCGTGTACGTGAAGCTTAATCTCTCTACATTGTTTAGCTCTACCAGATGGCTGGTACAAATTCAACGAGTCAATATTCAAACTCATTCTCGAAAAGAAGACATGGAACGACGCACGAACCCATTGTCAGTCACTTGGTGGTGACCTAGTTTCCATTGGTTCAAAGACTGAAGAACAATTCATAAAAGAAGTTGTAATGTTCCCACTCCGTAAGTAAAGTGATTGCTGAGATCTTCAACAGAAATGGTGTCATCAACATTTAACGTTTTATATCTATTAATTGTATAAAAAATCAAAAACGCGCTCGCGCATGCTATATGTGCAGATTTAGAGCACGCGGAAATTGTTCAGAATTTCAATTCTGAACTCTATTCGATTGTTCTGATCAATTGCTCTAAATCTACACACAACACAACGGGTAAGATTTTGATATCTTTTATGAAATGCAATTTGACAAAGGGCCTTGAAAGGTTTGGCTCGTGCTCTGTGCTCTCATAGAGTTCACAATATATACGCGTCCTCTGGCCAATCAAAATCTAGCGTATTTCTTTTGTTTGTAGCTGATTTGTTGGCATGGTATGAAATGGATGGTTCAGATGGTCCTACTTTAAGGTACAATGAGGAATTTCATTTGAAAGTGGTGATAATATAATAGTTTATTTAAAAAGTATTTATAAATCTTAACTACTTACATGCAAACGTTTTGTCTTACACTACATATGAATCTAACAGTCGACGCTGGAGTAGGTGATCGATCAGTTCACACTCACCACAAGTCTTCATTCGTCACTTTGTCCCAAAAAGTAACTACCATTCTCTACAGATATTATATCCATTTTAACATACTCATCACACCCAGAAACTTCTTTATCTGAAAATATCAAATAAACCTGGTGTAAAACCACAAGAAGGCAGTGGTCAATTTCATAAAACATTTACCGAGAACCTGTAACCTAGGTAAAAGTAGCTGTTGTTTTGGATCTTAGATACAATAGCTACACTGGTACTAAACTTACAAGTCAGGGTCGTGACATGGTACGTGGGATCAGGGATCACAGCCATGGGATCGGGGTCACAAACGTGGGATCGGGATCAGTAGTCAAATCAAAAGGGTTCAGGGATCAAAATTTTCACCACTTGGATCAGGGATCAAAATAAGAGAATTTTTGGGATCAGAGATCAAATTAAAATTTTCGACAAAAAACGGGCCGGGATCACGAGCGAAAAAACGTACCATGTCACGACCCTGTACAAGTGTAACAGTTTCAGTTGGAGTGACCCCTGGACACATGATTACGATCCTTATCCGTGATTTTACACTAGATTTTGAATGATTGTGGTTTAGAGGCTAGTTATAGAGAATTACTCGCATTAGGCCTTACATTTTACCGTTCGTAATGACCTCTAGTTATCTAGCATTATTTCAAACTAGGATGAACTTCCGTCAAACACTCAAATGTAAACATAGACTGAGGCTGCGTTTACATGGACGATTTCGTCTCGGGCTGAGTTCATCACTGGAACCGGGTCATTAACCGGGTTGTATACGATTTTTAAATGAGACGTTAACCGGATTGGAAAAACAATTGATTTTCATTTACATGAGCCTTTTCTATCAAGGAAGACATGAACGTCGATCTTTGTCATCGGGGCTGAAGCTCGACGCGCGTCTCGACACTATATTGCCAATGTAAACATACCATTAGAGGGTTGTATTACGGTGGATTCCAAAAGGACATCCGAGATAAACCATATAAACTATGAGATAAATAGTTCAAAGGACAAAATCTTCGAGGTAGAAAATCTCCAAGATAGAAAATCACATAGATAGAAAATGTTCCAGATAGAAAATGTTCCAGATAAAAAATCTCCAAGATAGAAAATCTTCAAGATAGAAAATGTTCGAGATAGAAAATGTTAGACTCCAAGGGAGACTGGATCTGAGACTTAACTTCCAATTGATCTCTCTGAGTTCGGTCGAGTTTGAATAAGAGTTATAAAGATGCTTCCTAATTATGTGTCCTATTTGGACAAGTTAACAAGGACGTGCACTAGTATCACTTTATAATAAGCGTTATTCTCTATTTTTGTTACCTCACACTCTTCGTCATCCGCCTCAGTGACACTATGACACTATGACATGTGTGTCCAAGGCCCTCAATTCTATCTTGAAGATTTTCTATCTCGAAGGTTTTTTTATCTCGAAGACTTTCTATTCGAAGTTTCTTTTAATTTTATCTCGAAGATTTTCTATCTCGAAGATTTTCAATCTAGGAGATTTTGGCCTTTAAACGTAACGATTTTTCTCATACACTATACGTTCTGTCTTGGATCGGATGTCCCTTTGCAGCCACCGGCACGCGTACTATATAGTACTTAAAAATAATCTTATCAAATACTTTACGTTTTTGCTTGTAGTTTACAAAAAGGTGCAGCAAGTAGTAGGCCTCGATGGCACCAGGGCTGTGTACTTTGATGGAGTAGATGACTACGCAACCATACCAAGCTTTGATATTCGTACCACTGACTTTACCATTGCTATTTGGACCAAAACTGATGGGAAGGTCGATTTTGTCTACAGTGTTATAAATGATGTCAAGGGCATATTAAAACATTTTTCCATGTATATATATAAAGAACAATTCACTTTTGAGGCATTTGACGCCAGTGGCGCTAAGGTGTTTGGAATCGGCGATTCATCAGGGTACGTCTCACAGATCTATAACTGGTTTATTTTACTTTTTGCACAACCCCCGTCTGGTTGGCGTGCGGGGTTAGCGTTGAAAAAGCGCTAGCACTACTGGGATGACTTCAGAAAAACGTTAACACTTTGTAATCTACAAGTATAGCCATGCATTGTTGTTAGGCAGCTAAAACAAAAGTTACACTCATTTGACCAAGTTTCTGCGCGCCGTTTCTAATATTTTTCTAGCGCAAATGAAACATTAATGAATGGAAAATCGACAAATCAACTAAGAGAAGAAGTCTAATCAGTTAAATTAGTCGACAGAAACCTCACAATTAGCAAAATAACTAAAAATGGCGGAGGTTGATGAAACAGAAAGATCCACTTGGCTTAACAAAAGTCCTGAAAAATACTACGTGCTTATGCAGGTACATACTAGCACAGAACGTCTTCTGAAGGATTATGATGAATTAAAGGAGTTCTTAGACTTTCAAAGCAAAACTCGTCGAGAGCCTTATAAAAGAAAACCAGACCACAAAAACCCAGATAGACGATCTGATGAAATCCTTAGCCAAACATGAGAGACCATATATATACCTATTTCAAAAAACGTTGTCGCATTAAGTCCCCAGTGTACACTCCAAGACTGCAAGAGTATTGGTAGTTTTCTACCAATTAATGTAATCATAGCATGTTTGGGTTGCATAAAACAGGAATACAAAAAGTTTAATTGCTTCAAAACGCTTTCTGGAATGCTCACCAAAGAATTAGGAAAGACAATTGCTGGGTTTCATCCTTACCTTCGTGAATCAAAAGATAAAGAAGCGGTGGCCATGTTGGATGAACAAACAAGAGACGCTAATGAGAATTTTTTTGTTGAAGTTCATCCAAGTTGACTGCCGTGACGTCACATGCAACCCAGCAATAGTATGAGATGGCACCCTCTCAAAATGCGTTTTAGAAACGCTTGTTTTCTACGAATATTGTCGACTGGTTTTATTTGTTTAGTTTTGGCTGTATTTTTGAACAAAAAATAATTTACTCGTAAATTTCTCGAAAATGCTATTACTCAAACTCTCCAAAATCGCTGGACAATAGGATAACTATATGTAATGTACGTATGAACTCTCATAAAGCGAATGCTCTTGAAATTTTCATGGTCTCGAGATATATCTTCCTATTGTTGCCATGGTAACTCCGATCAGGACCACACCTAGTCATAGCAAATTTTTGTCTTCATGTAGATCAGCTACAGATCAGCTCAAACTTGAAGGGTACGCTCACAAAAAATCACAGGCGAGCCAACTTAATATTGATTATATCCTCCGACAAGTGAAATAGTTTAATCACAGGTTAATTAATTCAATTGGATTTAGATTATGTTAAAATAAGGAATTTCATAAATAGATCAGAGGATTATTAACAAGGTACGATGTGTAGAATGGATTTTCTTAAAATTGAAAACAAACAAACAAACAAAGCTGAAAGGGTGGCGATATGAATGCCAAAAGAATGGCCCATTCGGAATTCAAAATTAAAAAAAATCCTCATCGATGGTCATGACCAAATCAAAGGATAAGGGAAATGCATTAAAATACTAGAAAATCAGCGTATCCCGATCGACAAATTCAAAATAAGTAAGGTTTATTGCGAGCTGGTAAAAAACAAGTTCAAAAACCAACATCGCAAAATTACGTTTTTGACAAGTTTAAAACCATGGCCATTGAGTGTCATTTTTTTAAATTAAAATTATTGGCGGGTACTGATGTGAAAATAAAATTGATAAAAACTAAGAGCTTTCCATTATACAATTCTCAGCACACATAATCCTATTTAGATTATTGTAATGTAAAAAAGAAAAATTGCAATACATATTTTTCGCTTACTGTTTTTGTTTGTCTGTAAGTATATTTTTGTAAAGTAGTATAGTAGGAGCACACGAATGGGCCTGATTATAGATAGGTTGCTATATCAGTATAAACATGTGATTATATTGATAAATTAAAAGTATGTTAAAAAAAGCTACTCTCGTAAATTACAAGTAAACATTTTATTGAAGTCACTCCTGGTGAATGATCACTTAAAGATCTGTATTACAACAAGTAGAAGGGGCTACTTAGGTGCTGGAATATAACCAAGTAACTAATGCTCTAACGATTTCATTCTTCTTTATACCAACGAGGTTTACAACTACCACTTTTTGTATCAGCAGAAGCAGGAGTCTTCACGCCTGACTGCATGCAGTTTCAACTACAATCCCGGACAAACCCTTGAGACTTCTGTTTCCGGTTACTTAGCGTGCACCCAACCCTTAGATCTTGTACGAGTTTCTCCTATCATGCAAAAAGTTGTAAACACCTGGGATTGACTCTGAGTACTCTGGCTACTTCATTAGAGGCGAAGTACCAATAAATAATTGAAATAAAACAAAGCTAAACTAATGATTCAACATTATTTAATCTAGTGAGTGGAACAATTGGAACCACGTGGCCGTCACTTGGAACCGCTCCTCAAAAGAAGCCAAGATATATGTCAACTCAGTCCTCAAAAATTCTAGAATATGGAGTGCAAGTAATGTTGATCTTCGCAACACCTCACACACAACTTTTATCCTTGGAGATTCTGACGGTCAAATGTTCTTCAAAGGATGGTTCAGACAATTAGCTGTCTTCCCATACGTCTATGACATCAAACATTTACGAGGTATGTTTATTCCAAATGTCAACAGTGCCCTATAATTCCAAACCAATATTTTTTTCAATTTCTTTTTGTTTCTATTAAGATAATTAATAATGAAAGATCGTCAAAAACCGCTGAAATCCTTAGCTCTTCCCTAGTAGTAGAAACATACACAATGTGTTGTGTTTGTTGTCGGACAAGATGGCTTCAAAATTCCGGTGATCAAAACAGTTTTATTTACCAAAAATGCATTTTATTTGGTATAATCAACGAAGAAAAGGTGCCAAGGCTATAATTCCAAACAAATTTTATTTCAGTTTCTTTGTATTTTCTTCAAGATAATTAATATATAGATCGCCAAAAACTGCTGGAAGCCTTGGCCCTCCCTAAAGAGTAGAAAGAAACACACTGCATTGTGGGACGAGATGGTTAAAAAAAGACATTTGTTAGTTCAGATGGTCAAAACAGTTGTTTGTATGCGATTGAGCACGCTTTTTATTTAGTTCCACGATACGTTATCGCTATGTAAAAATGTGATATTATTCATTAAAAATGCATTTTATGTTAGTATGAGAAAAGCCACCATGTTTTCTTTTGGACAAAACGATATGCGAATTCAATTACTATACGTTCTACTCGATTGTAGTGTGGATAATTTGAAATTGCGAGATCAAACAAAGAAAAATGCAAAAATTAGCAAAGTGGCACATAGATTATGGCCTCGACAACATCTAACACTTTTAACCTGTTACCACCGGGCTTCAGCAGATGAGATGCTTATTTACGTATACCTTCAAGAAGCTTATTTTCTTATCTGATTTGAATTCACGATGGGAATATGTGGAAAGTCATTCTTTACACTGCTTTTCAATTACACGCGCGAAATGACCAAAAAGTCTTCCCAGCGAATTGGGTTTCGGTGGATGTCAATCAAAGCGTTTCCATGGCAATTTCAAATGATTTTACTGTGAATGCCAGTCACACGTGAACAACGAGACTTAATATAAACTCACGAACGAAACTGAGTTTTCGTGGCGGACATCAGTCAAAAGTCTTTCTATGACAATTTCCTTTTGATTTGCCGCATCGATTTGTCGCAATATCGATAATAAACGGAAAACGAGCAATCTATCCAAAGACATAAGAAGAATGTATATATATATATACGGCCTGAATTCTAAAAAAATGTCTATTTTCTAGCTTATGAGATTCATTGTTTGCGCTGTTTGATCAGTCATTCTCAACGGTCGACTGATTTCGTTCACTTGTAGGTCACGAAAGTCATAAACACCTTTTATATATTTCTGATTTTCAAGCCATTGAAGTTTTAATTCATTGTTAAAAAATTATTTCTTTTCATTTGGGTATTATTTCCAGAGGCTCTGAACATTTTCAGAAAAAATAAATCAAGTTAGATGAACCAGTATCTGTAAACAAAATTCCAGTTCGCACGTACGCGTGCTTAATTGCATTGCCATGGAAATGCTTTGATTGACGTCCACCGAAACCCAATTCGCTAGGAAGACTTTTTGGTCATTTCGCGCGTGTAATTGAAAAGCAGTGTAGTGATTTAAGATATTTCAGTTCAGCAATCCAAAACAGACAATTATTAGCCTGCGTGCAGCCGTTTATTTACCCGTAATAAACGTCTGCGAAACAACGCCTGAAATCCTGTTCTCTGTGACACGAAATAAGAAGCGATTTCTTATTGGCTCTCGCACAGATCAATTCTTACATGAACTCTGATTGGTCGACGGCTCGTTCTAATCTCTTCCGGTTGCGATGTCAACGGTTTAGTTTTTAATATGGCGTCGTTATTGTCAAAGTCTTTCAGCGAGGAGCGATAGAAAAGTGCGTTTAAAGCAGTTGAAACTCAATTCGAAATTGAAAGCTTGCTAGATGATCAAAAAGAAAGTCTTCGTATGTTCATTGAGAAGGGAAATGTCTTTGTAAATCTACCCACCGGGTGTGGAAAATCATTAATTTTTCAATGCCTGCCAATCGTAGCAGATATTCTCTTTGAGAGACCACGAGGCTCAAGTGTTATGGTTGTAAACTCGCCTCTAAAAGTGTTGATGGCGGACCAAGTAGAAAAGCTTCAAAGTCTTGGCATTCCAGGTATAGCTATCACTGATCAGCACGCTCCTTGCTGAAAGACTTTGACAATAACGACGCCATATTGAAAACTAAACCGTTGACATCGCAACCGGAAGAGATTAGAACGAGCCGTCGACCAATCAGAGTTCATGTAAGAATTGATCTGTGCGAGAGCCAATAAGAAATCGCTTCTTATTTCGTGTCACAGAGAACAGGATTTCTGGCGTTGTTTCGCAGACGTTCATTACGGGTAAATAAACGGCTGCACGCAGGCTAACAATTATCGGCTGTTCAAATATCAATAAATTGGTGTCGTTTTTGGGCTTCCTGTGGTAAAATAAACTGGGATCCCTGTTTTTACTTTCCAGTCCTTTTTCGGACAGAAATTTAAGATAGCTGACTAGAAATTATGTTTTTACTCGAAAATCTGTAAGTTTGGAGGGATTTTTTCTAAGAAAATCGCTTTTTCAGTTCACGATGAAATTTATTCCAACTTCCAAATATGGTAAGTAGAAATTTCCTTAAATAGAAGTAGAACAAAACGACACTTTTTTATAAGATATTTCAACATTTGATTTAAGTCTGTCTTGAGCAAAAACTATTTCTGCCATAATTCCTAGATCAAAAGGGTGTGTACTAATGAATTAGTAATGTAAGGAGTTGAATTTCATTAACACTCAAGTATGAGCTGTATTCAACATTCAAATTTCCCACACAGCTAAGCTACTCCGAGATAAACTCTGGCACCAATCATTGGCATCTTATACTCAATAGACATAAATATTTATGAAAAGTCAACTTTGAAAATTAAATTGAAAAACATTAGTTAATTATATATACTTGCGGTCTATGAAATCAGTATTCATGCCGGTCTAACACGCTGTGCTATGCTGCACTAGTGAATCGCACCGTACCGTACAGTATTGTAAAGGACTGTAATATTCATTTTTAGATAACCAACTCTTTGGAGCATGGGGAGGTTTGAATGATAAAACCCAAGAAGGAGTTTTGCAGTGGTCTGACAACCAACCCCTGACTTACATGCCTCAAGTACAGTTTAACTCACCTTCATTACAATGTGGCTTCCTGAAAAAGAATCCCCAGTATGGAGTGGTTTGGTCGTTCAAAGATTGCTCCTGCAGCATTTCCATTTATTTGTGAAAAGCACTAAACAATTTGATCTTTGTGTTGTTGATATTTTGCTTACGCCAAATTGTTTTTATCGTAAAAAGGCAAAGCTGGAAGTTCATTTTGAGAATTTTACAACAATGAATTTAGTTTTTGATTTAAAATGCATACTTGCTGAATCGGCAAATTGCGGTTGAGTATAATAGGCCCTTTGCAGCACGTCGGAATGCAGCTGAATTTGGAGGGCAAGACAAAAGAATCTCAACTCCAGAGAACCAGAAACCTATTGTCTTGCCCTCCAAATTGTGCTGCATTCCAACATGCTGCAAAGGGCCTATTACTTTGATTATCCCAGAAAGATGTACGGTAGAAAGCTGATGACGTGAAAGTCATTCTTCTGAATTTCATTGCTTTGATGTTCTGGATTATTTAGAATGGTACGGTAGCCTCAAAATTCTTACTAAAAGTACATGTTATAAGCTTGAATATTGGTAATTATCCAAAAAAAAAATGCATATTATATTCAATCACAGAACACCAACTCTGACGTCATTGCACGTCACACGCCATAGGATACCCGAACCGAAAAATGTAATTTTCGCGTTACTGATGTGGGCATTCAATGTACAGAAATGAAAGTCCCATTTTCCAAATTTGCACCTTTTTAACATAAAATAGCGCGTACGTTTGTTAATCACTAGTAGAGGTTTTCTTTAAGTAAGGGTTAAAGAATGAACACGAGTGTTCCATGGGATATACATTGTAGAGTCCCGAGCATTAGATAAAAGGGAGGGACTCTATATCCCATGGGACACGAGTGTTCATTTTCTAACCGTCTTAGAATATGATCACACTAACGAGCGACTCACACTTTACCCGCTTTTATTGTAAATTGCCTAGAGGTATATTTGTTTTGCATTGCTTTCTTCAGTTTGGCCGTAGCATTTTTGCATGTTCAATCAGTTGAGAGGTTCAATTCAATTCATGTTAAATTGACGAGGTTCATTTACGTCATGCACATCGGACCGGGAGGATGGAGGCGGCTTTGGCTACAGAACAATACTTTTTAGCGATGGAAAATGTCATAATATATGAGATACTAAATCGAAAAAAAAAAGCGAAGAGCTATAGATGACGACACCAAAACAAAGTCGCTATTAACTTGCTATCAAGCTTGAAAACAAGTTTCAAGTACCACAGTAAGTTAGAGATTTCATTATTTATCTATATATATCGAATACTATACTTCTCAAGATGATAAAAATCACTTCAAATTTATATGAATGATGAGCAGCAAGTGATAACATCTGCGCATGCGTCAAACTTCAGTGCGCGTTCTAGCGAAACTCGTAATGGCGGCACGAAACTAGTGAAATGTGGCAGTTTGAAAGGATTATTTCAAGCTATTCGTACTTCCATGAACACTTATTATCCACCCAAAATATTTATGGAGTCTTTTTAAAGCTGTCTGTATAAAAAAGGTATCTTTTTTCCTGCTAAATTTTGCTAAATTTCTCACTTGGTTTGGTTGACTGAAGTGTGGAAGAAGTGGTTTGTTGACATGTGTTCATGGAAATTCTGAATGGCCCTGGAGCTATCAACAATGAATTTTAGGACAGTGTACCAAAAAGGTAGGTCTTTATGCATCAGTATTTCTTGTGGGTAGTTAAAAATAAGGATCAAAAGCTTTTATTTTAAAATAACAGCAAACTCGATCGGAGTTATTCCTCTGAAATCCCATTTTTGTGTGATTTTGAGAGTGATTATTTGTTACACCCCAAGATATATCCCACCTAAAGTCTCGAAAAATGATATTGCCACTGTTGGTGAAGTTGAATAACGACTTCAAACGATTATCTTTTAGGGGGGAAGTTTGAGAATTTTGATGGTATTTAGCAATGTGTAATGTACAAGCAAATTTCATGCTGGTCAAAATTAAGCCTAAATTAATCTTCAATCACTTGATGTCAACACTTTGCTTCTTTTGAGGCTGTTATTGAGCATTGAGCATGAATTATTTTCGGGAGTTTGAGAAATCAGTCAGAAAAGAGAGGTCCTAAGTGTCCTTTACAGTTGAGCTATTTTTTCTGGATGCCAACTTTACAATTTTACTCATGTATATGCATACAACAATGAATCTTATAATTATAATATTGTAAAACCTTCAAGATAAGATAGATCTGCATTGAAGGAGGGATCAGACCTAACATCAAGATGCTAGCTAAGCATGTTAATTATATTTATCCTGAAATTTAACAGCCAGAACTTTTGAAAAAAGTTAAATGGATTGTGTGTTTATGTCTGTTTGCCAACACACGTACTGGGCACTTCCTAACTTAATTACTAGGTAAGTTAAGAAGTGTACAGTCTGTTGCAGGCACCCCACTCTTGTATATATTTATAGACCCTTGCTATTACGGAAACTAAATGACAATCCAAAGGGTGTCCACTATAATGAGAGGTGATAAAGTCAACTAAATTGCCATCTTTTCCATTATTCTCATAGATTTGCAACCACTATACATGAGGGTTTCCTAGCAACTCAAACAAGCCAGCTCATATGCATAGTCCAGTATTTGGAGATGGTGTTTATTAGATGCTATTAGTGAAGTGATATCAATAACTTCCAGGCTATGATATGTAAAAGGATCACAGCCAAACAAAACATTTTTTGTTCTTGAACTATTTCAGTAGTATCTGTACACATATATTTGGGTGTGTATCATTTACATGTGTAGGATTATTTAGTGGGTGTGCATAGTTTAATGGTGTCAAGTCTGCTTAGTGTGTATTGATGTACTGATCTAGCAGCTGTTTGAAGTTGCATTTGAAATATTAAAGTTTGTTGTTTTTAGATGATAACCTGTTGAAAATCTCTTTTTCTTTAGCTCCACAATTTGAACAAAATTTGTTAATCATAACAGGTACACAAGTATTACAGTAATAAGAAATACTATTGCAGTTTATATGAATACAAATTGATTTAAATTGTACGTGTAGACCTTCTGAAGCATTTTTAAGTGATAAAAGCATTAAAACAGTCATCACTTGAAGTTCCTTTTCCGTGTTTGTGTTTATTAAATGTGGCATAAAACTCGGTTTAGCTTTATATTTGTAACGTGTACTGCGCAAACCAAACATTTTCGAAATATTTTCGGCTTTACTGCATTCAAATACTAAAGTTGAGTATCGGTTTTGCGAAATGGTTATAACTTTTATGAAAGTAAGAAGAAAAACTTGTCTTTCCTGCCCTCAACAAACAGAAAACAACAAAGAATAAGCAGAAGAACGATAGCGAATTTTAATAGAGCCGCCATTTTCATTGCATGCTCCAGCGATCACATGAATTCCGTTCAGCGGACCGCGCATACTCGCAACGTTATCACTTGCTGCTATGAATGATGTACATTAATGTCAGTAAGCTTTAGAAGAAAATGTGTGCTTGATATTTGCTAGTTCAGTAAATTCATGAATGGTATGCAAGGTGAATTTGCTCCGACAAATTTGATACATGCACGTATATCAATATTAAAATTTTAGTTACAATGTATTTAAGTTGGTATTGAAGCACAGAGAAAATGCGAACTAGTAAATTAGAATTCCGTAAAGTAACTAAAGAATGTCAAATAGTGGGGGTTTTGAAGCGCAGGGAAATTGTTGCATAAAGAAACTGTACTGTCAGTGAGTTTTTATAACTAATCAGTATTCTCTATATATAGAGCATACTAATGAGCTCTTTAAACAAAAGAATTCAAAAGCGTCATTAGTATGTTCTATATAGAGAATACAAATTAGTTATGAAAGCTCACTGACCGTACTTGTTTTCTTTACCCCATAATTTCCCTGTGCTTCAAAGCCCTCACCACTTGACACCTTTAGTTAATCTATAGAATATAAAGCACCAAAATACTAAGCGCTGATTGGGCGAGTGAGTGTGATCATTTTCTAAGTACAGAAGTAAGACGCTGTAGAGAACCCAAAAGTATAAATTAAACTTATAAGGGTGATGTTACACGGGTCGATTCGCAACAACGATTTTCCGCGCAACACTAGGTCAAATTGATAATTTTGCAGTTTTTTTTATTCATATCAAATTAAACATTTGCAACTTGTTCACTAAGCAAAAATATTGCTAAATTAAAAATAGTTGCGTTTTGTATTTTCCACAGTATAAACTTTACGGGTAACATTTGTTGCGCGGAAAATCGTTGTTGCGAATCGACCCGTGTAACATCACCTTAAATTGAATGTTTATCGTTGTCTTTTTTACTATCGTATCCTCTATCTACTTTTATTTTTCCGCTATCTCCTTATTTCCTTTGTTTCGGCTACTTCGACGTCAACTTCCTGTTTTTATTAAATTGCTTATTCAAGTGTCTAATGTGCTCTAGCGCTTGCGCACTAATTGGGGGACACTGTAGTCAATATATACCAGTTGTCATATTTTTAAATTTCTCCAGCATACCGTCTTATCCTGGCAAATCACTCATAATTTCAATTATAAACTTATAAACTGTTGGTGAAGCACTTCACCTGTGATATAAGTTGGCATAAGTTTATTATTTTTGCATTTTTGAAACATCTTGAACAAGCAATCCCAACTTTTTGTTACTCATGTTCAAGGTTCTAATTACAAACCAAAGATTCCAAAACGTTTGAGTTAGCTTTGTGATAGTAGTGAGTGAGCACGTTGTCAAAGTATTCCTATTTTTAAACATTTTAGCATGCGCAAAAGGCCGACGAGCAGCAAGCAGAAACGCAGGATGAAATTTTTTGGCGCTTGGTTTCTTCCTTTATTTTCCCTTTGTTAAATTTTGATGTGTCTGGAGCTTCGCTCTCACGGGCCTTTGGCCGGAAAGAGTTCCACTTTATAAATACTCAAGCATGTTAAGGCCTGGAAATGCTTTGTGGGGGGTCTAAAATCAATCTTATTTTTGTTCTTCAATCGTTTTTGTTTCAAACCTTACAAAAATTGGCATGGGCATATAACTAGATGTCCTTAAGATTTTAGGGTGAAAACTTTTAAGATAAGGTGATCACGTGACCACGATCTTGGCTCCCATCAACCCAAAAAATTTGATTTAAAACGCGGAGATGGATGTCATGTGTAGGTAGAACTTAATGGTATATTTTCACTTCTCCCTAAGAGATGTATACGAATCTGCCTTAATACCTGAACTATCTTTGCTCGTTAAGGCGATATTATGCAAAATAGGTCACGTGACCTACTTGATAAATCAAAAGAACTGCAAATATCGCCTTAACGAGCAAAGATAGTTCAGGTATTAAGGCAGATTCGTATACATCTCTTAGGGAGAAGTGAAAATATACCATTAAGTCCTACCTACACACGACATCCATCTCCGCATTTTAAATCAAAGTTTATGGGTAAATTGATGGGAGAAAAAATCGTGGTCACGTGATCACTTAATCTAAAAACTTTTCACCCTAAAATCTTAAGGTCGTCAAGTTACATGCCATGCCAATTTTTGTAAGGTTTGAAATGTAAACGACTACATGCAGAACAAAAATAAATTGATTTTAGACCCCCCACAAAGCATTTCCAGGCCTTAACATGCTTGAGTAAAGCGCGTTCCGGTTGGCTAGCCACGGGGAAATCTAGGAACCTCTAGCCTCATCGTGCGTCGTTTAAGAACCAAAAGTGTTTTGGGAAACAATAGACAACCACCAATACGGCTGTGCATCGATCAGTCGAAAAGCAAAAGAAACACCCTACTGCATCTCGTATTTCTAATTTTTCTTTCGTGCACTACGTAAATGTACATATTCTGTCGTTTAATTTCATATGTTATAGTAAAGAGAGAAAGAGACGCAGAGCCGTTTAGTTTTCATTATTAAAAGAAGAAGAAGAAGAAGAAGAAGAAGAAGAAGAAGAAGAAGAAGAAGAAGAAGAAGAAGAAGAAGAAGAAGAAGAAGAAGAAGAAGAAGAAGAAGAAGAAGAAGAAGAAGAAGAAGGGATAAGTGACCAAAGGGCTCAATATGTTTAATTCATTACTCCACTTTTGGTATATATTGTCGTTTATTGCATCTCTGTCCGGTTTTATCGTTTGCAGAGAGGTCTTGTTGTCAGCTGCTTCCTTGACAACAAAATAGAATATCTTTAAAAGCTTCACGAAAGTTGTTGTTTTGATATGCATGAATAAATGGGTTCAAACAAGTCATGGCAAAGCTTATGAAACTGGAGACAAAATAAAATGTTTTGGAAATTTGCTCAGTTCTAAAGACTTTTAGTCCCGTAGCTATGGCAACAGGGAAAAGACAAATCATAAACACCAAAGTTACTGTTAATGCTAACTTCACTGTACGTTTTGCTTGAGAAGCCCGTGCTTTAGCGGCCGCGTCTGTCACACCTAAGTTTGTCGGAGCGATTTGTTTGTTGAAGTAAAGTTGCCGCACAATCTTGAAGTAACAAAAACTGATTGTTCCAAATGGGACAACGGTGACTAGGGGAACAACAATTCCTTGTGATATATCGAATGCGCCAGCATTAAGCTCGCCTTTGTGGATACAGACGCTTTTTTTAGCGTTGTATGAACCATTGATGTACAGTGGTAAACTTAGTAGAAACCCACATAGCCAGATACAAGCTATAGCTATGTGCACGGTATCTCTTTGAAGTCGAAATCGAGTCTGCAGAGGTTTGATAACAGCATGGTATCGTTCGATAGACATCACGGTGATTGTTATAATACATGTAAGCATTGAAGTGACTGGTACATGATAAGAGAGAAGAAACTTGCACAAGTAATCGGCAGTGATGCTCTTCTTTAAAGGTATATATTCTTGTATTAATATCAACGGTAGAAACACGAGAGTAATAATGTCTGATGTCGCTAGGTTGACCAGAAGGTAATTGGTAGTTGTTCGTAGCGAGTTCTTTCTCCATACTGCTATGATGATTAAAGCATTGCCTACAAGTCCAGTGGGTAGAAACACTCCACCAACAAAAAAGGCAGCAATGTACTTTCCTTCCATAATTACAAAACTGTACTAGAATTGAGTGATAAAATGGTTTAATAGTCTTTCAATTCTCTTTAAACAATTTGCACCACAGTTGGGCCCGCTGCTTACTTAATAGTGCGCAGATGGACTTAAACAAAGCTGTCTTTATATAAAAAAGCGGAAAATTCTATATATATTTTCATGAAATGGACGCTGATTTGTCGATATTTTAAGTACTCATAATAAGTACTCCTAGAGTCTTTTATATTTATAAGTGTTTTTATTGGATCCTTGTAAACCAAAGGGCAGAATCAATGGCAAAAGGGTATGCAAATTTAATTGCTGCTCTCCATTGTATCGATAATAGAAACCTTAAGTAACCATGACGGCAATGAGGACGACATCAGGAGAAGACAATGGCCTTGATTACAAAATACAATAACTGCACGTACAGTTTATTAATTAAAACTCTTTGTTTCTTTGTTGCTTA
This sequence comes from Telmatactis stephensoni, assembly GCA_029948255.1. NCBI lineage: Eukaryota > Metazoa > Cnidaria > Anthozoa > Actiniaria > Isophelliidae > Telmatactis > Telmatactis stephensoni. Next base: position 925,460 of record JALIZF010001895.1, read on the forward strand.
CCTAGGTTAGGTACACTGTAGCTAGTCAGGTGACTATAGATAGCTTGCACCTTTAATCTGTATATTAAATGTATTTATTATATGGCTTGATAATTTCCTGGATTGTGATTGGCTGGCGCACGGTCTGTCCAAAAGCGTATTTGAGAAGTTTGGACCATTACCATGGCAAAGGTCCAATTTTCGTATTTTGTATGGACCGGGAAATTCAAAAACTACATTTTTTTAGTTTGTTTTGAGAAAAACGTCTTAGAACATCACGATAACTTGATCTTTTCTTAAATTTCGACAATAAACAAGGAGTCTGACTGTGAGCATTTGCTGAGTGAATTCTATTATCCGTTTTTTGTGAGTGAAAACGACGAAATGAGAAGACCGGAAATTCTTTTGTTCACGATGAAATGCCATATAATAAACGATTTATTAACTTCACTTGCTCGGTCTGAACGGGAAAATATCAGACCTCGGTCTGACATTTCCCCGTACAGACCTCGCACTCGGTTAATAATCTCTTATTAATGGAATCAACGGGTGCTAAATAAAGCATATGTTTATGCCTGTGCCTTTCTTACTTTGTGTTCACTGTTTGGGAAGTCCCCATTTCATGGTACTTATATATAGCGATTTATTCGTAATCGCAAAATCAGTTAAAATTATATGAGGCCGGGCATAGTGAGGTGCTCTTTTACTGTTTTAAAGCACATACTTCAAGATATTTTAGATTCTAAAGCACAAAATCAATATTATAATTCCGGCACTTACAAAACTGTCAAGGATAAAGCTTCACTAGCTTGTTGAAAGGAGATTATCTCCGTTGCGTTGCATGCAGAAAACGGTGTGTATTCGAGTGCGCCTGCGCACGAATCCTACAACAAATGTTAAGATGATCATTATTGCGCTCCTGTGTGTCAGAATATATTTTCTTTGAAATTTCTACCAACACCCTAGCTACAGTCTATGGCTGGTTTGAAGTAATTTCTCGATTTTTCAAGATGGTGGCCATATGATATTCAACACTAAGAGGCATTATTGAACGTCAATTTTCCAATATTCCCATTGTAAAGATAATTGAAAGCCGAGTCAATGTAAAAACAAATATGGTTTAATACCTCCACTATATTCTAGCTCTGTCCGACAGCGTAACCAGGAGACGTAAAACACATCACGTGATGTGACGGGTTGCTCCACGTTTGTTTGTTCATCCACCGACTACAACTAGTACTTGCACATGTGTACGCTGAAATTTGGAAATATTAATTTGCTATGCAATAGACAGTATCGTACCAAGATCCACGCTGGGGCCAACCACCCCTCAAATCGATCATCAAAGATTCAATTTTTAATAACTTTCTAGTACTTAAGTGTATTTTGGTGAACCTTTTCCAATGAAATAAAATAATTGTGGCAAATAGTTTTGATGTTTTGATGACACAAAGTTGATACCATGACGTGATAATCAATGTTGCAATTTTTTGACGATTTTTTTGAATGATGCATTCAGACATTTCATGTTCATAGTTTGAAAGGTGTGCATCAGAGGAGTTCAAATCTGAAAAATGTTTTTTGATAGATGTTTTTTTTTTTAATATGCCCCCATTTCTGTAGGACGATATAGGAAAACAAACCCCTTGGTGAAAAGTTTTCGGCACTGCATTTAATCAATCCATTTTTGTCTTAAGTTATTTTACTAAATAGCTTCTAAAATCTTATCGTTTCCGATTTTTGTATTTCGATCTCAATGAGGAGATATTAGGGGAGGTTTAATTATGACGTCATTTGATGATGTTATAGTGTACGTGTCACATATTTTCGCACTAGACTAGTGCTACATAGTTAATTGGTATTTGGTCTTAAAAGAATAAGGACAAGATGCAAAAACAATATGACTTTTGAACTTCCCAAATGGTCATCAATTGTCATTGTCATCAAATACAGTTAAAATTATTACTCCCCACGTATTTAGGCTAGCAACAATCCGTTTTCGGAATTCACCTCCTCCATATCATCTAGTCTTTCATTTTTAATAGATATATGTAAGCTATTCATTATCTGTGAACATCGTAGAAATGTTGCACCATTCCTGGTGACATCACAGCGTCGATTTTTGACGTAAGAATTGTGTCAAAATATTGTGTCTTACAATGTATTGCAATTGAGAAGATTTGATAAGATTCATAGTTTACCCTGACTTTGATGGCTGCTTTTTTTTTCTTTTTTTTCGGGAGGGGGGGGGGGGGGGGTTGTTTGCGGTCCTCCTGGTCAACATCAAGGATTTTGTACTTTTGTACTTGTGAAATATTCTTCTGAAAGAGATAATTCCTGGAAACATCGATTCTGAAAATATACAAAGATATGTGCGCCGTTTCTTTTACATTGAAGTCGAAGAATAAGAAATAAAATATTGGAGTCTATATTTTTTTTGGATCCATAGCTACAGCAGAGCGCGAGGTCTACTAACGAAAATATCAAACCGAGGTCTTGTAAGTTTACTTGGTCTACAAAAAAGATCGAGGTCTGATATTTTCCCTTAGGAAAAGAAGCTGTAGGCCGTGATGCGTGCAATACAGCTCGCGCTACGGATTTCGACTTGACGTAACCACTCTTTATAAAATAATCCTTACATATTACAGCCAAATTCCAAAAATATAATTCTGTTGTTTTTGACCAGATATGAATATTTCCATATGGCTTTACTGAATTTCCATACTGAAATGGTCTCTAAATCATTAAACACGCTACCAACGAGTAGAACGATTGCATCAGTATCTAGTACCAGTAATTAAGTGTACACCATTGTCAAAAACTGTACAAGCGGACTGAAATGTAGTCCTACCAGCTGCTTGAATGACCTTTATGCAACCTTACTCATTACTAGCTTAATATTCTAAAAAATATTTTGAAGCCAGTATGGCTTGAACAAAAGGCGATATTATCAGAAGTGGAGAACTTCCTTTTGGCTATACGAACGCCCCAATATATTTTTGTCTTGCATAGCTATATTGTACAAATACCGATTAAATTGCTGTTAAATCGATTGAAAACCGTTTAATAAAGCTCCTATGATACATTTTTTCTTTGTTCTAAAAATGACTTATTTAGTAAGTGATAACTAGAACAGTTTAATACTACCAATTGCGGACTTTCTATTTCTGAGTTATGAACGTTTTAAATGTTCTTATGCTAATTTGATGACGTCAAAGGAGGAATCATTTATTATACAAAAACGAATCAATCCAAAATACTGGAATTTTTCCATTTGTAAATCAATTCTATAGATAAAAGCTGCAGTTTAGCAAAAACGCTGGTTTCCAATCAAAGAGCACTTGTTGCAAATACCACATGAAGAAGTCCATATGCCTCCTTCATCTCATTTGCATTTTGAGTTTTAAAACTTTTGTATCGTGAGAATCGAATATGGAATCAATACTAGAAAAACTAAAATTATTTTCTATTATTTGTTATTCATTATATAAATAAAATTGTGTTGTTGGATTTATCGTAATTGTTAATCGAATTGACGCGCGTCAGCTCAAATTTTGCGCTCGCTACACTCGGTTACTTTAGAAGAGGGTTTGAAGAAGTTACGTCCCCCCCGACGATCAAGTTTTGTAAAATGGTGCCCCCCCCCCTCCCCCATTCTCGATGAGTGAGCTATGACACGTTTTCCTGGCTGGGTCTTATATATTTGAACTGCGTTTGTTTGATGTGTTAGAAATAGACCTTTTTCGGGTTTGTTCATACCGCTGTAAAATTAGAAACAGACGCATTGGCGCAGGGTTGACCTCGAGTCAAGACAAATTATTTGAAAATACCAGCGAGAAAAGCAAAACATTTTGACTAAAAACAATACAGACATCGATTTTAATCCATGGGTCTTTCTTCAAAAGGAGGCTAACCCTGCCTTAGTTTTGTCCTTAAGAAGCTCAGCGAATTCTAGCAAATGGAAACTGGACTACTTGTTTCCTTAGGTTTGCCATGACAATATTCTTATTTCAAATTTTAAAAAGAATCTAACGCCGGCCGCTAATTATTTTTCCTTTCAGGTTTATGTATCCCCAAGTCCCACGAGTGATGACATTTCGGACCTCCAATAACCGGAATCGTTTTCGAGTAGATTCCTGTTAAGTAAATTACTATTGACTAATTCTTTTCAATTAAATAAAGTAATCATAATTAATAATGGTAATTAAACTGAGTGGAGTGCAATTTGGGCCGAAATCATACGAGTGATTACAAAACTGCACGACCGCGTAACATATTTATTCTAAACCGATTTTTCATGCTGAATGCAAATATGACTGTTACCAACACGTATTCTGCAATCTTATACGTGTAAGACGTGTTTTGTGAATTGCTACAGTCATTTCATACTAACGGCTTTTTCATGTAATTTCAAGAGTTCCCAAACTTAAAAACAATTACCATAACTGAAAATTTTCAAAAAACGAAATTTTGTATGAAAACACTTAAAGTTATGCAAGAGATACCAACAAATTTCGATTTTTGAAAATTCGTATCTCCTTGAGTTTTCAACTGATATCCTTCAAACTTCACAGTTTTACTAATTTTGATGTGCTCTTTTCAGTTATGGTAATTGTTTTTAAGTTTGGGAACTCTTGAAATTACATGAAAAAGCCGTTAGTATAAGATTGCAGAATACGTGTTGGTAACAGTCATATTTGCATTCAGCATGAAAAATCGGTTTAGAATAAATATGTTACCAGTCTCTACCCCAAAATGCCTCCAGGTAAATGCGCCTTGTCTAGGTGTCCTGTCATACTGATCAGGGGCGGACTGCGCGTCCTCTCCCTCTACTCCCTTCCTTCCATCGGTGACTGTTTTACGATTCTATTTAAAGCTACACTGAGTTAGTCAGAGTAAAGAAAAGGACACGGGGCCTCTAGCTTGTTTAAAAGGTCACGTACTAGCCTACTAAGACACATTTCAATTTGATGCTTGAAAAACTCACAATTTATACCATTAGACACCCATGCACTCAGGACACTTCTTACGCTGTAGGGAAAGAGAAAAGGGAAGGGATTCCGTGCCAACTAGGCAGGCTACGACTCCCATGCCTCGCAATCTTCTTCATAGTCATTAGGGTTCACGCAGTTAAAAACAAAATGAAACCTCCGGCGGCAACGAAGAAGACTTCGTGCCTCGGAGAGTTAAATAAAGACTTTGCAGTTGTATTCAGAATACATATCGTTGGGCCCCTACCTATTTTCTAAACGCTCGTAAAGGAAATTTTGGCCGCTTCCATTTACTGCGACAAACCCAAACTTTTCCTTATAGAAATACGCGGTAAATTGCTTTACTGAGCCGTTCATATTATTTAAGACACTGGAAGCAGGAGAAGGAGACTTTCCTGCTTTGATCCAAAGAGCAATGGTAAAGTCAGTGGTACGAATATCAAAGCTTGGTATGGTTGCGTAGTCATCTACACCATCAAAGTACACAGCCTTGGTGCCATTGATGTCTACTACTGCTGCACCGTTTTGTAAACTGCGTATACAAAAAAAAAGTACGCGATCAGACGTCAGAGTATTTTCTATCACTTTAATGGGTGATTTTTTGTTGCCCTTCGATAAGATGTATCATAAGGGCACATAAAGAAAGAAAGAAAGAAAGAAAGAAAGAAAGAATGAAAGATAGAAAGAAAGAGGGAAAGAAAGAAAGAAAGAAAGAAAGAAAGAAAGAAAGGGGTAGCTAATAACCCTTCCTTGCAGCACAAGTGTTGAATTTCGAACGGCGCAGCTCAACGTGATCGAGTCGAAGGTATAGACGACTTTCAAAATTGGCAGCCTCATCGTTCACGAGAACGAGGCCAGAAAGGCCTCCAAAATCATCATGGCATCAAATGAGTCTAAAATGCACAGAAAATAGGTAATGATAGCAATAAAAGTGTCGCCATGCTGATTTTCTGGTAACAAGGCCTTTGTGGCCTCGTTCTCATGTACTAGGCCGCCATTTTTGAAAGTCGTCTATATAAGGGCGCTTTTATTACGAATTAGTTACACATTTGCACATTTACAGGTACATTGTAATTGTTTTATTAAATTGACCACTGCCCCATGTCGTTTTCCACCCGAGTTGAATTATATATATGATATTCGATATTTTCAGATAAAGAAGTTTCTGGGTGTGATGAGTATGTTACACTGATGGACATAATATCCATTGAGAATGTTTCAGTTTCAATTTCAGTTTATTAGTTCCAATAACATAGCTATACTAATCCAGGCAAGGATGATCAGTGGACATCAACAAGATATTCAATTTACAATTAATAATCTGAAACGATCTACAGACTGAGATTCAATGACTGTAGAAGATAACGCATTCCATACGGGAATGGTTCTTACAAAAAAAAAAAAAAAAAAGGATGGTAGTTTCTTTTCGAGACAACGTGACGAAAGAAGACTTGTAGTAAGTGCGAACTGATCAGCTACTCTAGCGTCTACTTTTAATTTTAGATTCTTATATAGTGTAGGACATAAATGAACGTTTGCATGCAAGTAGTTAAGATTTATAAATACCTTTTAAATAAATAATCTATTATATAATTATCACCACTTTCAAATGAAATTCCTCATTGTACCTTAAAGTAGGACCATCTGAACCATCCATTTCATACCATGCCAACATATCAGCTACAAACAAAAGAAATAAGCTAGATTTTGATTGGCCAGAGGACGTGTATAAACTGTGAACTCTATGAGAGCACAGAGCACGAGCCAAACCTTTCAAGGTCCTTTGTCAAGTTGCATTTCATAAAAGAGATCGAAATCTTACCCGTTGTGTTGTGTGTAGATTTATAACGACTGATCAGAAAACTCAAGTAGAGCTGGTAAGTTCTGAACAATTTTTGCGTACTAGGCTCTAAATCTGCACACAGAACGCGCGAGCACGTTTTCAATTTTTTATGTATATATAGTATATAAAAGAACGAGAGAGAGAGTTTTATCGGATATAAAGATCCGAGCCGTAGGCGAGGATCTTAATACCGATAAAACACGATCTCGAGTTCTTTATACGGCTTAAAAAACTCCAACACATATTAGAGTTGTTCTCTAAAGGCGCTGTTACACTGTGCAGTTTTCCCCAGCAACGGGCCAAAAATATTGCAAGTTGCTGGGGAAAACTGCACAGTGTAACAGCGCCATAATTTTCTCTGCAACTTGTTTTGCAACGCCGTTGCGAGACAAGTTGCTGGGAAAATTGCACAGTGTAACAGTGCCTTAAAAGAAAATCAAAAATATCTTCATTTATCTTGGAGAAAATCGAGGTTAAAGTTGATGTAAATTAGGCCGAATCTTTATCAGATATAAAGACACTCGTCACGTTGGCGATTTTCATTGTGTTTGCCTTATGAATTATTAGTCTAATGAGTTTTTTAAACAATTTTATATAACAAGTCTTGACGCAGGAAAATGGCGTCAAGTATAATGGGCAAGTATATATAATTGCGTGTAATTCGTGCATCAGGAAATATTGGCTAGACATCTATTTTCAAAGTGTTTGAATATCACTCCAAAACGACAAACAGTGATTATCAGGTTTTTTTCTAGCCATAAAGAATATACAATTTCATTCCGACACAAGATGACGGCATATATAGTTGCTCACCGACTTCAAAGCGGTGACCGACAGTGAGGGAAAATGCTATTCCTTCAATTTTAAGATATCCTAATATGAGGTCCGGAACATCAGAACGTTAAAGCTAAAAACAGTAATAACGCATTTATACTTCTACCTAATTTGTCTACTATTAAGACACATTTCTACCTGCTTTTAGTCCCAATTATCCCTTTGTTTACAACTCGACTTGAAAAGAGTAACACATCAATGTTAATTAATGCCGCCCACTTTGTTTTCCGAGCTACTAAAAACTAATCGGCTATATTAAAGCAAATTACAATTGAAACTGTAAATTTTTTATGTATTAGAGACATAGCGAATAATAATACTTTTTTGTAGATCGTTGCATATTGAACCTATTAAAGGTTAGTATAGTATGACGATATTGGTGACAATAGAACTGAGATCGATATCAGTCTTGAATTTGAATTTAGAGACAGTCTAAAATTTTCTAAAATGCAATTGAAATCTTTTCATATCAATCACTTACATTTTCTCTAGTCAAATTTTCAATGAAAAGGTTTGCAATTACCTTACTTCTTGTATCCAAAGCCAATTCCGTTGATTTCTAAGCATGTGTACACCTAAAGGGGTACTCAATCTAATTGCAATTTAGCAATTCATCCTATCCAAAAAATTCCGATCATGCCTAAGTCCCTCAAAACAGGTATAATGGCAAAAAATTAAGCGGAGATGACGCCATTTTTGTTCTCAAATATTACTTTACTTACGTAATGGAAACATTACAACTTCTTTTATGAATTGTTCCTCAGTCTTTGAACCAATGGAAACCAGGTCACCACCAAGTGACTGACAGTGGGTTCGTGAGTCGTTCCATGTCTTCCTTTCGAGAATAAGTTTGAATATTGACTCGTTGAACTTGTACCAGCTGTTTAGTAGAGCTAAACAATGTAGAGAGAAGCTTCACGTTAGTACTCGGGAAACGGCACACGGCAGAGAGGATCTCGTGATCTTTTGTGTTTTTTGTTTGTTTGTTCTTTTTGTTGTTGTTGCTGTAGTTGGTTTCGTTGTTGTTTTTGGTTTTGGTTTCGCTCCTTCTTTTGACGGTTTTGTTTTGGTCGTCCACGAGGCACCTTTCTATTGTTCTATGGATAACACCTTTTTATTAAAATTTGCAAAAACGCAAAAAAAACCCTATTTTTTTGAAACAATGTACATTTCTCAGTTCCGTCTATTGTTTCCCGTTTATGATGTCAAAGTGTTCTTTAAATGGCTTATGATAACTCACCATCTTTTTCTGCGCATACATTGCCGTCACAATACTGGAAATTCTGTAAATGCAAAATATTTAACCTTGAATATGTTTTCATCAAAAGTTTATGTGACAATTGTTGTTGAAAAATGTCAGGATTCGTAAGTCTTGATACTTACTCTTGGTTCAGAGTATTCACAACCTTCTTTACGTATGTACGACCCACAGCTTTGGTTCTTGTTGGAGCGATTTAATTCACACAGAAACGTACCATTGTGAAAGTCAATGTAATTGAATGAAAAACAACTCAATGTTTCTTGACAAGCCGACATACAGTCTGTAATGAATACATTCAGAGTCTTGATCACGTGTCCAATCAAGGCGTAACCATGGTCACGATGGAATACTGAGGTCGATGTAAAAATATTGTCTAAGTTGATGAAATGGGTGTAGACGACACTCGTAGCCACTATAGACAGGATAAAGAATATCTTTAACCACATTTCGGGCAGGTAGTATGACACGAACTCAGTCGGTGAGGGTAGTTTGCCTTTAACCTACAAATAAGAGCTCCAGTCTTAGAAACACCCTATGTACTTTTAAATGCTTGGTTTTCATACGTACAGTGGTTCAGTAATAAATTTAATTGGTTATCGGACCTACAAAAAAGTGCATTTGAATTTGAGTGACAACATTCTACCATCGAATGAGCTTTTTTCACACCTTAATTTGCGTGACATTTGAAATTTTAATCCAAAAGAAACCAATATATAATATTTGAAAAGAGCACACCAAAATTAGTAAAAGTTGAAATTTTGGAACAAAACTTGAAATATGGGCGGCCGCGTCGCGTTGCCCACTACCGAATGCTTCAAAAGAACCAAATTTAGCCGCCCATAACTTTGGCGCCTTTCATCGAAACTATTTCAAAATTTCAAGCTCTGCTAACTTTGGTGTGCTCTTTTTAAATATTTTATTTTTGTTTCTGTTGAATAAAGTTAAAATATGTTCAAATTTAGTTTCTCAACCATGCTTGTATATAGCCAACTGGTTTGCCTCCTTGCCAGTTGGGTTCCTTAAACACTTTATGTTTCATTTACATTATTTAGTTGTGATTATTTCAGTGGAGTGCCTGGAAAGTAGCTGGATAACTAAGTGCTCTTCCACGATAAACATTTACATTTTTAATTTATATTTATCTACATTTACATTTGCGCACGGCTCCGAATACTTGTGCTGCTTGTAGTTTTCGTATCGACAACCATGCATCAGTTGTTTCATTTATCAATACTCAATTGTTCACAATTTCTTTCTTGGTTTACTTAGGCTGGTTATTTCTATGTCTTACTTTGTGCAGTTGTTTAGTACTAGAGTACGTTTTGTAGTGTTTTGCCGAAAGAAGTTAAAACGTCGAAGAACACCTTCTCAAGCAATTGGTATGAAACTAGTTCAAATGTCCTGCGAATGTTTACAGTTTGCAGTTTGGGCTTAAGGTAATTCCGTAGATATGCATTGCGCATGCTCTACTGCGCACGATTCTACCATGCGCGAGCTCGCGCACACGGAGAAATTTCAAGTTTTCAACATGGCGGCCATTTTGATGAAAAATGCAATTTTTGAATTGTAAAATGCTCAAAATTACGACAAATAACTCTGAAAACATCAAAAGGAGACTAGAAACACTGACACAGGGCTTTTGGGGAAACACTGAAGGAGATATCGGCTTTTTTCTTACTTTTTCGCCTAAACTTCCCCTAGTCCTCCCTCTGTCAAAGCCTATTTTGAGGACGAAATTGGTACTTTAGCGAGCTGTAGCACAAAAACGAACATGGTGACCTATCGTTTTTATTTTATCAAATCCGCAAGAGTAAAGTAACCTTACCAGATATTTTAATTTTAACAAAATCTATGTTCCGTTTTCGAGATATTCTCAAATACTTACCGTAGAAAGCTGTTTTCAAGCTAATATCAGGGTATGTACAGGTGTCGAAATATCTCTATTTTTTTACGACTCCTAAATTTTCTTTAAAAATTTTTGAGGTTTTACTTTTAATTTAATTGATGTGTAAAAGATAGAATGACTTCAACATTTCAATGCTTACAATGACTGGATGAAAATGACGAGTAGATTTTTTGTCGATTTTCCGTTTTCGAAAATTGCTGGCGCACGGTCTCAAAATGCTTTTAAAAAACGAAAACGAAAGTGTAAAAACGAACGGTGATCTCCCTTTTCTATTTGATTTTTGAAATCAGTAAAGCTTACTTAGCAACTGTACTAAATTTCATTAAAAATCTATGTTCAGTTTTATTTCTACAGAATTACCTTAAGACAAGGGCAAAACAGCTATGGTACTGATATATTATGTTTAGTTTATAAGAACGCTTAAGACTTCCTAAAATGACTCACCACAATAATTTAAGTCAGTATTTGGCGGAGAGCTGGAGTTTCAAGAATTTTCGGATGTCATTCCCAGCAGGAAAAAGGTTCGATTCCACTAAGGACGTAACAATGCCAAACATTAAGTTCTATTTACTTCCATTTCGGTAATTACCCATTATTGATGTGGGGCGCGAAAAGCAGAATATCTAATCTTAAAAAAAATTATTTTAATGTTTTGCGCCGTATTTTTCACAAATTATTTATTAATAATTCATCGACGTTTTACGATTTAAATGCCCTTTTTCCTTTTTATTGCTGTTCAAGATACTAATTAAGAAACTAGAATGCGACTTTCTAATTTTGTCCCTAACTTGACTTTACATCAAGTACACTATCTTATATATATACAGCTATTTAAAAACAAAAGTGATTGAGAATCTAGCTAGAATTAAGCTCTTTTTATTTGTCCTTTGGATTAAAGCATACAAGGTATTGCAAGACATTTTATCCGAACCAGTTAAGGCTGATTTACACGCTACGATTGTACGATTTTTTACAAGGTTTGCTCGGGAAAAGGAAGAATCGGCCCGATTCGCAGATTTTTCGTGTCGGGCCGATTTTTTGAAAGGAAAATCAAATGAATTTAGCGCAAAAGCAATGGATTTCAAATCGGCCCGACAAATCGTGGCGTGTAAATCAGCCTTAACAATACTAACTATTTCGTCTTTTAAGACGAGCAGAATTAGATTATCAAACACCTTAAAGAGGTGATAACATTCACTTTCTGTCCCACCTTCAAATAGATGGTTCTGTCCTAGCGGATAAATAGCCAGGGACTTACTATTCCAGCCAATCTACGGACCGTCTTCTTCCTTTTTTTTTTTTTTTTTTCCCCCAAACTAATTGAAATATATTTTTTACAGCATACTAAAATCCACGAAATCTTTTTGGTGGAAATATGTCGAAAATCGGGATCGATTGAAAATTTTTATTTGTCACAAGGATCCGCATGCTATAAAAACAGGAAATATGTTCTTTCAATTTTGATGTTTTTCAGTCGGAAAGAACCGGCGGAAAATAATAGAAGCGTTCAGAAGAAAATGCTTTTGGTGTTTTCTATCCAAATCGTTATTCATTATTCATTATTCTGCTTCCATCCCAGATTCTCTGGCCATATGAAATTGCTCTCGAAGGAGTTTGAGCTGTACCAGGTGGATCCCATATCATAAAATATGAAAATACCACAAATGCAAATGTATTCTTTCGATTATTTGACGCCGAGTTGTTATTTTGCTGTTGTTTTAGTTTGTTTTGGTGTTAGTTTGTTTCTGAAATAGTTTAAATACTGGTGATTTGAAAACTTTTGACATTAATTTCTTATTTCTTGTAAACATGACAGTCTACTTTGGGCGAAAGGTTTGTTCAATAATTTGTCGAATTGAGAATTTATGCTTTCTTTACAAAAAATACATTGACATAAACACTACAGGCTCTTACTTTTACATGCAGTGGGTTCTTCGCATTGCACTTTAATTCATGTACAATAGTAACATTTCAAACTCGGTATTTCTCTTAGCACGAAGATGGTTTCCCTGAGAGGGTATATAGCGTTATATTGCATGGTGGATGAAGATCCGAGCGGAAGACGATAAACTAATTCTTTGTTCGATATGTATTAAGATCGCTGTCACGGCACCGTGAACCCGGCTCAATGATCCAGTAATGCAATAGTCCCCTTCACTGTTCCTTGCGCCATTTTGAAAGGTAGCCATGCCTTTGCATCGAAGCAAAACGAACGCTGAGCTTGCAACGATAGAGACCTGTGAATCATTGTCCTAGGTGTTAAAAACTTAAGGTCTCTATCATTACACGCTCACCGTTCGTCTCGCTTCGATGCAAAGGCACGGCTACCTTTAAAGATGGCACAGGTAGCTGTGAAGGGGACTATTAAAATGTTCACATAGCAGACGATAATCTGTTAATGCCATTACGACATACACCAATTCCAGACAATCTGTCCGGTCCGTAATACAGCACTGGTGTTGTATCACGGGCTGGAGAGATTGTTACTAGTGATTGCACGCGTTAAATTGAGCCATCAGTTCTTTGAATTTGAATATGTGGGTATTTCATTACGCGTTACGCCATGTTATATTAAGGATTGGACAAATTGTCTGGAATATGAGTGTATTGAGTTACGGTTGTTGTAATGGAATTAACAGGGATTATCATTGACTACGTGATCATTTGTTCTAAAACCAGGACTTGTGGACAATGGACTATAGACTATAGACGATGGACGGGACCCAATTTTCGTGAAATAAATCAGTTTGACATGAGTTTTATAGGCTATCCGCTTATCCGTATATTACTTATGCACTGTAAATTGTAACGACTTTAAGAAATATACAAGAACAGAAATGAAAATTTAATATAATCCGGCCTTTATGTTATCGTAGCCGAGTTTTGTTATAGCTAATTAACCTGCACCGAATGTTTTTGGGTAGTCACGCAAACGCATTTTGTACTAAGAAATTAGACGAAAGTCTACGAGCATCCCCGGGTTATAAATAAAATGGAAAATAAAGTTTTAAAACGATAAAATATTGTATATTACTATCCAACTGTACTCAGCAGAGTACAAATAACGCCTAAAACGAGTACAAATATCTCGCGATATTTGTATTGTAGGAAACAAGTTTTACAAGTTGTCGAAATACGCGCCATCACCACTTCGTGCACGGGCGATAGGATAATAATCATCTGAAAATTTACTTAAATAGACAGTATTTATAAATTACTTTGAATTACTGTTATTTTGTCTTTTTGTATTCCTCCCAACGTTTTAGAAAGCCAAATAGTCTTTTCCAAGATCCGTAACTTCTTTAAAACTCCAACCGATGCGTTAGAAACCCGTACGGTTCAACTGTAGCCAACGGTCTGTTGACGCGAATATGATATCCCCTCGCCAGTAAACGCGATTTAATCATTGACAAAAGAACTAGTTTCTTGAAGGTCTTTAAAAGTCATGGACTTTATTTGGCACATCAGAGTTATTCTATTAACTACTCTGGTTACACTAGAAACTGCTATGCTAGCTGATTTGACTTTGTCATGCACAGTATCTAAAGCGTAACAAATATTTTACAATTTTGATTACAGTTTTGTTTATTACACATATCAAAGAATTTTTAGTTGTCTATTTATGACTTTGTCATGCACAGTATCTAAAGCGTAACAAATATTTTACAATTTTGATTACAGTTTTGTTTATTACACATATCAAACAAACTACCCTGGGTGCCAGGGGTTTATCGTCTCGTTCCGACGTTTATTTACTTGATAGGAGAGTCACAGAGAAGAACTCTCTAAAGAAAGCAACTCTCTAAAGAAAGCGAATAATAAACCCCTGGAGCCCAGGGTAGTCACAAACCTATGGAATTAAGCTAGATATGTTTGCTAAAAATGAATAACAAGAATGAATCCGGGTTTATTCGACACACGAGCAAATGTCTAGGTCAGTTTTTAAGTTGTCACGGCATAGAGAAAACATTCAAGTACTGTAGGGTCAAACACAGAGTCATCACATAAACATCAAACACAAGAAGAAGCCCTCAAAATGAATATTGACAGATTGACAACAGTTTTCCTAGATGCTGCAGACGGCAGGAAGCATTGTTAATTGTGTGACGGCTGAATAAGTTAGCGGATCGATTTACTACAGTGCAGAATGATTTGGAAATATTAAATTCCGTGAATCCTGTTTTTTTTTTTTTTTTTTTGTACTTCGATTTTTCTACCCTTTGTTTAGGTTTTTGTCTTTTTTTTTTTTTTTTTTTTGAATTTCGCACCCGCGACCATCGTACCCGCACCCGCGACCAACCACCCGCACCCGCGACATCGAACACGCGACCCACGATCCGCGACGATTAGTCAAACTCATGCACCGTCAATCTTCATTCTCAAATTACGCGTTGGATTGTTTACTCCAGTCTAAAAGTTCCAAAATGTTTTTTTTTCCAAACACCGTCGCTTTTCAGTTTTATGGGTTCGTAACAAAAAAGATGTGGGATGATGTAGTATAGGGAGAAACTCGGATTCCGAAACGTTCTAGTTACGCTTGCGGCCGCGCACTGCTTTTCCTTCAACAAGGCATACTTTCACATTTTTGGTTAACTCGGTGAGAAACATCGCCCTAGCAAACTGGAGATTGTATTCTCTCTGTCGTCTCTACTACACCTATATACACACACATTTGTGTAGCCCGAAAAAAAAACCCACTCAGTGCGTCTACTTATGACTTTGTATATCGGACTACGGTGACAGCCAAATTATTTACATTTTTTGACATGTTCAATTATTAAACTAAAGGCAAATAGAATTCAACCACACACAGTGTTAAATCTCTCATTTCATTCTATCGATCTCAAGAACTGAACATCTTGACACAATTGACAAATACTGTATTTTTTCGTTCATGTTTCGGATGTTTTATGTATGAATAAAAGACGTTACCTGACCAAACGCGCAATCAAGGTCAAGTTCCATGCAATGGTCTGCTTCAGAATTCCAATATTACGATTCAGTACAAAACCTCTCAAGCTCTCTTGTCATGAACGCCTGAATGAGGAATATAATTGCCTTGCTTCTATGTATGTTCGTTTAGCAACATGTAGGATGAGAAATTCGTAGATTTCCAGCTCATAGGAAATAGTCTTTATCGCGAGGGCCTGCTTTGAAGTACTCCATTTAGAGTTCAATATTTCGTCAAAGTATTGGAGATGAAGCTCAAAATATCAGCCCATCCTGAAGCTCTTATAAGTATATAGGTATATCTCGAGTTAAAAGCTCCACTTTCCATTGTTCTACTCCTGGAACAGCCTGTCCTGAAAGCTATTTACTCGTGCCCAGGCCTTTAGGCCGGCAACGAGTTATAAAATGCAAATGTTTTTTTTTTTCCTGTGGTCGTCGACCAGAAGAGGCCTTTCTTGCGCAATCGGTCACGTGTTAAAGCTCCTGATTGGTTCAGAGCGCAAGAAACAATGCCCTTCATTCATCACCTTTGAGCGAGTGCGAACTCTTCGAAGGTCTTCGAAGTGAACGCCAGTCAGGAACTTTAGGAATGCAAGATGGCGGACAGCCCAAAAAATAGCTTTCAGAGACAGGCTTTTCCAGCAGTGAGACAATAGAAAATGGAGCTTTTAACTCGAGATATACCTAGACACTTATAAGAGCTTCAGAATGGGCTGTTATTTTGGGCTTGATCTCTAATACTTTGACCAAATATCGAACTCTCAATGGAGTACTGAAGCTGAAGCTCTCGCGACTGGTGGCAATTCCTTCGAGCTGGAGATCTACGAATTTCTCACCCTACATGTTGCTAAACGAACGCACATAGAGGCAAGTCAATTATATTTTTCATTCAAGCATTCAAGAGATCTTGAGAGGTTTTTGTATTGAATTTTAACAAAATTCTGGCCAGACAATGTATTTATATATTTTCATGGAACCAAGGCTCTATTTAACCTGATTCGTTTGGTCATGTAATGGATAAAACATCTGAAACATGAACGAAAAACATATATACACGATTTTTAATTTGTTATTGTGTCAAAAACGTCGTTGTAGAAGTCTTTACAGCAAACAATTGAGATATAAAGTGAAATAAAAAGCTGAATAAACTGGTATATTTTTGCATGTTGGAGATATCTAATTAGTAATACCCAGTGAAAAATAATGCCCCTCATTCATCACCTTTGAGCGCGTGCGAACTCTCCGTAGTGAAGGCAAGCCAGGAACTTTAGGAATGCAAGATGACAGACTTCAAAGAAAATAGTATTCAGGACAGGCTGTTCCAGGAGTAGAACAATGGAAAGTGGAGCTTTTAACTCGAGATATACCTATATACTTATAAGAGCTTCAGGATGGGCTGATATTTTGAGCTTCATCTCCAATACTTTGACGAAATATTGAACTCTAAATGGAGTACTTCAAAGCAGGCCCTCGCGATAAAGACTATTTCCTATGAGCTGGAAATCTACGAATTTCTCATCCTACATGTTGCTAAACGAACATACATAGAAGCAAGGCAATTATATTCCTCATTCAGGCGTTCATGACAAGAGAGCTTGAGAGGTTTTGTACTGAATCGTAATATTGGAATTCTGAAGCAGACCATTGCATGGAACTTGACCTTGATTGCGCGTTTGGTCAGGTAACGTCTTTTATTCATACATAAAACATCCGAAACATGAACGAAAAAATACAGTATTTGTCAATTGTGTCAAAATGTTCAGTTCTTGAGATCGATAGAATAAAATGAGAGATTTAACACTGTGTGTGGTTGAATTCTATTTGCCTTTAGTTTAATAATTGAACATGTCAAAAAATGTAAATAATTTGGCTGTCACCGTAGTCCGATATACAAAGTCATACAATATAGGTAAGTAGACGCACTGAGTGGTTTTTTTTTCGGGCTACACAAATGTGTGTGTATATAGGTGTAGTAGAGACGACAGAGAGAATACAATCTCCAGTTTGCTAGGGCGATGTTTCTCACCGAGTTAACCAAAAATGTGAAAGTATGCCTTGTTGAAGGAAAAGCAGTGCGCGGCCGCAAGCGTAACTAGAACGTTTCGGAATCCAAGTTTCTCCCTATACTACATCATCCCACATCTTTTTTGTTACGAACCCATACAACTGAAAAGCGACGGTGTTTGGAAAAAAAAACATTTTGGAACTTTTAGACTGGAGTAAACAATCCAACGCGTAATTTGAGAATGAAGATTGACGGTGCATGACTTGACTAATCGTCGCGGGTCGCGGGTCGCGTGTTCGATGTCGCGGGTGCGGGTAGGATGGTCGCGGTTGCGAAATTCAAAAAAAAAAAAAAAAAAAAAGACAAAAACCTAAACAAAGGGTAGAAAAATCGAAGTACAAAAAAAAAAAAAAAAGCAGGATTCACGGAATTTAATATTCCCAAATCATTCTGCAATGTAGTAAATCGATCCGCTAACTTATTCAGCCGTCACACAATTAACAATGCTTCCTGCCGTCTGCAGCATAGAGGAAAACTGTTGTCAATCTGTCAATATTCATTTTGAGGGCTTCTTCTTGTGTTTGATGTTTATGTGATGACTCTGTGTTTGACCCTACAGTACTTGAATGTTTTCTCTATGCCGTGACCTAGACATTTGCTCGTGTGTCGGCCTACGGCCTCATGGGCTATTGACTCGTAGTCCATTCGGCCTCGAGGTCTAATTGTTAAGTATACTTTGAGACGTATATTGAGGCAGTAACTAATACTCCAGATAGAATAAAAGGAGAGATTTAAAGTTAGAATTTTATTTATCATTTTGATCTGAAGCAATAGACAGTCAGGAGCCAGTCCGAGCACGGCTGTGACCTCAATAGTACAAGTCTGACCCGCCTGTTATGTCTATGACAAGTGACCGTCAATTGCGTTTCACTACATGCATAATGTCTAGTACGTGAGATTTTATATTCATAGCGATATTTTGCTGCACACACAGAGAGAAGTTTTCTTTTGTTTGTTCGGATAGGTTCTCCTTGCTGTTTGTGGGGCTACAACCATAAAAACAAATATCCTGAAGACGTAGGTTGTTTATATATAGGAGAGGTCTTAACTGTCCCACTTAGATCCACTTAACGAACTGTATCAATTTACCATGCCATATAAATAGTTTACCGTGACGGCCAAATAATTCTCTCATTTTATTCTATCGATCTGAAGTACTGACAAACGCTCAGCCTCAATAATTGTGGGTGACGACTACTTTGATAAGCCCTACTTATCTTCCAGAGCTCCGTGACAGATTTTTGCCAATCCGCCTTGACCCCACATTCCAAAAGTCTTGTTTTCTTTAAGACCTCGTAAAATTCAAGAGAATATCTTGTTCTTTAAGTTGATTTTATTTCACTTATCGTCTGAATTGTTTGTCTTAAAAACTCTACAACCAATTGACTAACATAGTAACTACTCATCTACATTTTTCTTTCATATTTTAATATGAAAACATAAAACACGCATACTATCAGATCATCAAAGCACGTACAACACAGAGCTTCAGTCTCCTTCGTTTTCGATATTCAAATTTAGTACAAAAACCGGCCCCATTAGCTCTCATAACTGTTTGACGGGAAATATACAATTGACTTCCCTCTATTGCTGTTCGTTTAGCAACATATGGAGTGAGAACTGTGAGGGGCACTCTGCTTTGATGATAAGAGCTCGCCAATTCTGGCTTACATCTGATGCTTGAGACGGGGAAAGTGTACGACTTGAAGAAGTCCTTTAGAATTCATTTTTTGGTCGCAGAATCGGAGACCGAGTTCAAAATAGCTGTCCATTCTAACGCTCTTATAATGGAGTTGGGTATGCCTCGAGTAAAAAGCTCGACTTTGCTTTTTTTACTGCTCAAAGGGCCTGTTTTTAAAGCTGTACTCTAGCCATTGTCCACCATTAAATCCTGCCCAAGTCTTTATTCCCCAGCTTCGAGGAGCTCACGCCCTCTAGAGGACTGATGAATGAAAGGCATTGTTTTTACGTTCCTAACCAATCAGAGGTTCCTTAGAACGAACCAATCAGAAATAGCTGAGGACGAAAAGAGAAAAAAAAAAAACATTTGTAATTTATAACTCGTTCCCGGCCTAAAGGCCTGGGCACGAGTAATAAAATAAATTAGTATATCAAATTACAATCTGCAGACTCTAGAAAGAACCTAATATTTTTAACCTCTGGTAAACTAACTTCAACGATACGTTCATTAAGCGACAAACATTCGGGCCTGTTTCCTTGTCCCGAAAATGATAAGATAAAATAAATTCTTAGCCGTGAAAGGATCTTATCAAAAACGATAAGTATACATTACTCAGTCTCAATGGCGCCTCTCGCTAACTATTCTTAACTCGTAGATTGCAAATCCACGAGTTATAATGAGGGGGAAATGTCTTACACAAATACTCAGGTAATACAAGGAAAAAGGAAACGAATCCTAACTGTTTAGTAAGCAGGAACTTAATTGACAACTACTCTGAAGATAAGAGACACGACACTAGAGATCAAACCGCCAATAGCGGAGGTAGCTCGTGGATTGACCAAAATCACCACAGGAAGCCCAAACAATACATTTTACTGAATTGACGAGTTTTCATTTGAAGGCGAAAAGTTAAATTACCTACTACATCAACCAAAGACCCTTCATTAGATAAACGACAGCTTACTTTCTCTTATCGCAATTTTAATTGCTTGTCTCAGTGCTTCAGGGCAAAGTCGTGTCGTGTTTCTTGGTGAGGCCACGATCACTTTAGCTCGAATTACATAAACAACCTACGTCTTCAGGATATTTGTTTTTATGGTTGTAGCCCCACAAACAGCAAGGAGAACCTATCCGAACAAACAAAAGAAAACTTCTCTCTGTGTGTGCAGCAAAATATCGCTATGAATATAAAATCTCACGTACTAGACATTATGCATGTAGTGAAACGCAATTGACGGTCACTTGTCATAGACATAACAAGCGGGTCAGACTTGTACTATTGAGGTCACAGCCGTGCTCGGACTGGCTCCTGACTGTCTATTGCTTCAGATCAAAATGATAAATAAAATTCTAACTTTAAATCTCTCCTTTTATTCTATCTGGAGTATTAGTTACTGCCTCAATATACGTCTCAAAGTATACTTAACAATTAGACCTCGAGGCCGAATGGACTACGAGTCAATAGCCCATGAGGCCGTAGGCCGACACACGAGCAAATGTCTAGGTCACGGCATAGAGAAAACATTCAAGTACTGTAGGGTCAAACACAGAGTCATCACATAAACATCAAACACAAGAAGAAGCCCTCAAAATGAATATTGACAGATTGACAACAGTTTTCCTCTATGCTGCAGACGGCAGGAAGCATTGTTAATTGTGTGACGGCTGAATAAGTTAGCGGATCGATTTACTACATTGCAGAATGATTTGGGAATATTAAATTCCGTGAATCCTGCTTTTTTTTTTTTTTTTTGTACTTCGATTTTTCTACCCTTTGTTTAGGTTTTTGTCTTTTTTTTTTTTTTTTTTTTGAATTTCGCAACCGCGACCATCCTACCCGCACCCGCGACATCGAACACGCGACCCGCGACCCGCGACGATTAGTCAAGTCATGCACCGTCAATCTTCATTCTCAAATTACGCGTTGGATTGTTTACTCCAGTCTAAAAGTTCCAAAATGTTTTTTTTTCCAAACACCGTCGCTTTTCAGTTGTATGGGTTCGTAACAAAAAAGATGTGGGATGATGTAGTATAGGGAGAAACTTGGATTCCGAAACGTTCTAGTTACGCTTGCGGCCGCGCACTGCTTTTCCTTCAACAAGGCATACTTTCACATTTTTGGTTAACTCGGTGAGAAACATCGCCCTAGCAAACTGGAGATTGTATTCTCTCTGTCGTCTCTACTACACCTATATACACACACATTTGTGTAGCCCGAAAAAAAAAACCACTCAGTGCGTCTACTTACCTATATTGTATGACTTTGTATATCGGACTACGGTGACAGCCAAATTATTTACATTTTTTGACATGTTCAATTATTAAACTAAAGGCAAATAGAATTCAACCACACACAGTGTTAAATCTCTCATTTTATTCTATCGATCTCAAGAACTGAACATTTTGACACAATTGACAAATACTGTATTTTTTCGTTCATGTTTCGGATGTTTTATGTATGAATAAAAGACGTTACCTGACCAAACGCGCAATCAAGGTCAAGTTCCATGCAATGGTCTGCTTCAGAATTCCAATATTACGATTCAGTACAAAACCTCTCAAGCTCTCTTGTCATGAACGCCTGAATGAGGAATATAATTGCCTTGCTTCTATGTATGTTCGTTTAGCAACATGTAGGATGAGAAATTCGTAGATTTCCAGCTCATAGGAAATAGTCTTTATCGCGAGGGCCTGCTTTGAAGTACTCCATTTAGAGTTCAATATTTCGTCAAAGTATTGGAGATGAAGCTCAAAATATCAGCCCATCCTGAAGCTCTTATAAGTATATAGGTATATCTCGAGTTAAAAGCTCCACTTTCCATTGTTCTACTCCTGGAACAGCCTGTCCTGAATACTATTTTCTTTGAAGTCTGTCATCTTGCATTCCTAAAGTTCCTGGCTTGCCTTCACTACGGAGAGTTCGCACGCGCTCAAAGGTGATGAATGAGGGGCATTATTTTTCACTGGGTATTACTAATTAGATATCTCCAACATGCAAAAATATACCAGTTTATTCAGCTTTTTATTTCACTTTATATCTCAATTGTTTGCTGTAAAGACTTCTACAACGACGTTTTTGACACAATAACAAATTAAAAATCGTGTATATATGTTTTTCGTTCATGTTTCAGATGTTTTATCCATTACGTGACCAAACGAATCAGGTTAAATAGAGCCTTGGTTCCATGAAAATATATAAATACATTGTCTGGCCAGAATTGTGTTAAAATTCAATACAACTAGCCATTTCTAATAGAAAGTGAAGTGCTGCGAGCAGAAAACAGCTGGTGTATCCACGTTAGCAAAACTGTTCCCCTAAAACTCACGAAAGTACACCGCTTTCTCTGATATATGAAATGTTTCTTGTCTATCTCTTGTGCGTTGTGTGACGAACACTGCTAGTTGACCTTCAATATTGAACTACAAAACATAATTCTCCAGGATCAGTGTCGGACACACACAGTTCAAAATATTTAGCACTGAGTAAAAGCAATTTTTCAAACAATCACAAACGGCTAGCGTTGGCAATGATTATAAAACTAACTGATTTTAAAAAGCTAGTTGTACGTTGCATCACGGTCAAAGATACCGCATTGTCTACTGTACTATTTGACGCTTTAGATCAAACGAATGATAAATACAATTCCATCACATACAAAGTATAAAATTTTCTTTCATGGGGTAACCAAATATATTGCAGAGATTCTCAGCGCGACCTCACTTCATACTTATTATCTTGGCTTGAATTGATTCGGCCCGTAGACGAGCTTCGATTCGAACAGTAATACGCAAAATGACCCGTTACAGAACATTGCCCTCTCGAAAAAATATCACTTAGCATTTTGTGATTTTCATTTATACTTCGAGAAACATAAAACCTCTCGAATGGAATCGCACAGGAATCCCAATTTATCCCTGTGACGTCAAGGCTCGCCATGAACATACCACCGTACATAAAAATCGAGTTCGCGGATCAATATTAAGGTGACGTCATAAATCGCACAGGAATCCCACATCAAGAATAGTATTGCTGCTCGCTTCGCTCCCAGCAAAAACCTCTCAAGATCTCTTGAATGCTTGAATGAAAAATATAATTGACTTGCCTCTATGTGCGTTCGTTTAGCAACATGTAGGGTGAGAAATTCGTAGATCTCCAGCTCGAAGGAATTGCCACCAGTCGCGAGAGCTTCAGCTTCAGTACTCCATTGAGAGTTCGATATTTGGTCAAAGTATTAGAGATCAAGCCCAAAATAACAGCCCATTCTGAAGCTCTTATAAGTGTCTAGGTATATCTCGAGTTAAAAGCTCCATTTTCTATTGTCTCACTGCTGGAAAAGCCTGTCTCTGAAAGCTATTTTTTGGGCTGTCCGCCATCTTGCATTCCTAAAGTTCCTGACTGGCGTTCACTTCGAAGACCTTCGAAGAGTTCGCACTCGCTCAAAGGTGATGAATGAAGGGCATTGTTTCTTGCGCTCTGAACCAATCAGGAGCTTTAACACGTGACCGATTGCGCAAGAAAGGCCTCTTCTGGTGACGACCACAGGAAAAAAAAAAAAACATTTGCATTTTATACAGCGATTTTCACTTGACCGCGCCGCGCGCCGAATTTGACGATATCCAGACATTCGCTAATTGCCGCGTCTGAAGTGTCAGACAATCTGTCTCGGTCGGCCCAACCTTGCTCCGTAGTTCAGCGAACGCTTTGTTTTGGTTGTGGGAACGCACTCAGGAACGATGGTGCTGTACCAGATGAAAGTGGAGTATTCTCCACAGAAATTTGTCAAATTCTATCTGGACGTAGACATTATCGATGGCGTAGTGGATTATTCATACTCGAGACTCGTAAGAGAAATTTCGAGTCACTGTCCAAGTGTTGCACATCTCTCTACTCAAACGATGAGAATTCGATATAAAGACGAGGAGGGAGACTTTATCAATCTTCTGGACGAGGAAGATAACTTAAACTTGAAAGAAATGTTTCTACGTGCAAAGTCTTTTGAAGACAGGCCTCATCGCCAAGTAACACTAACAGTTGGTCTGATAGAATCTCCAGTCGTAGATCAAAACCAGAAAAAGAAACATACAAAATACGCAGAAGATCATGCTACGGCAACTCCGGTATCTGCACGTTCTCTTTCAAGAAGCTTTTCAAACCCTGGGACGAAGACTTCACCCCCGGTAAATCCAGATCCTCCCAAGAAAATCAGCGAGAGTCCAATGGCAAGATATGTGATTGTTGCGGAACAAGAAGTCGCCCTCCAACAAAACAAAGTGAGACAGTTACGAGAAGAGAAACACGACTTAGTTTCCAGATTAGAAATAGCCAAAAATTCAGCTCGCGTCATACCAGGATCTATCT
This sequence comes from Telmatactis stephensoni, assembly GCA_029948255.1. Taxonomy (NCBI): domain Eukaryota; kingdom Metazoa; phylum Cnidaria; class Anthozoa; order Actiniaria; family Isophelliidae; genus Telmatactis; species Telmatactis stephensoni. Next base: position 950,329 of record JALIZF010001895.1, read on the forward strand.
GTGGGCGATGCCATTTACAAGTGGGCCACACGCAGAAAAAATGTGATCTCAATCCGTGTACTAGTGTGTTCCAATGCGGGCAAGAAAAACGCCATCCCGGTGAGGTCAACTTAAAACGTATCGACCAATTGTTACAGAAGGAGGAAAAACGTCTTCAAGAGTTGGATTCTGAACTTAAAAATCGAAGAAAAACAATCGAACAAGTTAAAGTCTCCAAAACAAAACGAATTGAAACCTTACTGCTCGAGAATTGTGACAGCTACACACAAACTGGAACATTGGACTGGAATCTATTGCGACAGCACGTGACGCTAGTCGAAAGCTACGCTAAAAAACACCTTGGCGGGAAAATTCCAGGAAAAGATGCAATCCCTTCGATACTCGAAGAACAACATCAGGAGCAGGAAAAATTGAGGAGAGTGAAAACGAAGGGCCAGGGGAAGGGGAACCCTTTTGCAAGTATATTAACAAGTCACGGAGTAATCTTCCCGCGATCGACGACCACACACGCACAAGAAGCGGAAGACTTCGAACTAGCCGTGTCAATGCAAAAAGAAGAAATAGACGATGCAAATGCAGTAGATGCACTTCTATCTCTGCAATCACCAAAATAAATGTGTAATTGACTGATTCAGCACATTTAAGAACACTTTATGTTGCAGAAAACCTGTTGAGTTACTGTTTATAACCAAGAATACAATTGTTCATCCATCACTTTCGAGATGAATACTGAACTACTTACAATCAAAGTTCAGCAACAATATAAACTCTTTATTTATCATATAGTCACATAAACTGTTTGTACAATCAAGAATTTATTTTTTCGTTCAGCAAATTATTAACCTTGAACTTTTACAATCACAATTCAGAATGTAAACATTTGATTATTGGAACAATTCCATGTATTGACCGTTGTGTTGAAAAGACCCTAGTGTTTAGATATAACTCTTTGCAATAACTGATTATAATGATTCGAGCAATGATGCAAACACTTTGTCAACTGAATATTATTTACCTTTACACATGATTTGATGGTTAGACATGTCATTCTGAAGTTGCTCAATTGTTCTTAAATTAAAACTAGTCGTATTCCTCATGCATAATCTTTGCTTTATGTAAGCCGGAAATTTTCTCACACAAAAATATAACTGGTGTTTCTATAATAACCGGTCACATCGAGTGGTGTGATATAAGAAACGGCCTGTGTAACAGCAACTTTTAAATCAAAATACACCAACTCTTGAAGGTCATAATTTAAAACAGTTTTAATTTTGGAAAATATTGATTCTACAGGATTCAGATCTGGTGAGTAAATAGGTGTGTATAAAAGTTCCACTCCATTGTTAATGAAAACGTCTTCAAGAATTTCCCCTCCTTCGTAATGATGTACGTTTAAGTTGTCCATTATGACAATGTCTCCGCATTCTATAACAGGTCGGCCGGTCCTTGGAGAAACGGCCGTTAACGCGTCGGTAAAAAAATTTAGAAATTCCACAGTGTTCGTTGCTCCCTCGATCATGTTATAGTACGCAACTCCATCTTGCAATGAAGCTAACAGGTTCAAGGTTACATTAGGAGATTGGCATTTACGTGAGACTTCTACACATCGCTCTCCGTCGAGTGAGTGACCGTAGCTTCTCTTACCAGTATCGGGAAGTTTCACTCCAGATTCGTCAAAAAACTTCAAGTGATATGGATCCTTGCTACTCAAATAGTCGATAAACAACTGAGTGTATGTCATGTTAACAGGGGTAAATCGTTCCCTGGCAAACTGTGTAATTTTTTTTCTAGAATAGGGTCCTGATGGTAGTCTATTTTTGATTGCTTTGCTAATAGCTGATATCGAAGTGTTTTGTCCACAATCTCCCACCGCGTCAAGAACATCGTAAATCTCTTTCAGTGATATTGAACCTTTTTCGCGCTTTAAAACCTCAATCAGCTCCAGGTCTTCTGCTGAGAGATTACTTGGGTTCCCACCAGCACTATCTTTTGGCTTTTCAGTAAGTTCTGCGCAAAAGCGCTCCCATATTTTTCGAACTGTACTTCGACTGACTCTAAACTTGGTTGCGACATTCTGGTAGAACCCCGGAAATATTCCTGTGACGATATCACCACCAAGAAAAACAATTTCATCGATGATTGCTCTTCGAAGGTCAGTGCTCAAAGGACGTCCACTTTCGTAACTTCGGCCAGCTTTACTTAGCTTAACGTTCAGTTGCGCCATTTTTCACACAGAACGCTAACGTTCGCTGAACGATCGAGCAAGTTGGGCCGATCGAGACAGTTTGTCTGACACTTCAAACGTGGCAATTAGCGAACGTCTGGATATCGTCAAATTCGGCGCGCGGCGCGGTCAAGTGAAAATCGTTGCCGGCCTAAAGGCCTGGGCACGAGTAATTGCCGGCCTAAAGGCCTGGGCACGAGTAACTAGACGCACTCGTGCGTTCACTCGTGCCCAAGGTGAGGCCCTGTTTATAGGAGAGGTCTGTCTCACTTAGATCCACTATAAATAGTCTACCGTGACGGCCAAATTATTTACATTTTTAGACATGTTCAAGATGATCAAACCAAAGATAAATAGAATTCAACCACATAGAGTGTTCAATCTCTAATTTTATTCTATCGATCTGAAGTACTGACACAAACGCTCAGCCTCAATAATTGTAGCTAATTGTACGTTTGTGTACAATCAACCTGGGTGACGACTACTTTGATAAGCCCTACTTATCTTCCAGAGCTCCGTGACAGATTTTTGCCAATCCGCCTTGACCCCACATTCCAAAAGTCTTGTTTTCTTTAAGACCTCGTAAAATTCAAGCGAATATCTTGTTCTTTAAGTTGATTTTATTTCACTTATCGTCTGAATTGTTTGTCGTAAAGGCTCTACAACCGACTCACTAACATAGTAACTACTCATCTACACTTTTCTTTCATATTTTAATATGAAAACATAAAACACGCATACTATCAGATCATCAGAGCACGTACAACACAGAGCTTCAGTCTCCTTCGTTTTCGATATTCAAATTTAGTACAAAAACCGGCCCCATTAGCTTTCATAACTGTTTGACGGGAAATATACGATTGACTTCCCTCTATTGCTGTTCGTTTAGCAACATATGCAGTGAGAACTGTGAGGGGCACTATGCTTTGATGATAAGAGCTCGCCAATTCTGGCTTACATCTGATGCTTGAGACGGGGAAAGTGTACAACTTGAAGAAGTCCCTTTAGAATTCATTTTTTGGTCGCAGAATCGGAGACCGAGCTCAAAATAGCTGTCCATTCTAACGCTCTTATAATGGAGTTGGGTATGCCTCGAGTAAAAAGCTCGACTTTGCTTTTTTACTGCTCAAAGGGCCTGTTTTTAAAGCTGTACTCCAGCCATTGTCCACCATTAAATCCTGCCCGAGTCTTTATTCCCCAGCTTCGAGGAGCTCACGCCTCCTAGAGGACTGATGAATGAAGGGCATTGTTTTTACGTTCTTAACCAATCAGAGGTTCCTTAGAACGAACCAATCAGAAATAGCTGAGGACGAAAAGAGAAAAAAAAAACATTTGCAATTTATAACTCGTTCCCGGCCTAAAGGCCTGGGCACGAGTAATTATTCATGAGCTTGATAAATAGGGCTGCGCGGTCGTGACGCAGCTAAGCTTACTAAGCTGTAATGCAATACTACAGTCGGACATATTGGTCAGACAAATAGACCGGATGTGCCATACATTTAGTGTAATATTCTATGGAAAAACAGAGACTACGAATTTCCTGGCTCTGAATTCACCAGCTGTCCTGAGAATTACACAGTTTACCAAAACAAAGCGGTAAACGTGAAAAGTAGTCACTTGTATTATTGACTTTATTTCTAGTCAAAATATTGGTTTAACTTCTTCTAAATTGATGTTTAAGCTTTAAATGAAGCAGATCTGAATATCTTGAGTCACTCCGACACTCTCCCCAACAGCATTGCTTTGTAGCGACCATTTACAGGACAAAATTTTCAAATTTTCTGTCTTTCGTCTTACTAATTTTCAGTAATGTTTGTCTGACCTTTGTAGGGTGTCATAAGCCGATTAAATCTATTATTAGGTTGGCCGCGCAGCCCTATTAGGTTTCAAGGTCTATGTTGTACATTTAAAGTCATACATGACTTTCGAAAGAGGAGCATCAGCAAATCGTCAAGAATTCGAAAATGAAGCTTATCTGTGCAGGAGCGCAAAAAACTGGCACTAAATCTGTAGCATCAGCACTGAGAATTCTTGGCTACAGTGTCCACGATGTCGAAGAACATTGGAAGTATCATTTAGATGAATATGTTGATGCACTGGAAGGCAAGCGAATACTGAACTTTGAATCAATGTATGCCAAGGTCGACGCTATCACAGATTTCCCTGCTAATCTGTTTTGGGAAGAAATTTTCGCTGCATTTCCTCACTCTAAAGTTCTATTAATGGTTCGTGATAGCGAAGAAGAATGGGCAGAAAGCTACAGGAAAACCATTTTAACTGTGTCGTCGCTAGCTTCGCCTTTGTGGGTGAAATTGGGATTGCTTTTCACTCCAACTGGCCGCAAGTGGATAAAAAGTCTCATTTTAAGTCGGAAGAAACTAGGACTAACGAATCCATATGGTTCAGTTGTCAATGCTGACGCATACACAAAACACAACGCGCGGGTCAAGTTCACCATCCCGCGGGATCAGCTTCTTGTTTACAATGTGAAGCAAGGATGGAAACCACTGTGTGATTTTCTTGGTGTTGAAGTTCCCGATGTGCCATTCCCTCATTTGAATGAGAACAGTCAGTATATCATTAAAATATTCCATAACTGCGATTTGAACAAACGAATGTCTAAGGAACTGGTTGTTATATTGGTTTTTATTGTACTGATTTGCGCAGTTCTTGTTTATCAGATAATTTGAAAAAAATGAACTATGCATACACAGGAATCCCGCAAGAAACGAGAGGATGGCATATACTCTAGTGTAGTTCAGCTTAATAGTACGAAGTGACGTGAACTTTATTCCAAAGTCAAAGTTCGAGATGAAGTACGATATTAGACTGTTTTGGGAGACGCCATTTCATTTAAATTGCAATAAAATACTTGCATTTTTCCTTTCATTTTGCTTATATCTTTCATATTTGTTGCATCATATATCTTCAGATGAATTTTGTAAAAATTGCCTGTCTAAGACACAGGATCAGGGTTATAATACTAGAAACTCGCACTCCTTAATCGATAACTTTATGTAGGCTTCTTGAGTTTTTAGCTGGTTTTTAGCTAAAGACCGTTAAACCTTTCGATCTTTACGGTTGTTTGAGTATCATTTGCAAAATCGTAAAGTTGCATGCTTATCATTTGTATTTACCGTAGATTTTGTATTAAATCAGCGTGTTTACCTATTCACCTTTATAATGTTGTTTAGTTTGGACTCACATATCAAGAAATCGTTGTCGTTTACTGGCTTCCTGTGGTGAATAATCCGTTGACCCTGTTTTACACTCACCAGTACTTTTTCGGCCACAAGCGGCCTACCTATGCCCCACTCACACCAACAAGTTAAACATGTTTAAAAGTGGTTCAACTAAACAAAAATAAGTTGCTCATACTGTGCGCACCCCAAAACTAAGCAATTTGGATATGTAATAGGACTGCATGCTGTCCAATTTGAAAATAATTGGACGAAAAAAATTCCGAAGACTTCGATTCTAAATTAAAATTGAAAAATTGAACGAGGCCGCAGTCCGAGTCTAATTTGGCAGTCAGAGGACTTTTTTGAGTTCAATTATTTTCAAATTGGACAAGCATGTAGTCCTGTTACTTATTAATTATATAGTTACCTCTAATCCAATATTATCAGCACTAAATCTCTGTTTTTTGGAAAACTGTCCAATTTCAAGTGTCCAATTTAAGAAAAATTGGACAGTTGACCAAAATTAAAAAACCTATCTGTTGACAATATCTGATTTAGAGGCAGCTATATAATTTTAAAAGAGAATCCGGAAACCAGCACGTGGAATTCGGTATCCGGCCCTTGGAATCCAAAATCCAGCATCATTCCGGACATTCCCTTACATGCGTGCGAATAGACGACTTTCAAAAATGGCGGCCTAGTACATGAGAACGAGGCCAGAAAGGCTTTGTTAGCAGAAAAAAAGCGTGCCGACACTTATATTGCTATCATAGATAATGTGTTCCTCTTCCTTTTGAAATACCTATTTTCTGTGCATGCTTTTACAGGATATACTTAGACTCATTTGATGCCATAATGATTATGGAGGCCTTTCTGGCCTCATTCTCGTGAACAATGAGGCCGCCATTTTTGAAAGTCGTCTATGGTGAATGCTCTTCTGTCGTCCATGTGGTCGCGGGCTCGATTCCCAGACGGGGCATGACATGTGATTCAGTTGAGTTTGTTAGTTCGTTCTCTCTCTTGCTTCGAGGGTTTTTCTCCGGTTCCTCCGGTTCTCCTCCCTCAGTAAAAACGAGCTAGTGAGCTGAGAGTTGTATGCATAGAAGATTAGGAGGTAGTGGTTGTGCATGTGAGAGAACAGAGACCCCATTTAGTTCCGCAAGCGCAAATTATTAGAATAACGTTTCTGATTGATAGATCATATCAATTTATTTTAGATCAAATAATTTCATTTCACAGGTTTTTAGAGTCCATTAGACATTTAAATGAAAGTTAGTATATACTTCGCAAACTGAAGCGAATGGTTGGCGTTTTTTTAGGCTCCGTAATTTCCTGGGCCAGGCCATGTGCATAAAACGTAATTTGTCAGACGTAACTGCTAACATCAAATGTTACTAAAGCCTGGTTTTCACTGACGACGCAAACACAAGCGCAAGCAACATACGCAGACTCAGTACTGCATTTATCACCGAGGTGTGAGAAAAGACAAGCACCGCTAATGAGCAGTACACTACTGAGTCTGCGTATGTTGCTTATGCTTGTGCTTGCGTCGCTAGTGAAAACCAGGCTTAATAGTGGTAACTTGCAACGTTAACCTTTATGCAACTAGCCACAATACTGTTATTCATTGTTTTCCTTTAGATATTTGAGTAGAAATAAGTTAAAATAGTGAGGTTAACATTATCTGATCTATCGATCCTATCAATTTATTTTAGATAATATATTTTCATTTTACACTTTTTTTGAGTCCACTGGACAATTAAATAAGTTATTAGATAGTTCAACAACTGAAGCGAATGGTTGGCGGTTGCTGGATGTGATTCCTGTGTAACGAGTCACGTGAACACAGAGAGCTGAACATCGAGTAAAGTCGTTGAGTTTGACTGAAATCGGCTCTCATTTCGTCTTGTTACAGCGGTTTTCTAGGCTATGTTGTTTCTGGGTCCAGTTGCATAAGACACTGAACGTCCGACGTTAACGTTAAAGGTTAACGTAACGTAACGTTAGCCGTTACTGATAGTGGTTTAATTAACGGGGCTGAACGTTCGACGTTTGCGAGCTTCAGCACGTACAATATTAATGTAGGCTTATGCAACTGGCCCCAGTGCTGTTATTTATTTAATGCTCTCCTTAAATAGTTAGAACAGTTTTGTTAACACCATCTTATCGATAGATCCTATCAATCTATTTTAGATCATTTACTTCGCGATGGTCGGTTGCTAGGGTATTTCCTCCCGTAAGGTTCTTAAATTCAATTTTTGGCTCACAGAGGAGTAATTTATTTTCCAAATGAAGCAAAATATTAGAACATGTTAATTAGAAAAAAATCTTTATTTTTTACAATTGTAAAGGTATTTTGGAAGTATTTTTTAAATTATGACGTCATAAATGATCCCTATTTTTAGTAACAACATCAAAAACTTGTTAAGCAATGTTCAAAACTTCACAGATATTTTTGCTACTCAAAAAGAACGTTTATCGTGAAAACCCCATCTCAATCAGATTAAAGGGTGCGAAGTTACAACTAATGAAAGAAATTGAAAATGACATATCTCATGACGAAAACGCGTCATAACACCACACATCCCAAATGGAAAAAACTGCAATTTTGATTTTATACAACTTTGTGTTTGTCGCTGTGCCAATACATTCATTGTATTGGCGTTTAAAAACCCTTAATTTTGACCATATATGGTAATTTGGCGGGAAATTTGAATTTCTTTCATTAGCTGTAACTTCGCACCCTTTAATCTGATTGAGATAGGGTTTTCACCAGACATCATAGAATTCTATAGAAAAAACTAATATGTTTTTTTTTACTATTTCTTTCCCGAATTATTTTTCTGATGCTAAATTTGGACATCATTAATGACGTTACAATAGCGGTCTCATGAGATGTAATTGCCACCAATTAATAGGTAATTTATCAACCTACTTCTCCACCAAGTTTTGTCACATTTGATGCATTCTACTTTTGTCTAAGGCCTAAAACTCTCAGTTTTGAGGCTTCCGGGAGGAAAAGCCCTAGCAACCGACCATCGTGCTTTGATTTTACAAGTTCTTTAGAATCTTGGACATAAATTGCATATTTCCCATTAGATAAAACGTATATCATTTCGAGATCAATAAATTGCATAATTGCATAATTTAAGTTGACATTGTGACTTAATTATATCTCTAAATCTGACTACATGAGCATATTAATTAACTTGCACTTCGGCAACTGAGTTAAAATACTATTTACAAGATTGTGTGATTGCATTAACTTTTTTCCTTGGTAATAATATTTTTCTGTGTGTTTTGATTTCATACAATATGATACCGTACCGGCCAGTTCCAAAATATCGGTCACTTGACACCTTCACACTTGTCTACAATCCTTACTCTTCAATCTGAAATTAGGCCGGGATTTGAATTCTTATGATAGCATCATTTCATTGTATATTTTTTTCGAAACTTTGGATCTACGAAGGTTTTAGTGAATTTTTAAGAGATCTAACGATACTTTTAAAAATAATATTAATAATAAAAAAACGCTATACACACAATACTAATACTACCAACTATTTTCTAAAGAATATAGAGTAGGATATGCATGCTAGTTTAAGAATGAGAATCTGAATATATGTACTTTTAACAAATTGAAATGAGATATTAAAAGGTATTTATTTTATATATCTATTCATTTATTCAACATTCATTCACTCAGTGATCGATTGATTGATTGATTGATTGATTGATTGATTGATTGATTGATTGATTGATTGATTGATTGATTGATTGAGTTGATTCAACGAGCTAATTGTAAGTAATTGTATTGAGTAATCTTCAGTTCTGGCCACTTTGTTCTATGAATCGTCGTAGGCCTTAAAGTCCCTATGACGCATATTTTTTTATTTTCAAACTCATTTCTTTTCTGGGAATATAGTTGAGGTCTTTTTGTCTTGCTTTTGAACACTCCATATTTTTCGAGATATAAAGGTTTCAAATTTCAAAATGCAAATTTGATGACGTCAGGGGAGTCATCATTTATTATACAAAACCAAGATGACTTGAAATACTCTTATTTTTTCATTTGGAATTTATTTCCGTTGGTAAAGCCTGTGTTTGAGTAAAAAATCTGGTTGTGGAATTGAAGACCTCTTTTAGTAAAATCCATGAGAAGCTAGTGATGATGACTCCCCTGACGTCATCACATTTGCATTTTGAAATTTGAAACTTTTATATCTCCGAAAATATAGAGTATTCCAAAATGGGATAAAAAGATCTTAACTATATTCCCAGAAAAGAAATGAGTTTGAAAATAAAAAAATATGCGTCATAGGGACTTTAATATGATTTATTGTTTTATTGTAATGTTATCGTTCTAGTTTTGAGGCTAAATATGTCAGGGTTAAATAATGAACACGAGTGGTCCATCGGATATAGAGTCCCTCGCATTAGATAAGAGGGCGCAGCCCGAGTGGCCTTTTATCTAATGCGAGGGACTTTATATCCCATGGGACACGAGTGTTTATTCTTTAACTGTCTTAGAATATGATCACACTCACGAGCGATTTACCCGCTTATATTTTTAAATTGTCTAAAGGCTTATTTGTTTTGCACTGCTTTCTTTTGTCCGATACATTTTTTGCGTTTTTCAATTGAAGAGGCTCATTTATGTCATGCACATCAGACCGGCCGGCTGGAAGCCGCTTTGGCTACAGAACTCCACAGGCTTTTTTAGGGATAGAAATTGTCACAATATACGAGATGGATACTAAATCTACTGGAGCGAAGAGCTCTGAAAATGACAGCAAAAAGTGCCTATTTTACGCGCTATCAAGCCTGAAAACACAAGCTCGAGGTTTCGAGTATCTAAAATTTCTCACAGTAAGTTTGAGTTTGTTATAATTCATGTTATAGTTTAAAGGGAAAAAGTATGCTTAGTACTTGCCAGTTAATTTCATAGGGAAGATTTTCAAAATTTGCTCCGACAAATTTGATGCATGTACGTATATCGATATTAAAATGTTATTTACAAGTATTTAAGTTGGTCATGGAACCCAGAAAAATTCCAAAATGATTATCAGCGCTTGGTATTTTGATGCTCTGTGTTCCGTAAAGTAACTATAGATGTCAAATAGTGGGGTTTTGAAACGCAGGAAAATTGTTCTATAAAGAAAACAGTACCGTCAGTGAGTTTCTATAACTAATCAGTATTCTTTATATAAAGCATACTAATGAACTCTTTAAACAAAAGAATTCAAAAGACTTCATTAGTATGCTTATATAGAGAATACTAATTAGTTATAAAAGCTCACTGACCGTAGTTGTTTACTTTACCCCACAATTCCCTGTGCTTCAAAGCCTTCACCCCTTGACATATTTAGTTAGTCTATGGAATATAAAGCACCAAAATACTAAGCGCTGATTGGGCGAGTTAGTGTGATAATTTCTAAGCCTCGTTAACTCGTGGATACGCGAGACGCAAGGTCTATTTTCACTAGTTTTCGACGAATGTGAACTCTATTGATTTTTTTAAAAAGTATCCTAAGATGTTTAGAAAATGGAATTAACTTTTTAAATGGCGACTAATACTTTAAGATTTTATGATTTTGTAGTTTTGAATTCTAATGTTTTATTTCTGTGATTTCAATTAAACCTTATCAGCGGCTCTTTCCTCTTCTCCCTCTGAAGACCTCATCGCTTCGAACAAAAGATTCTTAATCGTTGTTGTAGTAGTCTTTGACCTTTCTTGGTCACAAACAGTAAGGACTTCATTAATCTACAAGAAATATAAGTAAAAACATTTGAGGAGGCTTCCTATAATTTCTCCGGTGCTCGACCGGTCAACTTGAAACGGCTATAGTTCTTACATGAAAGCACCCACAGTTATGAACTTTCGTCCACTTTCTACATAAAGACTGACGTTTTTAATGGTAGGTGTTTTGTATACATCGGGGTTACCATAGCGACGAAACGATGACGTCACCGTTTTAGATTCTAAGCAATTTTACGCGTTTTTTTACCTAAACTTTTAATTTAAAACGACATACAAGACGTTAATATTTAGGACTTTGGCTAGCAGCATATGAATTTTGGAGAAATTCATATAAACGGATTTTGGAATATTCGAGATGCAAGTTTTTAACCCTCAAAATTAAATCACAACTTCAATTTCGATTCAATAATTATATAATCAAAGCAGCATGACAACTATTTGACTGTCAATCAGACTGCTGCTCACCAAAGGGAGAAAACAGTTGACCGAGAGATTTTTCTTTTGGAGCACTAAACGTTTTTATATAAATTTTGATAAAATCCAGCCCAATTTCATGTCTTAGTGGATGTATGCTGACGGAGATCCAAAGCACTTCCTGACGTGCAACTTCGTTGAGAAGTATTCTGATATATGAACAACATTTGGACAGTCCAAGAGTTGTCGTGCTGCCTTGCTGTTAAAATTATTTAGTCGAATCTGACAAGAAATTGTTATTTTTGGGGTTAACAAATTGCGCCTCCAATATTTCAAAATCTGTTTATACGAATTTCTCCAAAATTCATATGCTCTTAGCCAAAGCCCTAAATATTAACGTCTTGTTTGTCGTTTTAAAAAGTTTAGGTCAAAAAATGCGCAAAAGTGCTTGGAATCTAAAACGGTGACCCTATCGTTTCGTCGCTATGGAAACCCCGATGTAAACAAAACACCTACCATTAAAAACTTCAGTCTTTATGTAGTAAGTGAACGAAAGGTCATAACTGTGGGTACTTTCATGTAAGAACTATAACCGTTTCAATTTCACCGGTCGTGCACTAAAGAATTGTAGGAAGCCTCTTTAAACTGCATTGACAATAAAATTTGATTTGTCTCTTAAAAATCTATTGTGCGACTCTGTCAAACTGAAAAGTCAGCATATCTACTGGACATGCCATCAAGTGGTCTGGAGTCAGAATGCTGCTGACAAAAACTGTGAGCAGTGAGAGAAGAAAAAATAAAGGCAGTTAAATCATGGTGCTGCAAGGTCACCAAAGATGAGTTCCTTATACTTTCGGTTTTGAACAACGTTTAAATCGTTGTGCCCTATAGAATCGATGGACGAGTCCATTTATTAAACAAAAGAAGTCGTAAAAAGTCTCTTAGTAATATCACATGACTGATTTGCATGATGGTGATAAACCATACCTGTGCATAATCTGTGGATTCTTTGCAACGCTGAAGCATACTTTTTAAAATTCGAGCAAACTGTATGATATCACTTTTTCCGAAGGAACCATTGTCATAGACTCTCAGTTTATTGGCCTTTGAGAAGTCCACTAAGATTGCCCTGATCCCATCGCTCTGAAATAAAGAAGAGGAGGATGAGGAGGAGGAGAAAAAGAGTATTAAGAGGAGATTTTTTTCACGTTCAAGCATTGGGCAAGAAAAACTATCCAGCTTAAGAATAACTGTTGTACAAAGACAAAGTTATGACTTTGAGAAAGTTTAGGTTATTTGTAAGTGGTTTTCATTAATAAAAGCTGGATAAAAGTGTTAATCCAAAGTGAAAATTTGATTCGAAAATGGTTTTAGGCCTTCTTTCGCACAATGTCCACATAATTCTTTACATTCAGCTTGAAAGTTGCTAAATTTGAATAAACATACGGGATAGCCACTTTGTATACAATTCAAAGGCTGTTTTAAACAGTCGTTGTATATTAGCAGATCAATTCCAAACTGATAAGATCGAATTTGAATGTTAATCCAAAATGAAAATTTGAATTGAAACATTGCACGAGAGGCTAGTTTTTGGCTTTTTTAGCCATTATTACTCGGCACTGAAAATCGATTGAAAACAATCTCCTCTAAAACACAAAACATCAACATGTAACAACAAATAACCAGTGGAGATCTGCAAACTCGTATTTTAAAAACACTTTTCCTTTTTCAAGAACAAAATAATCTCACCTTTGAATCACTTTCACAGACAACAATGGTTTTAGAATTGATGTTGTTATTGCTGATTTCACATTGTTGAAGATAATCGATGGCAGATATGATATTGATGCACATGGAGCAAACGATATTAAAGGTCAGTGCATTTTTGTCTTCTAGGTAGTCGTTCAGCAGCTTGTTTGGCACATATTCATAACATATCCTACATATGAAAGAGAAGTAAAAAAAAGTAAGAAAATATTTGCTTGCGAATAGGAGATTTATGTTTTCTCATTGCTATTTGACGTATTTCGGATCCTTGTGGCATAGAAGTATTTAGTATTGCTACAAGCAACGTGAGACCGGTTTTCGGAAATAGCAATTGCATGACCCCCCTCCCCCTCTAGGGCTATATAGCACATGAACAGCCACACGGCGACACTCATTCCAACCTTGACTTCGCACAGGCTGACCGCTTTGGAATTTTTTCCCACCTCCTCCCCTCAGCCTTCATCGACTTGTCTTGCTTGTTCAAGACGTGTTCTGTGGCGCTTTTGTGCCCTCACCTTTACTGGGTCAACATAGGGTCAAGTCCTGATTTTATACATCCACATTATACAGTAGTTTTACAATGAATGTAGCTTAGTTGGATGTATTAATAAAGCGGCTTTGGGCCCCCTTGGCCGATAGCCATAACACTCCAAACCTGGGTGTGTTCTTTTATTGTCTTGCCCAGTAAACTAGCTTCAGGAAAAGCAGCACTTGAATTTTGATGGAATAGCAATGGGAAAACATAAATGTAATTGTGAACTAAGATGGCTGGTGCATAGGTATTCTTGAGGATCATTGATCTCTGAATTGAACTTGAAAATTTTAACACTTCCCTAAAGGCTTACAATGATGCATTCTCCAAGTCCAGCCCTTTGACACATGTTCCTCCGATTGCATACTCATTTGCTGTGGACAAACCAAGAAAAGTACGGATAATATATATAAAAATTCCATATGACATATACAATTGTAGTTTTGGGTTTAATTTGTTATCCTTAACTAAATGGTATCAGACTATGGCTACTACTTCCGGTTCGACATGTTGGGAGGGAGGCACTGGACCTGTGATCGGAATTCAAAGCTGCAATAAGGAATGCGATTTTTTCTCGACTCGGTGTTTTTACACTTTTAAACTTACCTAAACAATGCCATCTATACTTAATAATACATTCACAGCCATCTGCATCTTGATCCATCTCCGCTGACGACATCATTTTCAGCTCTTTATACCAGACATCTTTCTTATGCGAGCTGAAATACTTTACAAGAGAACACTTATAAGACTCATTTGATTCCACGTCCGCCAAAAAGTACCTCTAAAAGAAAACGAATAAATACTAACATTACTTTCTGAGGAAAAACAAGACCTTTTTCATTATACTGGTACTCACCATTCCATCTCCAAGTTTTGGGATGTCCAGTTTCTCTAACAGTCGTATGCTATACTTGATCTGCTCCGATGACTTTGTTTTAATTTCTTTATCTGTACTGTTATCGTCGCCGTCCTTGTTGTCGCGGAAACTTTCGCCTGTTTTTGGTAACGCCCATTTTGGTATAACATTTTTCTCTTCTTTATCGTTAATCATAACACACACACAAAAATAAAACAAACCAAATTAATATGACAAATTACAGTTCGCTTCACGGTTTAATTTAGTTTTCGAAACAATAGATATACAAAATCTGCGGCTGCGCGAAATCTTGAGTCAATGACGACGTTTAATTATCTTCAGTACGCAACGGTGTTGGTGAAACAAAGTATCAGCAATAATTTGTAATAACTTATAGCTAACCTAACTGACTGGGCTGGTGGTAAACAAAAAATAGCGTGGTGCTAGCCTGATTTACCATCGTGCCTTCTCGGTAAATTAGAGCATTTTAATGAGCATTCTTTTAGGTAAAAATACATTGTTATTTCTGTATGGAATGGTATCAAGAGTGAAAAAATGAAATAGTCACATGAGCAGTTTGAAATAAGCTCATTGGTAGATAATTTTCTAGTATTTGGAGTGCTATATATGGAATATTCGGCACGCAGAGCCGTCTCTGACGGGATGCCAAAACATTACGGATTAACTGTCAGAGTAGAACACTATATACGGTAGAAATAGGCTGCTAATTGGGGAAAAGTCCATAACTTGATAAGTTAGATTTTGTCTAAGGGGCAAGATACTGTCTGGGTGAACGGCAACATGTAAGCGGCAACTTTGATCGTAACGAGTTACAACACTGCTCTAACATTTCTATAACAATTTTTTATCCACAAAGAAAAGTGTTATCGCCCATCAGAAACTAAAATAATTTCTAAACTGTGAATGTTTAATTCAAGCTAATTCAATTACCTGACAATCGTTTTCCTGTTGATGTAGATCGTGTTTGTGTCTGTTTTCTCCGCCTTCCAAGTGATGAAAAGGTGTAGAGAAATGGGTTAATTGAGGAGTTTATTGGAAGCACAAACACTGCAATCCAAACGTAGACTTGTTTGGTAGGATCGTTGTAGGTTTTTGTGATGGACAACAAAGCAATGACAATGACGGGCATCCAGCAGAGGAAGTCAGTAAGGATGATAAATGTCACCCGTTTGGCAAGCGAGGAATTCTCTGTTGGTCGCCGTGGAACGAACTGCGTGAGAGGATTTTTTTACTTTTATGAATATTGCTATGTATGCTACAAGCATGAAGGTAAAGGCAATGAAGTTGATCACCAGAAAAACAGCAACAGAATATTCCCATCCTGCAGGAAGATCAGAGGAGAGTTGCATGGGCAAACACACCGATGATTTCCATAGAAACCAAAGTCCATGTCGTCATCATTATCGCTAAAGTACTCCAAACCCAGAATTGGCAAAATTGAGAAGATCACACCAATTATCCATACACAGGCACAGATTAGAATAGCCATTCGTCGATTAATTCTTTTCACAGCAAAAGGAAAGACGATACAAATCAGCCTGTCGCAAGTCACAACTGCTAACATACCAACAGATACCTCGCTTGATAGCATGGAGAGAACTCCTGTAATTTGACAGCCAATTCCTGAACGCCATTCAACATCATGCTTGAAGTATTCTCCTTTCCATTTTATATCCACCGACGCAATGATAATTAAATATAGGCCCATTAGAAAATCTGCAACTGCCAGATTTGTAAGAAAAATGGAATGCGTCGTATTTTCTACATCTTTGTAAGAGAGTCTTCTTCCAATAACTAAGAGGTTCCCAATGAGAGCACTGATCCCAAGGATCCAAATGAACACTTTTAATGTAGTATTTTTCATCAGATCGTCGCAGCTGGAGAATTCGTTCTCTTCTGTTGCCTCACATTGCAGGTCTGGATTTTTCTCTTGTGCATAGCAGCAGTGGATGAATTTGTCCAGATATCTGTTGCGGAAAGAACATGATGTAATTACAGTTGATCTTGGAATGCCGCGGGCTCAAACCCCATCTGATTGCTCGGATTTTTCCAAGTTTTTTCACATCTCGAAGAAGCATCTATTTATTACTAACTTTGATACTTGTATAATATGCGTCAATGAGATACCAAATATTTAGGTCAACTTTTAAAACATGTCTCTTAGTTCAAATTTAATATATTCTAATTCTAGTGTGAACATGGTTTATTGTGAAATCTGGTAGTGGACCTGATAGGACTGAATTACTTGTGTTTGTACAGCAACAACAATGTATATATGGAAACTATATTTTGGAACAAATATCGTAAGTACTTTCTGTTATGGCTAAAAACATCTATTTTGTACTTATGTACTTGTACTTTTGTATTTCTAGATGGTATTTTTTTATAGGAATATATTTCAAAACCGCCAATTTTCTTGATATTGACTAATTGAACCAAATATTGAAATCGAAGATAGTTTTACTAATAACAACACTGTGATAAATGTTTCTACAGAAATGAAAATTATACATACTATACTATTTCAGTGTATTTACAAAACTACTATTCTAAATGTTTCTTTATAATAAAACTTATATGTAAAATACTACTTTAGTGTACTTACAAATTTTCCAAATCCTGGAGATCATGAAACGTATCTTGTGGAATGCGAGACAATTTGTTTTCTTTTAGATTCCTAGTTGAGAAAATTAGATAGAATTCGGACTTTTTAATGGCAATCACTCCACAGTCAGCTTCAACTACATTCAATATTCTATACATACAAAACTCGACTCACATGTTGATTTTTGCTGAGGTAGGAAAACTGGAGAACGCGGAGAAAAATATCCCCCGTTGCAAGGGAGAGATAAGCACATCAAACAAACTTAGTTACTTATGGCCGAAGCCGAAAATTGAAGCCATGTCACAGAAGGTTAAAGGCGATCCAATAAGCAATTGAATACGGTAGTATAAAACTCCGACATTATTATAATAGGTTATTTATCAATAGGTGCAGTTGTATAAATCGTGTTTTATCAATTCAATGTATTTGTCAGTTTTTAACCTTATGAATATATACTTACAAATCTTTCAGTGACTTCAGACCTTGAAACGTTTTCTTTGTTAAGTGTTTGATCCTATTTTTTGATAGGTTGCTGAATATAAGTGTAACAACATTAGATAAATGCCTATATTAATTTTTAGAAATTAGAGCCTTAATCAGAGCCTTCAACTTAACAAAACAAACAGATAGACAGTCGACAGACTCACTAATTGAATTTATGTAAGCAAGAACGAACGAACAAATGATGAAAACTTACAGAAAAACAAGTTGTTCAAGAGAACGAAACACTCCATCAGGCAGAAATGAAATGATGTTGTTTTGTAGATATCTGTAACAAAGTGATATCAAAGGAGCCTTATTTTGCACATGGTCGGCACTCATTTTATCACGTGTATTATTTTAAATTATCTACTATTTGCAAGCAAGGATGCATTCTGAAAGTCGTTTGACATCTTTTGACCTCCATTTAGGCGACGCTTTTTCATTGTCATGAAAGCGCTATTTGCACATTACACTAACCACTACTAAGGCCACCTTTATTAAGAAGGGCACTTTTTCAAAGTCCCGAAAATAATATTTCCTTATTGCGTCAATCTCTACTAAGGAGAAACATTTAGTTAAGGGCACTTTCTAAAACTGAATCTCGAAATGGCTATTTCCACATTGCCTCAGCTTGAACTTCTACTAAGGGTAATCTTCATTAACGTCTTCGTGCTCATACGGACGAATTCATCCCCTAGATTCTAGCTAGATACTAGATTCTGCTAGATTCTAGCTAGATACTAGATTCTACTAGATTCTAGTGTAGATACTAGATTCTACTAGATTCTACTAGATTCTTCATCCCCTAGAGGCAGGTAATGCTTTGAAAAATTGTTACTTTTGTACTTTTAGAATCATGGTTCTGACGAGTGGTTAATCGTGCTACCTATAAGTTCTTCAAACTTTAACACCGAAAGAAACCAGAGACGTTAAGTTCGTTAACAGGTAGGATAATTTATATGTGTAGCCGTAATTAATAATATCCATTAATACTATAAGCCTGACCCCAACCCTAATCCCTAAACCTAACCCACACCCGTACCCTGCGACATATGAAGTACCAAACCGTTAACCTTAGCCCCCAAAGAAAGAAAATAATACAAACAAATAAAAAAACTTACAGATGGGTCAGATTGGTCGTATATTGGAAGACATCACTTTGCAGCTGTGAGATATTGTTTGACCTAAGACTCCTGCATTCAAAAAGCCAACAAGAAGCATCGTATGAGTATGTATTGAATACTGTCGAGCATGGTGTTATATACTTACAAGAAATTTAGACTTTTCAGTCCAATTAACCTCTCTGTCACATTTTGAAGCAGATTTTTACCTAAATCTCTGCAAAAGACCGAGAGAAAGTATGAATTTTATTTTACAAAAATGGTTGGATTATTCTTGAACCACACCAAATTGATTTCTACTTACAGTGTTTTAAGTTTAGTTTGTTGTTGAAAAGCTGCGGGAGGTATATCCTTTAGAAAGTTGTTGTTGAGTCGTCTTAAGAAATAATATATTTAGATAGTTAATATGATAGTGATTGATTTGAATTGTGTTACAAGTATGTACAAGTAAAGCATATACTCACATATACTCAATGGAAGATCCGTTTAAAAAGGCTTTTGGATTGATACGAAAAATATCATTGTTTGATAGATCACTAAAAAAATAATAAAAAAGCGCATTGTAAGAGTGAGTTGAGTTTTAATTTCACTTGATAGTAGTTTATGTATTTACTCTCACACAAACTGATGACTTGAGGGATTGTTATCAACATTAAATTTTTGTCAATGATTTAAATAGATACAATTTTAATCTACATATAGATAAGCCGAAACAGACAGACAGACAGACAGACCGACCGACCGATCGAGCGACCGACCAACCGACCGACAGACAGACAGACAGACGGACGGACGGACAGACAGACAGACAGACAGACAGACAGACAGACCGAAAGATAGACCGACAGACAGATAGACTGGCAGGCAGGCAGGCAGGTATTAAAGTACCATTGTACATACGTGTATAGAAGATTTGGAAGATGAGCAAAAGCACGATCCTTGATGATAGTAATATCACTGTTTTGCAACATCCTGCCACACAATAAAGTTCAAATAAGTTGTTATTAAGCAAAAGTAAAGTACAGTAAAGCAACCATATTTAACGTCGATAACTCGTAACAGTAATAGTCCAGTTTCCAGTTACTAGAGACCGCTGAGCTTCCTGACAAAAGGCGCATTTATACAGGGTTAGCCTCCTTTTCAAGAAAGACCCATGGGAGTAAACTCGATTTTTTTCTGTTCTTAACAAAAAACAAAAAAAACAAAAAAAACCGCGTTTACTCCCATGGGTCTTTCTTGAAAAGGAGGCTAACCCTGTATAAATGCGCCTTTTGTCAGGAAGCTCAGCGATCTCTAGTAACTAGAAACTGGACTATTCAATTGACAAACTCGAACTTTACTTGCATGACGATAAACTTACAATGCTAAAGTCTCCTCTGGTATTTCCTCTGGTAAATCATACAACTTATTCTCACTTTTTACAACAATTCTTCTGACGCCTTGCCTAGTTGTAATAGGCCAACACTTACAGCTTGAGGGACAACCTAAACAACAACAACAACAACAACATTGAGCCGTTATGTTAAAACCACCCAGGAAGCAGACAAAAAGAGCAGACAAAAAGAAAACAAAGGAGAGAAGGAAGGAAGATATGGGAGGAAGCAGGATCGGAAGCAAGGGAGGAGGGAGATAGGAATATAAGGATCGGAACATACCTTTCGATGATTTACTACAGATTTGCTCTTTATGTTTTACTGAAAGTTTTAAATAAATTCGAGGTTACCTCTGCGACATGGAAACGCTTGTAATGTTAATTCTTATTTTTGCTAATGAGGGGGAAACCCTTGAGTTTAAAGCAGGCGCAAGAATATAGATCACATCAAAAGCATGCATATACACGCTGCCTAGACCTAGTGCCATAATAAAACAGTACACTCGACCCGTGTGATTTTTTACAAATGAGGTCATTTTTTAGTTGATTATATATTATAAGTGTAAATGTTGTGCTAAATTGAACCCTGATCCACGTTATGAAAATCTATGAAATACAACATAACTTGCTTAAGAATAACCACTACTAACCGTTAATAAACTCAACCATAGCCTTAAAACCTGTTCGTACCCACATATGGTCTGAGTGAAATATGACTGTCATGAGGTTCGTAGATGACTGGAGAAACTGGGGAAACATGTAACCACAAAACTTCCCAAGAGGAGTGCCTGTCTCTTTATCACCGTCATATATTTGTACAAAGTCATAATAGCACGTTCGAACGTTTTCCACAAGAAAGTCCAAGAATGTCAATCGAATCACGTGATACTCGGGTGCATGGATGTGCCACGTGCAGTCAAGATTATTGACGTAGTAGGTTGGATAAAAAGGAGTTGCAATGTACTCTGGTGTAGATGTAACGTTTTTGCTGCAAACTGAACAATATGGATAGGATTCAATAACGCCCGTGGAAACAAAATATATGGACCGCTAGCCTATTTGTTTTGCCAACCTATCTGTCTGCCTATCGATCTTGTTTGAAGAAGATATTATTTCTATTTTGTTTCCTTAAAAAAGTAACCCTCGTCCGCGTCCATAAAATGACAAAAAATCTCATATTTCTTCTTTAATCATGCCAGCTTAAATTGATTTAAGTTGCTTAGATGTACAATGGCAATCTTTTAATTGATTATGATTATTTTCACATAGAAACTGAATATCCTACCAGTTCTCAACCTCTTGGACTTTGTCTCGCATGGTTTGCTTTCCAATTTATTGTATCCTAAGACCACAAAACCAGGTAATCTTTCTATGATGCCATGTATTTTGATCTAAAATGGTCAAATGACCGTAAGATAAAAAAAAAGAGGTAAATAAAATAGCAATGCAGCGTCTCCTCTCCTCTCCTCTCCTCTCCTCTCCTCTCCTCTCCTCTCCTCTCCTCTCTTTCCTCGCCTCTCTTTTCTCTCCTATGGTTTTGAACCATACTATCAACAAGGAACTGAACGCTATTAAAGAATCGGTTAACATATGAAGAACATATTAAAAATCAACTTAACAAGGCTTATACTAAGACGAATGCTTTGCGTAGAAAATTAGACGTGTTATCCCAGCACATGATTCAAATGTATTATAACTTTTGATTGACGTCAAAAGTTGCCAAATGTCTTTGTTTATTGGTACTGGTCCTGTGAGCGGCTTTGATGTAAGTTGTTCCTTTGAAGAGATAGAATTGTGCTCGTCAACTGTGCTTTCGTTTGAATGGTCGACCAGTTTCCACTTTTTTAGCACTTTCAATGTTATTTCTTGAAGAAATCAATTTATGGGATGGATCTTCCGGAATCTACATCAATTAAAAGCTATTTTGCGAAAGTTGGAATTTTTTCTTGTTCTTTAATTTCGAGTCATCATATTTAATAGTTTTGATAATTCTTTTGCGATTTATTCAAAATCCGTCTGATAAAACTTTCTGATTTTGAGTTGGTTAAAGTTTTGTCAAAATCGATCACCAAAATACTATTGGTAAACACTTTAAGTTATCTAATATGCGCACACTAGGACAAAGGACATATTTTCAAGTATTAGTTTTACTTTTTAAATGTATCAAAGAGAATGGTCCTAGTTGTATTAGTGAATTTTTCAAATTTCGCACAGTGAAGTATAATCTTAGGGGTTCAGACACTAATTAAGCTTGAGCAAGATCCTTTCAATAGTGAATGGCGTCTGAATTCTTTTGTAAATATATCTAGTCACTTTTGGAATACTTTGCCAACAAATGCAAGGAATGCAGAAAACATTAGCAAATTTAAGAACATTATTTATAAATTAGATTTTGTACCATTTATATATCGTTAGTATCTTATGCAATCGTACATACTATTTATTTATTTTTTGAATATATTTAAATACATTTATTATACTGCATAACATATTACATTTTACATTTTATTATTATATCTATATTTGAATATAAGTAGTCAGTTTTCTTAATATGGTTGTATTTTGAATAGCATATTATAAGTAGTGTTTATATTGAAGTATTTAGCACGTGCGCATTTCAAACGAGTATCGTCATGCTCTTAGGCGTAATAATTATTATCATTATTATTATTATTGTTGTTTTTGTTATTATCATTATCATGGCATCTTTATTGAATTCTGATCTTTTTTCGTTACATTATTATTATTATTATTATTATTATTATTATTATTAGTCGTCGAGCTGCCACACTAACATCCAATACGATGTATACAAATCTACTAAAGAAGTTCTTAAAGATTTCCGTTCTAATCAAGAAGATAAACTGCTACACCACCTAACATCTCAAGGTTTCTTTTTCGCAAATGTTATCAAGTTTTCATTATCATCTGTTAATTCTATTTGGTCATCTGTCCAGTCTAACCTTCCCAAGAACATTTATAACTTTACCATTCGCTACATAAACAACTCCCTCGCTACACGTAAAAATCTGTTCAGATGGGGATCGTCACAAAGTCCTGACTGCTCTTTCTGCCTTAATCCTGAATCACTCCTCCATGTTGTCGCTGGTTGCCAGCATTACCTTGAACGCTTTACCTGGAGACACGACTCAATTCTAAATTTCATCGCCACTTCCCTTCAACCTGCAATTAATGATCGCTCTTCACTCTATGCTGATGTGAATGGTTATTCGAGTCCTTCAATTATAACTGGTGACACTTTCCGTCCAGATCTTCTTTTTCTAATACATTCCAAGTGCTTGTATGTCCTAGAACTAACAGTTGGGTTCGAATCCAACCTTTGTAAAAATGCAATGCGTAAACGAGAAAAATACAAGAACTTGATTAACGACTTGAGCAGTGACTACAGATGTGTTAAATTTGTTAACCTCTCCATGAGTTCTCTTGGCGTTTTCTCGGATGAATGCTCCACCTTCCTAGACATGATGAATGACATTGGCATTGATAAAAAACAACAACTCTATATTATTAGGAAAACGATAAATCTTGCCATTAGAGCAACATATTATATATTTTGCTGCAGAAATAAGATTTGGAATGACCCAGAACTATTAAAATCCTTTTTTTTTTTTTTTTTTTTCATTTTTTTTTTTTTTTTTTCATTTAATTGGATTCCTTGTAAATATACATTTATATATATTACTCATGTATCAATTCAAGTAGCCAGTTGTTTATTGCCTTACGTAGTGAGATTTACAACTGTATTCATAAGCAAATAAATTTTCCATTATTATTATTATTATTGGGTGTATTCTCCCATCAATCGTCTGATTTCATCGAAATGTTAAATGAACTTGGCCTAGAGGACAAGAAACAACAAAACTATGTTGTAAAAAAATTATCAACATTACAATCAGATCAACGTATTACCTTTTCTGCTGTCGAAACAAAGAATGGAATAACCCAGACTTATTGAAATTTTGATATATATATATATTATTATATATATCATATATATTTTAATCATTATTATTTGTCGTTTACATTTATAAATGCATGTATCACTTGAGTAGTCAATTGCAAATTGCCTGTAAGTAGAGAGATTTGTAATTGTTGTATAAATATAGAATAAAGTTTCCATTATTATTGTTATTATTATTATTATTATTGTTGTTGTTGTTGTTGTTGTTGTCCTCTCCTCTCCTTCTCGCTCTTCCCCACTCCTCGCCTCTCCTCTCCTTTCCTCTCCACTCTAGGCACGTGTGCGCCAGGAATTGCTCACCAATTTTCACCATGAAATCCTGACGTTCTTCTGACTGAAGCAAATGGACTTTTATGCAATTCAGTTTGCCTACCTGAAAAGGAACCATTGATCTTATCGGGATTTCTCCATACTTCCAATCCATTTTAGTGTTGTCTTCATCAATCCAAACAGGAACTATTGAATCGGTGGAGATCGTTTTGACGGAAAATCTTAGTGACATTGAGCCTTTACCAAACATCATGTACTTAAACTTCAAACACAATCTTGGATATGTTGATGTGCGATTGATCAATGGACTTAGCAATGTGCTGTCAGAATTATCTTTTATCGACATCTGCTTCGCTATAATATAAACAACAGTGAAATACAAACACTTAGATAAAGGTATCACCTTGATCATCTGATAACATGATACAATAGAACAATTTTCGCATGATTTAAGGTAGTTCCGGACCCTTGCTACTGCACATTTCCCGCGCGCATAGGAGCGCTCGCACTTTTATTAGAGTCATTGGTATTACCGTGAGGAGTCTGAGCACTAGTAAGCGAGCGATTAAAAACGTATAAACTCAAACCGGCTTTAGTAAAGAAAAATTATATTTTGTCGTCCAAATATCGGAAAAACTTTAATCAAGAAATCACTATGTACACTATGTAATGTAGATATTTAACCTGAAACTTTTGAATTTAGTCAATCTTATCCATTGAACAAGCCGGCGAGAAAATCGCTAAAATGGGTGTTATTTGGTGTTCGTTTTCGGTGTGTTTTCTCTTTTGTGCTTTTCTAACTCTTGAAATAATACGGTGACCCCCTGGTTTTTTCTTTTAATTCAAGAGAGTACTTATCACTTTTTTGATTTAAAAAATAAAAATACGTAAATTTTCCACATTTTTACAGTCCGTACACTAGTTTGGAGCGCGTAATTGGGTAGGAATTTGATTCTAGAATGCCCTTTTAATCATGTTTGCAACTCATCAAACAATACATACGATTACAACTGCTAGATAAACCTCACATCTATCTTTTGAGACGGTCAAGGCGTTTCTCGGAAAAATTTTGTTCGCATTCTTTAGACCACATGGACTACGTACATTTTGCAAAAAATCGCGGAAAATCATTGAAAATACCACCTTTAACGACATCTTGTAGCTCAGAAACCAATACGGCGACCCCCTCTTTTTTTCTCGGTTTTTGACTTGCCAAACAATTATCTTTAAATGACAGGATTTTAAAGGAAATTCATCAGTGATTAAATCTAAGGCCCCGGAACTACCTTAATAGGAAACAGAACTTACCATGCCCCTATCAGTGATGTGCTCTCCCTCCTTCCCTCCCTCTCTCCACCCCTCTCTCTCTATCTCACAACAAGAAAAGAAAAAAAACCCGAAAACAAAAACAAAACAAAACGAAACAAAAATACAAACATCAAAAAACAACAACAGCAAGAACGTAACAATAACAACAATATGCTGACGTAACCGTTCCGTACCGTGATCGCGCAGTTTTCCCGGTCCTGTCATACATGGTAATAATGTTGTGATTTTTGAACGTTCTTCAAAATGCTTCAGCATGATGCCACAAGAATGTTGCAGTAAAATGGTAGTCGTGCACCGAGTTACGCTATGTCAACTAGTTTATCGCAACGATGCTAATCTACGGTAACATCAAATTCTGTACCTTCTATGACTCACCTTTAAGTCTCACATATTTACAAGATGCAGGCTTCGACAAGGTAGCATTTGGTGTCAACTTTTTAAGAATATTTCCCCAGAAAAACGGAGAATTTGTTTTTCCATTTACGTCTTCACACCCATGCGCCATAATATCTATTTCAGCAGCGCTTTTCTCTGTATTCCAAATGTTTAAACTGCTAATACTCAAATTTGTCGTGCCAAACCCATCACGCCACACTTCCAAGGAAGCTCGTATCCCTTAAAAAGGAAGGAACGTTTTTATACGAATTTGACATAATGAATATACATTATTGAAAATAAAGTTCCTTCCATAAGCAATATATCAAACGTTAATGCATGGGAGTGTACGTGTCTCACCAGGGTTTAGCAATTACGTCACTCTTATAATTACTAACAGGAAAGGATGTACGAGTTTTCGGTATAAATTCTTGAATTGGTGTGAATTTAAAGGTACGAACACATCCTGACACACCAACTTATTTACTCAAAGCAGACCACAGAAATCCCGATAAAATATTACATACAACAAATATAAATCGAGGCTGTACTATCAATAATACACATACATAACTTCTGAAACGCATTCTAGTGAAATGCAACTATATATATTCGTTTACAAATCAAAATTCGATATTCAACAAATTATAATTAAAATTCAACAAATGTTGATCGCCAGCATACTTCGCTCAAACTGTAAGGAAAATGATGGTTATAATTAGGAATGTTGAACGTTTGGAGTTCAGGAATTTGTTACCCGTATATAGGGAGTTAAAACTTTTCTAATCGTTTTCTGATCTTCCTCTGGTGCTTAAGTAATAGTCCTTAAAAACTGAACTGTAGTACTTTCTATTGTTCTGCAGCATATCGCTTTCGCCACATCAGAATTTTGAGATTTTCATACCAGGGATGTATCAACCTATGGAAAATATGTTTTTGAAGTAAAATGTTTTGAAACTCGTTTCCTAAAAGATTTTCTTTTGAGTTGAAAACTTTCAACCAATCACAGAAGTTAAACTCAATAAACAAGAAAGGCTACCAATATCCCATGTCACCCACATAGAGTTTCCAAGAGTTATCTCAAAATTGAAATCATTCAATAAATAAAAGATCAAGATAGTTGCTTCCTTAGACAGTTATAGCAATTTTTTGTGCTTAAACCAACAAGATGGACGGTTTAAACAACATCACAATCAGCGTCTTCCTGCATCCTAAGCCGTTCAGTACGGACTATTTATTACTTAATTCGTATCAAGATTTATCCCATGCATAGTTCCATCCATAGTTATTGAATATTCAAAATGAATTTGGAAACAAAAGTGAATAATTATAACTGATACCTTGAAAATCACGAAGGCCAAGTAATTTTTCTTGCACCTTCTTTCCATCAAAATATAGGACAACCTGCTCACTTTTCTGTGACACGACAACACAGGTGAAATGCCAGTCTTTCAGGGTGACAGCGTTTACGTCGTATTCACTTATTTGGAATTATAGACGAAAGATATTAACATTTTATCCATTTAACACTTATTGACTGGGACCGAGGGAAACAGTATGTTTTTCGAGGCGGAGCCGAGGGAAACATTGGCGGTCGAGGGACCACAAAACATACTGCTTTCCCGAGGTCCCAGTCAATAAGTGTTTTGTTATATACCAACTGTCGAAGAACAAAATAAAAAGCAAAATGTCGCTGCCTACAGTTAAAGATTTTAATCAAAATTCACACAAAACTGACCTTTTTTCACACATAGTTTTTCGGAGAATTGTTAATAATAATAATAATAATAATAATAATAATAATAATATATTAAAATTCTATTTATCAAAATAGTTGAAAAATAACAATAATAATAATAATAATAATGATAATAATAATAATACTGGTATTGTTTCTGTTTTTACTTTCCACATTGTACTAATTTCAAAGATTTGGAAATTGAAATTAGTAGAATGTGGAAAGTAAAAACAGAAACAATACCAGTAATCATCGGAGCCCTGGGGACAATCAGCAATGCTACAAAAGCAAGTACCAAGAAGATCTCAAACAGCATTGAACTAAAAACATTGCAAAAAATTGTACTACTAGGTTCTGCACATATTATGAGAAAGGTTGGGTTGTAATTCAGTCATATCAAAGAGTAGATTCCGTGCGAATGTGAAACTCCCCTTGGTCACGGCACGACCACGAGTTCTATATAACTTTGACCCGTTTTGCACTTACACGGAATCTGCTCTAAAACTAGTTAAAAAAAAAAAAAACATTGTAAATAGATAAGGCCTTAGGAATAGGGTATATTCCCGGCAAAATGATGTAAGCAGCCAGTATTACACTGTGAAATAAAAGAAATAATAATAATAATAATAATAATAATAATAATAATAATAATAATAATAATAATAATAATAATAATAATAATAATGTATTTATAAAGCGCAAATACAAATCTGTTCTAAGCGCTAAATTGTTGCAGCTCTTTTGGTAACATTCCTGGTTGGTTATCATCTTTTTCTCGGAATAAATGTTGTATATTGGTCTTAAAAGTTTGGCAATAAACACGAGTTTTGCCACATGCATGTCCGAATGAATGAATTTGTAAACGCGCGCTGCCAAAATCGCGCCTTCAAAGCTCAATCAACTTCCGGTTTTGTTATTACCGGTCAATAAAACTCACTGTTGCCCGCTGAGAGTTGTTGCTGGGGAAACAGCAAAATTTGTTGACGTTCACGTGATGCGCTCTCGCCCAATCAGAGCACGGAAAAAATTGACTTTGACAGTTGGTATATAACAAAAACAATTATTAACCTTTAATGGTACTTCCATACCATTTAAGGATCCAGCTCAGTTAAATTATGCTTAAATAAATAAATAAATACTATGATGATATTATGTCCATACTTACATCGAAACGGATGAGTCTCCTAAGATTGTATTGGCTACGACTGTTTCTGAGATATTGACATTTAATTCAAGTATAGAGTTTTTGGAAGCACTGGTAAATTTGACGTAAATCTCACTGTTATATGTCTTGCCCCAAAGACACAATGAAAAGCTTCTAATTGGATCATTCAGGTTGTCACGAACATCACGTATTATGAAATGAATTGCAGGTTTTAAAGAAGATAAAATAGAGATTTCAATCTCTGAAGGTGTATCTGAAATTGAAACCAAAAAAGGTAAAACCTTTCTATAACGTATAAAGTATTATGGTTACGGTCCTTAAGGATATCTTACCTTGCGTCAAATTTTTTTGCGAGGCATAATGTTTTAATTCTTCCAAAGGAGTCATCGCCCATTTGTTCTGAGGAGCATTTTTGTCTGGTTTCCATTTTCGCCAATCGATAGAAAATTCTTCATTGAAAACAGATAAATAACATTATTGTGTGGTTGGCCGGTAGGTCAGCAATAAACCGTACATAAGAAATCAATTCATCTATCTAAATCAATCAATCAATCAATCAATCAATCAATCCATCCATCCATCCATCCATCCATCCATCCATCCATCCATCCATCCATCCATCCATCCATCCATCCATCCATCCATCCATCCATCCATCCATCCATCCATCCATCCATCCATCCATCCATCCATCCATCCATCCATCCATCCGTCAGTCCATTGACACAAGTAGGAATGAAAAACTTGCGGGACCATGCTTGGTAAACAAATAAAATGGTTTGAAACTTCTTCAAGCAAATGATAGTGCAGATATAGTGGCTTTAACTATTATATTTTTCAGACGTTTCGCCTTTACAACTTTATCAATGATTCATTAACTGCTAAAGCTGCAAAATGCGAAACATTGAAAAAGTTAAAGCCACTATCAATTGTTTGAAGGAATTTCAAACCATTTCAATTCAATATAAGTATATTTAGTATTCTTAAATGATCCAAACGTTTTCGATCGATCAAAACGTAGGGTATAAACATAATTTAGTTGAATATAATCGCTTATGAATGACTATTAAGGAGGCTTCCTACAATTTCTCTAGTGCTTGATTGGTCAACTTGAACGGCTGTAGTTCTTACATGGAAGCATCCACAGTTATGAACTTTCGTCCACGTACTACATAAAAACTAAAGTTTTTAATGGTAGGTGTTTTGTTTACATCGGAGTTACCATAGCGACGAAACTATGACGTCACCGTTTTAGATCCCAAGCAATTTTACGCAGTTTTGGACATAAACTTTTAAAACGACACATAAGGCGTTAATATTTAGTACTTTGCCTAGCAGCATATGCATTTTGGAGAAATTCGTATAAACGAATGTTGAATTATTCGAGGTGCAATTTTTTAACCCCAAAATCACAATTTCTTGTAATTGTTGATTCAATACTTTTAAAACTACAATTATAGTTGGTGGAGGAGGTTCTTTCCATTAACTATGCTACATAATTTCTTGTCTTGTAAATCCGTTGTATTTCTAGTCAAGAATGGATCATTAAAGCTTATTATTATTATAACAATCTGTCCATAGCTACTCTGTCTTAGCTTTTTTTAGCTATCAAAGTACGTAGCTGTATGTGCTCACCAACTATATTTTCTATCACGTAAATAATATATGTTGTGTACATATATTTTCTGTATATTTTTTCCGCAAAGATTGCAAATAAAATAAAGTTCTACACAGCTAAATGACATTCCGTCCCAATATGTCTTTTATTTAATTACCTGTTGTGGAGTCATCATAAATTGTTAAACATTTGCTTGTTGAGGGACAAAAAGCAAACCGTCCATAGTTGAAATGGTCTTTTTCTACGAATTCCACCTGCAACAAATAAATTGACAATTGACAATTTATATTTTAGAAGTTCTTCCAGTAAGAGTTAGTACGTACAAGCTAAATACAAGAAATGCAGAAAGTTGCTAATTTAAACCGTCCTTGCATTTGATCATCATTGGTAAATTGAAATTGAGATATTCCAAAACTCATTAGGTAGTATACTCATTCCTATATCTTAATTTTTTTCTAATTCTGTTTATCTGAAAAGTGAGTTTGGATGTTTACGTCACAAATTAAGATTTCTCTTTGGATAACATAGCAAAATGGACATCTCTCAGTTCCCTATTTTTGGAACACTTGTGGCTGGATGATTTTTAGCACAGTACAAAAGAAACTAAGTTTCATAGGAAAGTTGTAGTTGTAGATGTGGGGAAAAGGAAACAGCTGAACAATGGACAGAGTTGCCCAGACACACGCAATTATTTAATAAATGATTTCTTTGGTAGGCCTATCCCGGGTCCTAGTCACCGTTTTTTTACAGCAAGTTATTGCAATTTAAGGCGTTCTAAGGCGTTCTAAGAATATGTGGAGAAATTTGTGTAATGTTTTAAGGCGTTTTAAGGCGTTTTAAGGCAACTTATTAAAAGAGTTGAATTAACTGAAATTAACTTAAGGCTACTTTACGCTATACATTGAGTATTTTAAGGCATTTTAAGGCGTTTTACTGAGGCGTTTTAAGGCAACTTATGGCCCCGGAGTAGGCCTTTGGTGAATACGGGCGAGCGGCATTTCACGGGTTGCATGTGTACTTTTATGTGTACCTCTATAATTTTGTCGTGGTCTGATATCGGTAATTGATAATAGGTATACTCTCCATTCTTTCGTTGTGCGATTTTTTGGGTGTCGATTTTTGTTCTGTTTGAATATGCCGAGACAGTATGAATGGTGTTTGTTTGAAGCAAGGACTGGATGCACTTCCATGGGGACGTACGCCTTTGTTTTAATGAAAATATCACGGTGCGTCTATTTCCGATCCGAGATCCACGAATCATCATGAGATCTAGAATAAAACAAATTAAATTCATCAATTCATCCATCAATCCATTCCTTCATTTATTCATTCAGTCAGTCAGTCATGATCAGTCAGTCAGTAAGTCACTCACTCACTCACTCACTCACTCACTCAACCATCTGCCCAACTATTCATTCGTCCATCCTTCCATCAATTAATCATCAACTGGATTGGTCAGGCAGCTCCTTTACCGGAAATAACTGGACTGCACGGAAATAATCCTCCACCAGCCGACCAAACAGTTTGGAAGGGAACCACACGGTCACCTACACACAGCAACCTTGACATGACCACTGATGAAGGTCCTTTAGCTGTTCATAGTAAGCTACAGTTCCCTTGCCTATAGCCGAAGAAGAGAAAGGTACTTACCCTCTGAGAAGATTGTTTGGCAAGATCCGTCCTGGATCGAAATATCGTCGACTGCAATATCACCACCCTTTGCCTCCAGTGGTGGTTCCTTCTACGACCAGCTGCAACGACAATTCATCGATGGCTTGTTAGAAACAGTAAAAATGTATAAAAGTCAGAGAAGACATATTTAGTTGGAACTGAACAATTAAACAGACTTAATGGTCTACGTCTTGTTAGTTGTGCTTTGTTTGCAGTGGTTTTGGCCAAAGGAACATGACATGAGGAACATGTTCTTTTGAAACAAACACATTATTGTGTTTAATGAGTGTGTATGTAATCCTCTGACCTTCCTTATCAAATCTATCGACTAAAGTGAGGAATCGTAGCTAAATTTCTTCCCTGTGTCCCAACTATTCTCCTATTTCTCCTTTCTTCTTGGCCTTTTTGGATTTGTCCATTCCTTCAGAACCTCAAGACGATCTTTGTATAGATCGATTTCACTGACGTCATCGAGAAAAATAAAGTCGGTTTCAGAGCATCAAATAGAATAAAAATACTTGTACCTCAAAGAACAACTAAATCTTTGCAACTCTAGAAAATATTGAGTCAAAAGAGCTTTTCACCACGAAGATACGAATGTTTGAATGTGGGTTTGTTGTTGGTAAGAATGTATGGGGCCGCCATATTGGTGTACCTTTCTGGTACACCAATATGGCGACCATAAATACCAAGCATTGAAATGATATTAAAAATACATTTATTTGTTCATTTTATTGATTATATATATAGAAAATGACAATTAAGTTCATTGCCAAAGCAAATGAGGTGAAATCTGTCGCAAATTGATGTGTTCTTACGTCGTGTGAAAATGCGTGACTGCATGGCGTGACACAATTTTGGTGCCGATAATTTGCCAAGCAATGAACAGAATCAGACCAAATTTCCAGAGACGACTTATTTTCATGATACATACAAAATATCAGGCAATCAGCTTTCTCCGAATTTTAGTTTAGATTTAAATACTCTCGTGACGTCACGTGAAATCGATCTATACATTAATTTGCTATCATATTTCCCCCATATATGTGTGCACAAACCATCTTCATACGTACCTCATGTTTATGTGTTCCGTCAAGTTTTAAAGTTGTTTGTCCAAATCTCCACAAATGTTTCTTGTTTCCATGTTGGTGCCAGACTGTTTCTTCTGATTGGTTTGTTTTCGTTAAAATTCTTAGAGAGCCAATGTTGTTACCGTACATGTGATACCAAAACTGGAGGCATAACGTTTGGTTGCCATCTAACGGCTTGGTAATTCTTGCTGTTCCTATATCCTCACTATCGGATGCTTCGATGTAGAGATATGTTCCTGCAACAGAAATATCATTCTAAACTTTATTGTAAAGATTCTATTCTTACACACACAAAGCAACGACACTAATCTCGATGGGTTTTCTATTTCATAACACTCGCATATGCTCAGCTGAAATTAAGGTATGGGGAAAAATATTGATCAGCGGCCTGAGACAAGCTGGAACAGCTTGGCTTATAGGAGGAGCGGTACAGACGATCCACGCGGGGAGGGTAGGTGGGCCGTTCTACTGCTCGCTGTTCAGCTAGAACTGAGAAAAAACCGAGTGATTTATTTGGATTTAAATTTGGCGTTTTATGGCCATAACCCCATGAGAGGCA
This sequence comes from Telmatactis stephensoni, assembly GCA_029948255.1. Taxonomy (NCBI): domain Eukaryota; kingdom Metazoa; phylum Cnidaria; class Anthozoa; order Actiniaria; family Isophelliidae; genus Telmatactis; species Telmatactis stephensoni. The sequence continues at coordinate 984,471 of JALIZF010001895.1, forward strand.
TGCACGTGCCAATTTCTATCTAGCTGCAGGGGGAATGTTATTACATGTTATTTCATCTTTTCATCTCATTATGAGTGTTATGAATAGTTAAGAGAGGGGTCTCGTCTATGAACTATAGTCTTACACGTGACAAAGTTATACATATCCATCTTTTATACTCTTATTCTAGTCCGTAGAGACTTTTGATCAATCAGAATATGTATATCTTGCTAAAGAAATTTCCAGATTGAAAGAAAATTACGTATATACTGCTTGCCGTACTTCACTTGTGATGAAAACCGCTAGTAATTAAACTTATCTCTGCGGACTTCTGAACTGAGGCAACATGTGCTCAAATTATCCTTTCCGACTGCATGGCTGGTTGTTGGACGTCACTTTTAAAAACTTTGAAAACTCTTCCACTAGCCTAGCCGCTAGTGTGATACCTCATTTCGATCAATCATTATCGTGATCATCATCATCAACAACAACAATAATAACTTAATCAAAAAGCTATAAAAACTATAAAACAAATAAGATAAGTTAAATTACATTGGTGAAAAACTGAATTTCCTATGGTTTGAAATTGCAATTCTTACAAATTGTCAACCGTGTTTCCAACCATAGGAAGGTTCAATTTCCTACATTTTTTTCAACTGTTGAAAAAAATTTTTACTGACATATTTCCTCATATGTTTTAACAGTATCAATTCCGAGATATTTCCAATCATATAGAGATCAACCGGACAAACATTTCTTGTGAAATCGAGTCAAACATTAAAGTCCTTAAAAGATCATCGAAAGTAGCAATGCTACCTTCTTTTCTCGAAACTTAATAAGTTTTATGTTACTCATATTATCTACATTACTGAGAAACTCAACAACAACAACAACAACATAAAAAAACAATATAAGTTTGAAGTGCTGGAGTAGATGCTGGAGGATCTTTTCGTGGAGGCCTTGAAATTTCGAGTGCTTTCAGCTCAGTCGATATTCCTTGAATTTTATTTCGCATGCTAAGGGTGAAAAATTTCGAGATGGATTTTGAGATTTTCATTTTCCCATGCCATTTTGATAGCTTTTTTTTCGCATATATATTACGCGCGCTCTGATTTGTCTGATTTGTTGATGTAAAATCGAAAAATATTGTATGAATAAGAACAATATATTTCTCAAAAAATGTTTCTGCTAAAATCCACAAACCTTCAGAGGATAGGTCGGTATGATCATAATCTGGCCCAGTCGCATCAGTATCTGTTTTCCCAGACGACTTTATCCATTTCAGAGGTAAATTTGGTTCATCGATGAACCCACATTCTCCAACTTCAAAAGAACAAGAAACTGAAAATAAACAGAAAAAGATTATGAAGGGATTATATGCTATCTGAGCAATCGAAAATTAAAAATGAAATATTGGCATTTGTACTAAACAATTCTTTACAGAAATCAATGATCGAATTTAACAAGATTTATAAAAACAGGAATTGTTTCAGAATTCAAAGAACAATGCTATGCAATGTTACTTCTTGCACACTTGTAATAAGATATGAGTTCCTTTGTTTTTATAACCCCCTCTTCCAATTCACTGTTGAGGTAGAAAAAGCCTTGCAATCTAGCTACTGGGCAGCATTGGTCTGTGGGGAGGAAGGGGGGTAAAACCCACAATTCGGAAGCTTCAATTTCCAACAATCTTTGAAAGTGTAGTAATATAAGTTGGAGGTGATTGTAGATAGCGAAATGGATCATGATATCTTGTCAGATCTAGAGTGGCTAAGGAAGAACGGTTTTCCCAATGATTAAATGAATAGATCATAATATTTTGTCAGAGTAGGCCAGGGAAGGAAGAACTGTTTTTCCAATAATTTACTACGTGTGTTTGAACTGAAATGTAGAGAAAGTACGAAGAATCTTCCCAAGACTCGGGTCAAGCCTGACAACGTGGTACATACATTAAGACATAAATATGCAGACACAGGTCAATAACTACAGCTAAAACCTCAACTAAAGCCAAGCTCTTGACCATGAACTAAACTTGTGGGGTTTGAAACGGGGTATGATGTATTGCTGGGTTTCAATTGACGTCACGGCGGCCATCTTGGATGAATTTCAACAAACGATATATTGCTCATTACGGTTTTTGGTCGTTAAACCAACCTGGCTGCAAATCATTCATATTTTGACTCTCAAGGGAATGATTGAAAACCAGCAATTGCTGGGTTTCATCCATTCCTTTGGAAATTCAGAAGACAATAGAGCGGTAGCCATGTTGGATGAACAAACAAGTGACACTAATGAGAAATCTTTTGTTGAAGTTCATCCAAGATGGCTGCCGTGACGTCACATGCAACCCAAGAATTGATCTTTGCCTTACAAAGGTCTCTGCAGTGTTTTTCTTTTGATTCTTCGTGGTAGACAAAGGCAGAACATGTGATACTGGTTAGAAAGCAATCGTGTGCATCTTAAAAAGACGTAGTATAACAGTTATCATTAGCTCATTGACATAATACAAAAACATCTTATCAATGTAAGTTTCAAGTAGATAAAATTCATAACAACAGAACTGATAGACCTTTCCCGAGCGCAGTTTGATCACACCGCTGCAAAATTAGGCAACAGACGTACAAATGCAGGTTAGCCTCGAGTCAAGGCAAATTATATGAAAATACCAGCGAGAAAAGCTTGAAAACATTTTGACTAAGAACAGTACAGAAATCGATTTTTAATCCCATGGGTCTTGGAAAGCTGGCTACGCGGAGACATTTTCATCTGTAAACCCTTAAACTTTTGAGCGTTTACATGTCTCGTCCACACGAAAACGCTGGCGTTTTCAATGCGGTAAACGCTCATTTTTGAAAATGCCTTTCAAAGTGACTATATTCGTAAACGCTAATCTATCGTTTTCGTGTGGACAGAGACCTTTTGGGTCGTTTACATTTAATCGTTTACAAAGCTTTTCCGTATGGATGGGGCCTAACCCTGCATAAAAACGCCTTTTCTCGAGAAGTGCAGCGGTCTCAAGTAAATGGAAACTGGGCTATTATATTAGTGAAATTCAATAAGAAGCAAGCAAATATTCGTGCCATTCGAATGGCAAGCCTATTTCCTTCTTTTCTCGTCCGCAACGGATCCGAACCACGTCGTCAATCTGTCTCACGTACTTCGTCTCGCACCACGTTCTTATTACAACTTTTATTGTATTAATTTATTTAGCTTCCCAGACTTACCACAAATATGTGTTTTTTTCGGTGAGTTCTCTTGACAGACACTTGTGTTTTTGCAGACTTTTGACCATGCAATACAGCTTCCATCAATACATTGAAACTCGTCTTTGCATTCGGCTAAAAGAAAATGTTGTAAGAAAATCTATTTTTAATTAAACGCACAAAACAGTATATTTTGTTGCATAACCTACATGTAAATAACATCAACATTTTAATCAACACTCTTGGCTTTTCAGCTACAATCCAGCACTTCACTCTCACATCCAGTACATTCAATATTCAGTACATAAAACACCTAACTCGCAATTTGATTCATTTTTGCTAAGGACAAAAGAGCGAGAGAACGATAACCCTCGTTGCAACAGCAAGTGGACAACACCTGGTCACTGATCTGATTTTAAAGGTGATTGGCGAAGGAAACCTCTGGATCACATCCCCCTAAAACAAGATCATAAGCCAACAAATTCTCATTTGAATGGCTAGAATCGATTCTGATTGAAAAAGAGAAATAATTATTGACTACACACCACAATTTCTTTCATCTGTTTCAGTTTTGCAGTCGTGAACACCATCACACAGATACTCTGCAGAAATACACTTCCCGCTTGGACAGACAAATTCACTAGATTTGCATTCGCAGTCATTTTCATCAGATCCATCGGTGCAGTCCTTATCTCCATTGCATTTAAAACTTTGCCTAATGCATCTCTTGTTATCACATTGAAATTCATTGCTCGAACACTGGAACTCTTTGATGTCAAAACAAACACAAATGCATGTTAAAAAAGAAAATTAAGAGAGAAAACAAGGGAAATGGCACTTTTCACTACTTTTAAGTAAAATCGTCCTTGACGTGCTATTGATAAGGAAGCAGCAAGCGCCATTTACAGTAAACGACCAGCAATGGAATTTATGTTCCATTATGCCAGTTCAAATCCATATTAATTAAATACAGTGGTCAAGCCACCTGTAAGCGAACAACCAAAATGTTAAGTCTATCTAGTTGGTCACCTAGTCTCCCTCGCAGCCGCTACCAGTGTCGTTTACGCAACGCTTGAGAAAACGTTGCATTGCGTGACGACACTGGTAGCGGCTGCGAGGGAGACTAGTTGGTCCCTCCCGCGAGGTGATCCCCTTCGATCGCGAGATGTTTCAACTATTGTGATTTGACTGGAACGTTCAATTTTAATGGTACTTTAGGAAAAAAAAAAACGGTTACTGAGCGTGGTAGTTCCTTTAAGAGGGGTCATTACAAGGGGCCACGATACTCAAAGAGTAGAGATTTTGAAGGCAGTAATTATTTAAGTTCAATACCTGGCCTTGCAAAGGATGGTTCAGTTGAACAATTTTGTGAAGTTATGCTGATATTCGTAAGAGCTATATTGACACTTGAATTCCTAGCTCCCACACCATAAAAGCGTATCTAAAAGTAAAACAGAGACTTCAATTGCCAAATAAATGCATATAATTATCTTCCTTATCAATTGCATAAATATATTTGACCTTATTAGGATAATGCCGCCCGTTTTATTGACTGGACACGACCAAGAACAGCACAGTTCTGAGTCAACGAAAGGTATGCGACTTTTGATTGTGTTTTCTTTCTACAATGCATATCTTTATCAATAGTAATAAATAATTATTATAATCATAATAACCTAAATGTTGTTGATTCAATCTGGAGCGAGGTTGTCACTGTTATCAAAACCAATATGTATTTTATCAACAGGCTGCGGGTTTTTTGTTTGTTTAAGACTGACCGCTGTATTCAGCTACTATCGAAATGACTTACCTTTTGTTCTTTGTTGTTATCCAGTTTTACATGCCCTTTATTCCAATCATCGCCATGGTAACCAGTTAAATTCCATAGAGTGTGGTCACCCTTTGCATCATACTTTGAGACGGAAAGTAGGGCTTTACTTTTAGACGGCATACGATAGAAAAATTCTATGCACAATCCAGTCCATTTATATAATGGTGTCCATGGCAACTCCTTACTTTCAAGTATTGAAGCACATGATTCATTGATCACAAAGTACGATGAAGGTTCTATAAAATGGATTCGATAATCAAAATCATAGGTAGGTTAAAACGATTTATTTTATGGCAAAAGAGGCGCAGGCCGGTGAAAGATTTATACAAATATTGCTGATCGTAAATATTTACTTGCAAAGAATGCAGCCCGTTAGGCGCTGCAATGTGGATGAATAGCTCCCCTATTTATAACAAGTATACCAGTCATGTTTGTAATAGGTTGCGTCTCTCACGTTCAAAATATGTTTCAATCGTATTCAAACCTGTTGTATTTGTCGCGATTTTCCAGCAAGCCCCATTTTTTGATGGACGGAACCATTTGCAGATTTCATTGTTGAAGGAACAATCCATTACGATATTAGCTGAAATTACAGTTTTGTATTTCATTGAAAACTAACCTCTCCAAACAAGCAGACTCTTTTCTGATCCTTTACTTACGTTTGATATTTATATGTCCAACTACCTTGTTGGTAGGTGAATATGAAAATGCATGACGATCGTAAGATATCTGAAACAAATTTACAGTATCAAGATGAAGTATTTTATAAAGCTTTGTTTTTGTGTGTGTGTGTGTGAGATTTGTTTTATCAAATCCTTTTTGCAGTAGTGGCAGGCGTGTGTATGTGGTGGACGGTAAAAGAGAATCTTTTGTCAAAGCAAATTATTCAACATACCATTAAAGCATGGTTCCCTATGTGAAAATAATGCACCAAAACCAAATTAAAACTCCTCCATTTGCATGACATATCAGTGAAGGTGCTCATCAGTGAGTACGTTTTGTTGTCGTATAAAGATAATGAACAATTTGGACAGCTCCCCAGACAACAGTAGCGATAAGCTCCTTAAAAAAACAACAGGATAAAAGAATTAATAAATTATAACAACAACAACAACAACAACAACAACAACAATAAATTATGACCAAAGTGCCAAAAAGTAACAAACTACTTAAGCTAGCTCACTATAGTTTAGCGCACGCGCGCTCAAGATCATGAGCATGCGCAACACTGGAACTTGCAGATTTTTATTTTGCTGACGTCATGTTGCGCGGTCGATCTTTTGGGGCAAAAATCTCCAAAACTATATATTCTAAAATTGACACTGCATAATTTTTTATTTCGTAAAATCGAAACTTTGAAATATTTCAGATTCTGCAGTGTAGGATGTTTTCGTTCTTTGCCAAATGAAAGGTAGATATGGACTTCATTTAAAATGAGTTTTAAAAAAATCACCGTGGAAAACGTGCGTTTTTATGTATTTTATTGGAAAAATAATCTTCGTTAAAGCTGACGTGACGTTGTTATAACAAACTTTCGCGCAATGAGTTTCATATCAAACGGTTCCCTGATTCCTGATCTGTCATATGGTTGGCTGAACGGGTGTCAAAGTATACAGCTGTAGCAGCTACTATATGCTTTTACCAAGGGTATAAAGATCTTTAAAACTATAGTAAGCTACCTTAAACACAGATAATGAAAATGAAGACCAACATAATGAACGTACCCGAAAAATCAAAGCATGGTAATCAAGAGAATAACAGCTGCATGGGCTTCTGTCATTTTTTCTTGTAAGTGAGATTGAAATATACGCTATCTTAAACACCAACTGGTTTTCCCTCGATTACTGATATTTTCACTGTTCGGTTTGGTTTTCTTCGAATTCTTATATAGTAAATATGATGTTTGAATGCGACCTCTTACCAGTAATATTAACAGCAAAATCGACGAAAACTGTCGCTTTGCTACTTTTACCAAATGACAATTCAAACGTTCTGTTTCCTAATTTAAGGATAATAACAAAATCTTCAAGTCATAAACTTTCAACAAAACTCTTAACAATAAATTCAATATAATAGGGGATGGGAATAAACGTCATAATCCTGAAATTAAAGGTTTTAAAATCAAAAGGCATAGGAAAGAATCAATATTGTTTATATGCATTCCATATCATTGTGATTACTGCGTTATAGTTTCTCACCTCTAGGTTTTGGGTAAAGTAGATTCTTAGGAATAGGTTTTTCAGGATTCCCCCCTGTTTTTATTGCCATTCGTACGTTCATGTGTTCATGTCCTCCCAACGATATCATGTAAGCCTCGAGATGGTACACGATGCATTTATGAAGGAAGACTTCTTTTGACATGTTCACTTGCCTGGTGTTTATATAAAAGTGGTAAAAAAACGGAGACAGTATTATTAAATTAAATAGCAAATCTAAAATACGTGTGGCCATGTAGCAGTCAATTGTGATAAATTAGAACATTTGATTATAATTAATTGACACACTTTTAACACATAATCAGTACTGATTATAGTGCATGGATCCGGATGAGTGGACTATCTTTATGTTTTAATGGGTTCGTGGCCAATATATATAAATCGCTTGAAAGTCCAGACATTCCCAGATGAATAATTACAGTACCAGTTCCTTGGTCTATTAGTAGTAAAAGTACCAAATTGGCCAAAGAATACTGAATGAAAATGAACTACACCAAATATATTATCATGGCTCCTGACTTCGATTCATTGTATATACTGAATATTTTGCCATTTCATTTGCCACCTACCTGTCCCAATCTATTAGTTTATCGTTTTTGGATGTCAAAAGCTCCTTTTTTTCTGATTTCGATTGTAAAATTTCGGTCACCGGTTCGTATAATAATTGGCATCTATCTTTACAGGTAAGGTAAAAATGGTACTTCCCACTCTGAGGAACCTTGAGAATGACAAAAATGATGATCTCAAACTCATATATTATAATCATCAAGCTTTGCCTTAAAAAGGGATCTTCTTACAACCTTTTCAGTCCTGAAACACGTCTCCTGAGTAGCGCACAGGATGTGTGCCAAGCTCTATAACTACATTTATCATCATCATCATCATCATCATCATCATCATCATCATCATCATCATCATTATTATCAGCATCATTATCAGCATCACCATCGAACAACCACCAGTGAGAAATAGGAGTCTGCAGGATTTTTGCACGAACTTACTTGAAGGTATGACGATAAACGTTGTCCATAATTTTCAAGGTCATTTTCTGGCGCATCAAAGGATTCAATCTGATGAGAGAGAGCTGGTCGATTTTCCTTGGTAAGTTCCTTGAAGCTTTTTATATTTAGATCCCGTTTAATGTCATCTAACCACACCTCACGTAGCACGCCATGGTAATCATCTGCGTATAATTATAAAGCACAAACGTTAACAGTAGCTTAATGTACTGGTTAGGAATGCTAACCATTGAGCTGGAAGTGCACTTGTGTAATTCTGTGTTCAAGGTGCAACGTGGAAACCTATGTGTTTGTCTTAACCATAAAAATGTCTAGCTTTAAATACTAAATCAATCAAAGGGTCAAAGAATGTTCATGCAGATAGAAGTTAGGTTCAGGAATACTAAAATACATAGGAACGTGGTTGGTTTGGGGAGGCTTGTGAAAATGCAAGGTAAAGTTCATAGACTTCGAAATCAATTATTTTGAGCTAACACCGACCGGCATCATGACTTCTAGCTAATTGTTGCGTCATACAATCTTAAATCTTTGTTGCTTTTTTTTCCCCCTCAATTTTTGAAGTAATTAGATCTTGAACCGGCGTTTCACAGTAGCTACACTTACCATTAGCATAAACTTCCACTTCACAAAGCACCAACGTAGAGTTGGCTTCCATTTGTGTCACTTTTAAGTAAGCTGCATGATTACGAAGCATACAATGATATTTTGACACCCTATGCAGGTCATGGACACTTTCCGATAGCCTGCATTTTGTTGTTTGATTTTTAACATCAGTTTCCAGTACGAGCAAGGGATTTTGTTGTCCACAGCATTCTATATTTTCAGTTATGACAACTTTCCTGATAAGTACTTTTTCTTTAAATGACACTTTAACAAATGGATCTTGTTCCTGAAACAAGTTATCAAACTTTTGTTTATTAGTTCTACATGATCTAAGTACGAATCATAATTGGTCGACTTTATGGTTATGTACGATTCAACGCTTCCACTGTACTATATTTTTTCACCTTCTGACTGACAAAACACGACTCAGTGATTCCATCGACAGCTAAGCTTGATTTTGATCCCTTGGTAGGACGTGAAGAAGTCGTTGTACAATTAAAGGCGGCGTTTACTAAAACGAGTTGCAACACAAAAGGATTGAATCAGGATCATTTCAAACAATCTTTAAGAGAGAAATATTTTTTTAGATTATGATTGATACTTACAATCTGCATTTTTCATGCAAATGGTTCCTACTTTTTCCCAATCATATCTCATGTTCACTAATTTGGACAACGAGGAGTCTAGTGCAACTGCACGATGCTCTAAATGGACTGGGTAGTCTTGAGCCCACACACTGCCCGGTGGAGCTCTACCATCGGGTCCTATCCATATGATTTGAGCCTTCAGCCCGATGTGATACGTTGCCAACCGAAGGTTTTGACGATCAAGAACTGATGAGATACCTTTTCTGACATATTCTCTGTCAATCTTGGCCAAACGTGCACTGATATTCTTACATTGCTGTAAAGCTGACTTGTGTTCTACTAATGTTGTAGAAATTTGAAAACATCTGCCCCTTACTGGGATAAACCCAGGACGACATCCTAAATGAAAGATAAGGCAATTAGAAGGATGTCTTGAGAGACTATAGTCATCAGGTGTTTTTCTGAGTTCCCCAGGAATGTTTGTGAATTAATTAACATCATTTAGGTAATGAAAAACACCAATCATCCTTGTTGGGAATGGAGCTTGTGCGAATTCCATTAAATTATAGGTTGATTTGAATAAGGATGATTGATGGATCAGAAGCAATTTAATCGGAGATTCGGAAAATATAGGTCAGGATGCAACCAATAACTTCACTGTAAACACTTTACCTCTTCCTAAAATGTTTTTCTCTACTTTTTGTATTTCGTTGTTGCTTAAAGCAACATCAAAGATGTGTAGATTTGAGATTCTAAATTCGAAAGGTACAGCTGGTGATCCCTTGGTGGTTTGAGGGGAATAGGTTCCATGAGGTAACTGTTTTCCGTCTTTGAAAGCTTGATGGGCACCAATAATAATATCTGAATTCGTTGAGAGAACTTTGTGTTTGCCAAAGTATCGCGACACCGTGGTGTTTCCAATCCATAATTTGGCCAAACCAGTGTTGAAATCATAAGAACACCCAACAAAGTTCCAAAGTTCTTGTTTTATACCGGGTAGTTCCATCGATGCAACCAATGTTTGGCCGTTTTCCGAAAAACTGAAAGATGCCCTTAGCTTTGTTGATTGTAACAACTCAAGAACTGGACTTTGTCGATATCTAATAATGCTTCCATATCCACTTACTGGGAAGATCCAAGCTGTAAATGTCATGGAATACCTTTGATCAACGTTTCCGGTGTTATGGATGTAAATAACACTGTCACGTGCGTTGCTCAGTAGACAGGAACCATTACTTTCTCCTTGAGGTCCTTCAGTAAATACCATACTACTTCCATTTCCACTGAGAAGGGGATCTGGACTCTTTTCGCTGGCACCGCTGGCAGCATTCAGTGGATAAATAGCGACAGGATTTGGGAAATCTGCGTAAGGAGAGGGAAAACAATTTCAACTGAAATTTACCATTTTGAAACGTTTTTGGTTAAAGTTTGGCGGTTTTCGTCAATCAAAAAAATCGGTGAAAATTCTAATTACTTTTCAAGGAGCTTGAATCTTTTTCAACACTAGAATGGTTTGGCCATTGAAATTAAACTACAGGAAATGCGTCCTTTCAACTATTATTACTACTAATTAGCTTACCTAACACTTCTTCACAAATGAAGCCGTGTTTTTCGGTGCAACCCACCGCATCCAGTTTCCAACTTTTCTTTGCGTTCTTTGAAACCGCACCGCAATCTACCAATGCGCTTTTGTTACGTGCACGCGAGAAAAACACAAGAAGCTTGGAACCGTCCATCCATCTCCAAACTGTTTTACTTTTAAAACCAGTTGCAAACTTGGATGTAGGTAAATTCAGTTGCTTTGACAGTGCCGATATTAATTCCATTTCTTCTTGAGATTTTATTGTTGCCAATACACCATTCAATCGGGCGCATACCATGTTGTACAATTTCCAACTAGGTTTACCTTCAATTCTTTCTTGAGAGAAAAGAACGCACGAGTTTGCTACATGGTGCCACCCAAGACCACACGGGGATGACTCTGTAGAAACAAGCATAAAGAATCCGTTTCATCGTTTTCATCCCTAGCGTCCTTAAACACGATCTAACATATCGCTGCTGTCGCGTTATGAATATGTTTTGAGAAATACAATTACGGTTTTGTCTGCACATGCCTGCTGTGTGCTTTATAATTTCACAGAGCAGCATGTCCGTTTGCAATTGCCAATCAGGACGTACAACATATCACGGCTATATTGCAGTCAATGTGATTATTTTATCATACCTGTTTTATCTGGAAAACGTGCTGTTTTGACTGAAATCGACAAAAATGGTGTGCAACATTTTCTATGAGGAATATTTGACAGTTTCGGGCCGATCTCTCCATGGTCAGCCACCAACAGATGGATCTTTTTGTTGTTGTCACTTTTATCGCTGTAGAAGCATTCCAGTGGCTGACTGTACTTAGCGAAGAATTGTTCTCTGGATATGTAGTGATTGATGGTTTTTTTAAGTTGTCTATACACGCAGTAAAATACTCCAATAATATTATTTGGATCACTTTGAATTTGAAATCTCATGATCTCTGGAAATCTTTTGACTCTTGTTGCCTGTCGTTCGATGTTATAAGAATTGGCTTGGTTATGTTTCTTCAAAATGCTGTAAGTGAGAAGTTCTAAAATATAATCATAAAAAATATTATTATGTCAACCCTGGGCTTGTTAGTCCTACAAATTCACGTGTAATCATGTGGACCTGCTTAACACGCTTATTGCAACCTTTTTCTTACTTTTTTACCTTTGTGATCGCAGAAGCCCTCCGCGAACAAAATGTTGTCCAACACTGCAGTACTATGATAAGAATCCTGACCCTTCGGGTTCTGAGCCTCGATAACAATCTACGCAAAAAAGATGTTATCAATGTTGATTACAAACAAAATCAATCAATCGATCGGTCGATCAATTAATCAATTTATCTATCTATCATTTGATGAATTGATGGATGGATGGATGGATGGATGGATGGATGGATGGATGGATGGATGGATGGATGGATGGATGAACAAATTCAAGAAGATTGGGAACAAATCGATGTGAGACTGAAATATAAGATTTACATAAAACATATATAGTGCCAAAAACTACTCTGCACCTGATATGAGACCTTGCTGTTGTAGTAGATTTCTCCTGTGTACCATTTATTGCCTCTGTGTCCAGTCCTGAGCCACAAAAGTTTTCGTTCTGAAGCTTCAATTTCTTTTGCGTAGATTGCAACAAGGAATTTGGCTTCTCCATAAATCAAGTAGTTGAAACTCATACACTTACTTCCGATCATCCAAGGACTAAGGAGAAGGTTTTTCCCAGGCAAAATGCTCGATGTGTCGATAGAAATTGTAGCAGCAGTTTTAAATTTATCTATAGTGAAATTGTGATTATGTCATCATACTTAAGTTTAGATAAGAATGATAATTAATAACTGGGAACCAGTAGTTTACATATTGCTCCAAAAATCTGATTTAATTTTGCAATTTGATGATTATCTGAATTAAGGCAGATCAGCTATCATTTGTGTTGTTAACTTGTAAAAATATGTCATACAGTTAAAGGGTAATATCAAAAATCTACTCTAAATAAGGATGTACCTGCACCAGTCTTTAGGTGAAACCCCCGAGGAAGTTTTAAGTCCTTTTCTCGAGCTCGTCCCCAGCCACCAATGATACGCCAAAGACACGTTCCGCTTTTCAGTGGTCTTTCTTCGAAGTTGCAGTTTCCTTATGTGCAAACAGTTCCGAGAAGGTTTAATAAGTAACATTTTAGTAAGTAATAACATTTTAATAACATTTTGATATTATTTTAGTAAGTTTAAAGTGATATTTCAGCTTACCTTTGCTGATGAAGTCAACATCACACAGTCCTTCTTCAAAGGTAACACCATGCAATGAAATATCTTCTTTAGTTGAAGTGGGCGTAGCGATAATAACGACCTTTTAATCGATCAATCAATCAATCAATCAACCAACCAACCAAGCAAGCAAGCAATCAAGCAAGCAAGCAAGCAAGCAAGCAAGCAAGCAAGCAAGCAAGCAAGCAAGCAAGCAAGCAAGCAAGCAAGCAAGCAAGCAAGCAAGCAAGCAAGCAAGCAAGCAAACAAGCAAGCAAGCAAGCAAACAAGCAAGCATTCTTTAGTCAATTGCAAGTATGTTTACAATGAAGAATAACCTATCATCAGTACCTGATATGAATCACTGTATGATAACGTCATTTGATCAGTGATTATCCTACTGGTACTGTGGTTATTTTGCCAGAGTTTGTAGACAACATGTGGGTTTCGCATTCTGAACAAAACAACTTCTAGGGTACTGTTGACATTCATGATGCTGTATTTTAAAATCATACAATATGGAGCAAGCAAACGTGGACTGATAAGATATGCTTTTGTTTTTCCTGTAGAGTTGTTGAGGTCCGCTTTTGTATAGACGTACTGTGACGTAAAATCTAAAGGACAGAAATTAGTGAACATTAAAATCAGATTATGATAAGGGAAGGATTTCAGTGTTATTTTTCTGTACGTCTTTTTTTAGTATTATATAAATTGACCATATCTTGCAAGTGTAAACATTAACTAGTCGGCTACCTATCTTTGTTTAACCCCGTGGTTATTATAGGTAGTCTGTACCTAATTTCCCGTTTTAATTTTAATTGTAAATAGTATATTTAAATTGCGGTACTAAATAAAGACATATTGTATTGGATTGGATTGGATTGGATTGGATTGGATTGGATTGGATTGGATTGGATTGGATTGGATTGGATTGGATTGGATTGGATTGGATTGGATATATCTTTTCGCTTACTTACTGTTTTATTCATTTAATTATTCATCTTCAAAATACAAGGCAACCGCATGCACATCGTATTTTCTTTCTTTATATCAGTACATCATCAACTTGTAATAATTGGCGGTGCAAAAGTAATAGAAAATTCGTACACCTATAAAAATATAGCCCTGAAAGGTTTAGATGTTTTACATATTTCAAGTGTTTCAAAGTCTTACCTTGAGGTGTACCTTCAAAATACCACTGAAGACCATCTTGCGTCATTTTATTTGTTACTGTCCTCCATCCACATAATGTTTTATTGAAGCTGCAGTTTGCTGTGTGATGCACGAAAAAGTCAGCACGCACAACATACAATAGCAAAATATGATATGTAGAAATAAGTTTTAGCTGTAAAACCTGTATGTATACGTACCTGATTTGAATTGAGCAGGCAATGGAACAATGTCCAGTACTTTATGTTGACCTCGACAGAGTGTCAAGTTATCAGAAAAGTGAATCTCATCCAAAGCAATGCTTGAACTGTCACTTGATCCCATAGTTGCCTCAAAAGATACCTTAAATAAGGGGTATAATCAGTCTCAGTTTCTCTTTTTTAAAAGTTCATTGAGTATAAGCAATATCGGTATGCCTGTCTGGCCCAAAAGTTATAGTTATAGTTATAGTTTTGATCCTAAATAGGTTGAAAGGCCTACTCCGGGCCCTAAAATCGCCTAAGATCGCCTAATATCGCCCAAGATCGCCCAAGATCGCTCAATATCGCTCAATATCGCCTAAGAGCGCCAACTCGAAATGGCTAAAATTCCCAATATCGCCTAAGATCGCCCAAGATCGCCCAAGATCGCTCAATATCGCCCAAGAGCGCCTAAGAGCGCCAACTCGAAATAGCTAAAATTCCCAATATCGCCAGAGTCCCTCCCCCTGAGGTCAGTGTTCAGTGTTCTTGGTCTTTAGGATTTCATTGATCACACGAAAAAAACACATATATATATATAAAGCAGTTATATAAATTTCTTAATAAATCATGAGTTTTACAAAACGAATTTACAAGATGTTTGCTGAACCTCTCCTACCTTGAAATCCTCGTCGTACGCCAATACCACACACCCTTCATTCCATTGGTTCCCTTGGTTACCATGGCGACTCCAAACAATCTCTTTTATCTGTTTGTTTGTAGTTTGAACTGTAACATCAAGAGTCTCAACTCCTTGGCCGTACATAAAATAGTAAAAGGTCATCGATTTTCGTTTCATGATCCGAGGACTAATTAAAGTTGCTTTTTCATCGTACAGGACCTTTTGGGATGAATCAATCAAAATGTAATAACCAGAACCTAAGGATGAAAATTAAACACGTTACTCACTAGACTTAACTTATTGATTTCCTAAATACAGTAGTGTCTCTATTTAGCGGACACCTTTAGTTTAGGAATTTGTCTGGTGTCCCCTTAAAGGACACTACGAGTTACTTTTTTAACATCCCGATAGCAGGGGCCTTTGATCTATTCCTTTGTCAAATGCAGCATAAAATAATCTAGAATTTCCCTAACGATGAGGAAAGGTACTTACCAGAGTGATCAGTTGCTGGTCCTGTTTCGTGACCTGCTGCCTTGCTCCCTTTTAACCTCCAGTCTAGACCGCCATTTTGTTCGGCATTTTTCCACTGACATAATGATTCCGCATCGAAAGTGCAATCTGTAAAAACAATGCAACTTGATGCCAATGCGTTAAAACTACGAATCAGCCGTCAAGTGGACATGCACTATTTTTTATGCTTCTTTTGCTGTAAGTTTTGTTGCACGTTTCGCTAAGACTTGCAGGTTTTACGCAACAAATTTCCAGTAAAGATGTATTTATTAACCTCAATGTATTTTTGAGTAATTAACTAGTTAAGCATCTTTAGTGTTGTAACCTTGACCGTTTTGATCATAGGATTTGCTTTGAGTTTCCTGTGTGACAGCACCCTCTCTCACTATAACCCTAACAGACCAACGTAGGGTTTCTCTTTGACTCCAAACGTGATGTAAACAGGAAATTCGATTTAGTTTAGTTGTTATTTAAGGACTGTCGATATTTGTTACACTCGCACACTCTTTAGTCTTTGTACAAATTACTAGCGAGGCAAGTTCGGGGTACGACTCAGTGTTGATTGGAAAGTACAGCCCTAAGTAAGGAAAGTGGTCGAGAAAGTAACTCTTTCTGACAGCCACTCCGACTAAGGAAAGTCTTTCTGGTTGGCCTGGCTCTATCCCACCTTGTAGTACCAATCCTTGCTTAGCTTGTAAATAGCTTCTTCAGTCAAAGTCTAATAAACGAGTTAGCAGAGCAGGCGATTCCTTACGATGTCCCTCTCGTAACACAGGTTTTACTGCGACTTGCACGTTTTAAAAATCGTGGTAAAACTTACACCAAACGTACATCTCTTTTACCCATGTATATGGATAAAAGCCGAGGTTCGAGGCAATTAACTGGCTTATTATATAATTGAGACTTTCACACAATAATAATCACAAACTATGTATTAACTATCTTATCATTGTTACTGAATTCCCGAAGGAAATCTTAAATATTTTTCAATTCTATTCACGGTGAAGTAAACGAACTTTATTATAACATACAAAACGATTTTTTGTTGATAAGGTTCCATCAGTTATAGCTTTGTAGTATACACCTATTTCAAAAAAGGTTGTCAGAGCTAAAGGCGATAGGCGATAGGAGATAGGTCATTCAAATTCCAAAGTAATCATGACAAGAAGTTTTAAAAATAGCTTCGTTATTCCGTTCGTTTTGCTCCGAAAATTGGATATGAATGTCTGATTGTTGACTTTCTTAAATAAAACAAATAGAAAACCCAATCGTGAATAGTGGAATGACCTATCTCCTATCGCCTATCGCCTTTAGCTCTGACAACCTTTTCTGAAATATAGGTGTATATAGAGGTTAAAGGCGGGTATACATGTAGGTATGCAAAAGGTCCCGTGTCAACTATAAAACATGCCATACCTGTTGTACAAAGTATATTCCAGATAAACTTGTGGTCCATTGATCTGAACGAGGTGGCAGAATAAACAGATTGGTAGGCACGGGAGGTAATTTCTTTGAGCTCCCCAGGGGCGAAGTCGTTCCCTATACCATAAGCGTAGATCTCAACTCCTTTGTCTTTCAACGACTGTGCTGCTATACCAGGCTCAGTGTAATCATAAGGTCCCGTTTTTGTTTGCTTGCCGTCAGTGAAGAGTACAGCGATCTGTAAGATAATCAGTTACGTATCGACAATGAAAATGGAAATGTATGAATTAGATTTCATTTCCAATTCGAGGATTGCATATCCATGAGTAATTGAGTTATCGGAGTGGAACTTTTCCGCAATCGGATGTGTATCACTCGATATATCACTCGAGTATTAACACATAATCACTTATCAAAGCTAAGAGATAGGCTGTTATTTTGATGTTTAGGGCCAAATATCGAATTTTACCGCGACAGAGCAACAGTCACTGCATCACAAGCTGCCGCGCCAAGTTCAAATTTTTGAACGGGACTGACTATGAACTTATTACTTTAATATCTCGCTATTAAAAAGAAGCAAGATTGAGGCCATTCAAACATCATGATCATCCGCATATCGTTTCGGAAACGGTTTTTGAAACTGTTGAAGCTGTTTGTATGCAATGAAGTCAGAGATTATATAATTTCATTGAAATATCTTATAGTGTACCTAACCCCCATGTTATTTCCCATTTTGACGAAATGTTGGAGCATTTTAATGACTTGTACGAAAAAAGTACGCGATTTGAATGAATTCCGAATTTTTTACACAGTTTTAAAGTACGTTTGGGGTTCC
This sequence comes from Telmatactis stephensoni, assembly GCA_029948255.1. Classification (NCBI taxonomy): domain Eukaryota; kingdom Metazoa; phylum Cnidaria; class Anthozoa; order Actiniaria; family Isophelliidae; genus Telmatactis; species Telmatactis stephensoni. Next base: position 1,002,526 of record JALIZF010001895.1, read on the forward strand.
ATGGTACAATTTCCAAAAACTTAAGTCTGGATAAACGTCACACTCTTTTGTTTCAAAAGTTTATTGTACAGTACAAAAGAGTGTGGCGTCTACCCAGACGGAAATTTATTTACTCCGATTTCATACTCTTAGGAATTGCAGCTTTTGCTGGGCTTTTTTCGCCTGTAAATACGAAAAATCAGTTTTCAGCAGCTTTGAGTGGAATTCAAAGTGTATTCAAATCTACATCACTTCAGGTATGCCACCACAGGAAGCTCAAAGGCCCTTTTTGCCGATGTTTGAAATTGTGTAAAGGCTTTGGCATTCATTCGATTCAAGTCGAGTCATTTCATCGTAGACGTTCTTAGAAATGGTCGGACTTTTTATCAAAATTGGAAATAAGAGGGGGTTAGGTGCACTTTAATCGAAGGCTTCACAATATCGATGGAAAAGACGTAATTACATCGAATCAGTAGTTTGGAAACTGAATACTCGGATATCAGTGTTGTGAGCCGAGTTTTGATTTCTTCAAAACTAGAAGCTGGTCCTGAACTACAAGAAAAACTATTTTGTTAAACCAGAAGTTAGAAGAATGGAAAGACAACATCTAAAGAAAAACTACACAGGCTTTTGGAGAAATTTTGTCGTCAACTTTCGATGGTATATTGCGCTTCCTGTCACTTTAGTTTCTGAAATTCCACGAGTGGAAGAAAACCGAGTAGAGCGACAAGTTTGGATCGATATCATTAGCTTGTAGAAGAATTTTGTTCAGTGGTCAAATGTTCAAGCATTGTTGAGCGGAATGGAGGAATCCTTTGAAGGTAGATTTACTGCAAGCATAAGTTTAATTTTCTGCCGTATTTTTGATGTAGCTTCTCATTCAAATTTTGATCGAACTATTTCTGGATGTATTTATCTTCTCCTTCAGCATACCAAACTATTTGTCAATAAAAGACAATCAATGAAAAAAGAAAAACTGTTTTTGTCACATTTAAGCTCACGCCGTAAGACCTTGAATAGTTTTTGTGAAGCTTACAACTTCAGATTTCAGTTCTACTAGAGGGCTTGATGACGAGTCTTGATAAAGTTCGATGCGTTATCATAGTGATCACTATTGAGTTTGTTTGTTTGTTTTTATCTATTTATATTTCTCTAGAAGTACATAAAATTTATTCTGGCTGCTTTTAGACGTTTACACCGACCAAACACTAGCTTTTTTATATCAGTCCTTAGATGTTTTTTCCGAAATCAAAATTTCTGACTCTGTCGAAAATAGCTTGATGTACAAAAGTCTTTTAATTCTAGCTGCTCGAAAAATCACCTCAGGTTAAAACAGCTTACTGTCATGGCATTGGTTACTTAAATGTAGGTTTTTCAAGGTTTGTTTTTGAGTTTTCTGAGCTTTTGTCGTCTAAAGCAATGAGAAAACTAAAACATTTTTTCGAGAAAATCTGACGTGAGCGTGCGTCTATCGTGAAATGGTTTACGTTAAATTAGCCAATCAGGGCGCGCGCTCTATTGTAGCTATGTTATAAAGAGAATTTAATATCTATTTAGCCTTTCAAATAGATTTGATATTGCAATTACTAATTGTTCATCAGATAATAAGAACTACGTTGGAAATCCTTAGAAATGTTTGTTTATTTTTTACCAACAAGTTTTTGATTCATTTCCCGATCACAAAGTCGGCATGGGTAGGGGCAAACCATGGGAATTGTTGCCATGGAGACCATTCGCCTCGTCAGTTTACACTATTCAACCGCGCTCGAAAGTGATTTGTGAGCCCGAAACATGGATCATTTCCTTTTATACAATAATTGGTATATTACGCGCGCTATGATTGGTCGAGAACCGTGTGTGATTACAGTATGCACCCACAGATGACGTAGTTGAATCTTATGCGCGCTTTGATTGGTAGAAATGTTTCGATTAATATTATACTAGCTTTAAGCAATGCTTATGTGAGTGCTGCCAAAAGAATTTTAAAGGGAGGCGAAGTGCTCTATATGTGAGATGGTTAACATTTGAGCAAAAACTTTCAAGAAATCTTATTAAATTTGGCTCTTTCTACCAAAGAAAAATGATCTTCCTTTTATTTGCACAAAGTTTCCAAATAGCACATGTGAGTACCTAGAACTGGTTTGCGAACATGTTTGTTCAACTTTCCAGGTCCTTTTACTGTTTTTATTTGCTGACTACTATCAAATATAAAACTGGTTTTAACCGGTTTAGTAGGTGGTTGAATCCACAAGTTTTCTCAAATCAGTTGGCTAAAACAGGAATGCCTAAAGCTCGCTCGCTTGGCAACAATAAAACAAATAGATTCAATGTTTCCGTGGGTCTGTACTCTAATAGATGCACAGAAGACGTCAGAATGTGGTGGGGACAAAAAGTACACCACGAGACGAATCTGTACATCTATTAGGGTACAGACGCACGGAAAGATGGAATATAGTTATTAAGTAACATATCTCTTTGCGCTGCGCTGTTGTAATCAGTGAAATAAACCCATAGATAGACTAACCAATCAGTAGAGCTGATAGCAAGTGTCCGTACCTTACGAGCGGCTTCTCTCGTTCCAGCTTCAGTTGTAAATATTTCTTCGCTGGCATATTTCAGTGCTTTATCAATAAACGTTAAACCTTGTTGCCAGCGCATTCCATCTATCATCTTGAGAATTCGAATCTGATCGGTTTTCTTCTGTCCCTGGACGGTATTAAACTTGAAAACTACTTTTGGTTGTGTACTGTACATAAGGACTGCAATTTGGTTTTCTTTGCTACTCTCAGTAATCACGTTTGTGAGGATTTTGATAAATTTCTTCATATCTTCCCAGCTCCTTTCTCCTATGCTTCGAGAAGAGTCCACCAAAAGCGCGATGTCGACTTTGGACTTGCATCTCGCTGATCAGTTAATCAATGAATTAATGAATGAGATATGTCCCTTAAGTGGTCTAACCTTAGGGGACAAAGGGACAGTTAGGGGATGTCCTTGGCAATCCCTTAGGGGACAAGGGATAGGAATGGCACACTAGCTTAGTGGTCTACCCTTAGGGGACAAAGGGACAGTTAGGGGATGTCCTTGGCAATCCCTTAGGGGACAAAGAGATAGGAATGGCACACAAGTTTAGTGGTCTAACCTTAGGGGACAAAGGGACAGTTAGGGGATGTCCTTGGCAATCCCTTAGGGGACAAGGGATAGGAATGGCAGACAAGTTTAGTGGCCTAACCTTAAGGGACAAAGGGACAGTTAGGGGATGTCCTTGGCAATCCCTTAGGGGACAAAGGATAGGAATGGCACACAAGTTTATTGGTCTACCCTTAAGGGACAAAGGAACAGTTAGGGGATGTCCTTGGCAATCCCTTAGGGGACAAAGAGATAGGAATGGCAGACAAGTTTAGAGGTCTAACCTTAGGAGACAAGGAGACAGTTAAAGGATGTCCTTGGCAATCCCTTGAGGGATAAGGGGATAGTAATGGCACGCTTGTTCAGTGATCTACGCTTATGGGACAAGGGAACAGTTAGGGGATGACGTGGAGAATCCCTTAAGGGACAAGGGGATACATAGGAAGGACAGGGGACACTGTAGGCCACTACTGGACATGTATGAATCAATCAATCAATCGTATTAATCAATTATCCAATGCAAGTCTACCTACCTACCTACCTACCTACCTACCATCCATCCATCCATCCATCCATCCATCCATCATGCATCCATCCATCCATCCACCATCCATCCATCCATCCATCCATCCATCCATCCATCCATCCATCCATCCATCCATCAATATATATAATCCATCATGCATCGAGCCCTATTTTACATACCGCATCATTGTATCAGAGACGATTTAGATCAAATTTTAATCAATAAGCTTCGAAAATTTCCAAATAGGGCTACATCACGGGTAACCCTTATTCTGTAAAATCGAAAATACACTCAAGATAATCACTGTAAATTTTTGCTCATTTCCTATGATAGGAAATATTTAGGAAATATCTAGGAAATATCGAAACATTTAAATCAAAATTGACTGAGCTTGATCTCTGCATCCTGATTAGAAATTTGAAACAAGTTTTTCTTCTAGAAATTTTCGACTATATTATTTGCTTTATCATTGTATTATACCTTTGTAAATCTTATATCAATAACGTTTTTGAAATACATAGAATTAAGAAATTTAACGATATAAACTGAGCACGACGTTTCGGAGTCATCGTGACTCCATTATCACTTTCACTTGATAATGGAGTCACGATGACTCCGAAACGTCGTGCTCAGTTTATATCGTTAAATTTCTTAAATCTTATATATAATAGAAATTACCGTAGATATAACGGCTTCTAGGTAGAGCTGAATTTATAATTGTACATTTTGATAGAACCATCGTGTTTCAATAAAGTTTTCCATACATCGATCTGTCTGTCTGTCCATCTATCTATCTTTATATTAAACAATACCTTGATTACAATAGCCCATTGTTTCACGGCAATCTGTGATTAAAGTTCTATACATGCCCTCATATGCAAGCGAACTCTGATCATATCTCCAACAAACCAGAGAAAAGAAGAAGCTGTGACGACGACGTAGATCTCTACAAACTAAACATAAAATACGCGAGCGCTGCGAGTAAGTATTTAGAAAAGAAGCTCTTTCCTTGAGGGAGGGGGGGGCGAACTATGATTTTAACGACGTTCGCGGGCATTGTTCACGCGCACTTTTACTGCGCACGCTAGCGCGCGCTAGCTCAATAAATCCAAGATGGCGGCCTAAAAATATTTTTTCCGGTAATTATTAAATTTCGATCTTTTCAAATGGAACTTATTTTTATAAGAAGAAAAAATCAAAACAAGGAATTTGACTGAGGAAAAAAATCATTCAGATTGAAAAACTCTCGAAAAAAGAACGAAAAAGATTTTAGTAGACCCAGTCTCCTCTCGGTATTCAAGATGGCGGGGAAGTTTTCAAACTTTACGGCTCGATATCTCGGAAACGAATACGGTGACCCCCCACTTTTTTTAGTCTTAAAAGGAAGGTATTTTGGAGTAATACAACATTTCTGAAAAAGAAAAAAATCTCATCACAAGGGACTTAATGACAACGGTTTTTTGCTAAAAATTACACCCCTTCGTCTCATCGAACACCACCGATTTCAACAGCAGCGCACGCAAAAAAACACTCGTCAAAATTCAGAGAGATTCATTCATGCTTAAATGACCAAATATTGTTGTCAACAATAGTCTCATACAACTGCAGATGAAATTTCTGGTCGTTTAAGATGCGTTTTATATTTTTAGTGTCTATTTTCTCGCCCTACTCGTATAGCGTATTTCGCGCGCTTTTCTTTGGCAATTTCGACAAAATTGTACGGCTCATAGCTCGAAAACGAATACGGTACCCCCTCTTTTTTATCTCGTTTATTCAGTGTATATCATTAAGTATCAGTATGCGAAATTTCATTAAAATGACATCACAAATTCAATTGCCCGCGAACGTCGTTAAGGTACCTCACTATATATAGTTTTGAAGATTTATATACCAATAGCAAAAATCGTATAATAGCTGCTACAGATGTATTTGACACCCATTCGTCCAACCATACGACAGATCATGAATCAGGGAACCGTTTGATATGAAACTCATTGCTCGAAAAGTTGCCATAGCAACATCACGTCAGCTTTAACGACGGTCATTTTTTCAATAAAACAAATAACGGTGAATATTTTTGAAACTCATTTTAAATAAAGTCCATATCTTAACCTTTCATTTGGCAAAGAACGAAAAACTTCTACACTACAGAATCTAAAATGTTTTAAAATTTCGATTTTACAAAATAAAAAAAATTCTCTAGTGCCAATTTTTTTATACTTCGTCAATTACTGAAGCTCTGTATTAGAATAAAAGATGACAAATTATGAAAGGATTCTACCGTTTAGTTCTGGAGATTTTTGCCCCAAAAGATCGACCGTGCTACATGACGTCAGCAAACTAAAAATTCTGCAAGTTCCAGTGTTGGGAATGTTCATGATCTTGAGCTCGCGCTCTAAACTATAGTGAGCTACCTTAAATGTCATCGAAATGAGGGATTCCTTATGTATGGTCAGCGGTACAATATAGGCAAAATATTATATAAATATAAATAGAAGAAATATAACTTTCATAAGGCTGTCCCGTTTGTAAGAGTGCTCAATACGGATGTAGAGCGGAATATATATAAAGTTAATGGTGGGACTCGTTACTCCGAGTTTCACGCGTACATCGCGATCATCAGACTGACTGTTAAGGTTTAAATATTCCTATTTGTGTGTTCTTTTTTTCCTTGGTTGGATGCGTAGAATTTATTCTCGTGCCTGCACTTTGTAATTAGCTATAAATATTATTAATATAAAAATGAGCTTTTATCAGGAAATTCCAAAAGTCACAGTACAGAAATATAATTACCATAGCTGGAAAGAGCACATCAAAATTAGTAAAACTGTGAAGTTTGAAAGAAGTAACTTTCAAACTCACGAAGATATGAATTTTCCGAAATCGAAATTTTGTATGAAAACATTCGCTGGTAGGCAAGAGATGCCTACCAGCAAAGGTTTTCTTACAAATTCACACTTTTCAAAAATTCATATTCTCGCGAATTTTGGATTTAATAGGCCATTTGCACGATGGCGTCATTTTACTACATCTACCAGAATGCTCTACGAATTTTCTTTCTTATTCAGATTTTTATTCCCTTTTGAGAATAGTCGAACAATTGGCACTAATTATTTTACAAAAGAAAGTGGGCAAAGCATTCTGGTAGTTGTAGTATATGACGCCATCATGCAAATGGCCTATTCCTTCAAACTTCACTGTTTTGCTAATTTTAACATGCTCTTTCCAGTTATGGTAATTCTTTTTCTGTTTTACGAATTTAAAAATACCTGATAAAAGCTCATTAGGTACTATCTAATAGCGGAGCTCCCATTTAAATAAATAATAATAATTTTAAATACTTTGATTTTGACGTTTTTGATTCAAATGAATTGGGCTTCCTGTGGTAATAGGCAAACAAAGATTGCATTTTGTTGTAAAAGTTGAAATTAAGATTATAGATCAAGCTTTATAGCATTTGCTTCAGGGTTTGAAAAAACTCTTGCCCTTCAGTCTCCTGAGAATTATATGGCTTTCAAGCCATATAGTCACTACAGTGATATTTATTCAGATTCAGTCAGATTTTATAACTGTTGACTTTGTAGTAGTGGTACACGATTCTCAGAAATAGAATGCAAAAATCCCTCAAACTCATTTAATTCACATAAATACTGAACCATTTCAACATCCTTCAATTAAACTGGACATTGCAGGACATTATATTTAGATTTTTCTGTCTTGACAGTATTGTGGCATCTTGTTTTTTGTACAATGTAAAATAGAATGACACAGATAAATAGTTGTCTTTACATGAAACAAGAATTCTCTCTTCCAGGTTACACTAATCATGACTTTAGATGAAGTTGTAAAACAACTCACAACAACTACTACCTAATAGCAGAGCTCCAATTTCAATTTTAATATTTTTTGTTCTTGATTCAAATGAATTGGGTTTCCTGTGGCAATTGCCCAATATATTGTAAAATTTTTGTTCTTGATTCAAATGAATTGGGTTTCCTGTGGCAATTGCCCAATTGCAATATATTGTAAATTGCTTGAAAAAGTTGAAATGAAGATTATTTTAAAAATCCTTTGTTTTGGTTTATGCCCTTTGGTCTCCTGTGATATTCAGATTCACTGTCAGATTTCATAATTGACTTTGTAGTTGTTCATAATTCTCAGAAATAGAAAGCAAAAATCTCCAAAACCTTTTTTATATTGATACAAGTAATTAAACCTTTTCAACATTCTGGATATTGCAGAACAACATACCTTGATTTGTCTGTCTTCACTATATTGTGACATCTTGTTTTTTTGTTATTGTTGTTGTTGTTGTTGTTGTCGGTTTTGTTTTTTAATGTAGAATAAAATGACACACTAGGTGAATACTTGTCTCTTCCAGATTACACTGATAATACAATTTAAAGTGATTCATAAAAATAGCTGACTTGACATAACAAGAAAACAAGGAATTTAAAAGCATTTGCAATTTGCATTTAAGGTCTCATAGGGCTCACTGAGCAACTTCATGCTTAATGCTAAAACAACTCTAGTTTGCATGCAAAATTCCTTCTTTTTTCCTGTCTATTTTTTTCATTAAATTCCTGAGCTGTATTTACACATAAGTGGGGTTGAAATAAGTTCAAAATCAAATATTTTTACTAATTTTAATATTCAAAGTAGTACAAAAAGTTCACTGGTGAAAACAAAATGTTGCTGTACATGCATGTCATGTACCACAGTTCAACGTGCATAAACGTCAGTTACTTTTTTTAAGTCATCAATCCCCAAATAAAAGATAAAAGATCAAATATAGGTACAAGAGATTTTTGACATCATTTTCTAGCCAGGGTGCTTTCCTTGTTGAGTTTAGAAGCATAATCCTTGTTTCACGCTCAATGCAGACGATTCTTGATTTCCAACTTTGGCTAGATTTTTAAGCAGCTTTACTGAAGGTATCTTCACGAAACGAAGAATACACGATCCTCAATGACTCATTCATTATGAGAAGTTTTTGAAGCTACGAATCCAACTAAAAAGTCGTCCTTATACTTTGAAAATGTTTTCTGTGTCCTTCGTCTTGCGAGCAGTTTTTGAAACGACACCGGGCCCGAAAAAATATTCAAACGTACGTTTTTTTCGCTTTAACCCGTCAAGATTGGCACAGATTAATGATCATGAAAATCGCTAAATTTTTACGAGGTTTCGAGAATAATATTTTGAAGTTTTGCAAGTTAAAACTGCAAGGAAACTTGTAAATTTTCAGTTTTCAAAGTGTGAGCGCGCGTCAAGTTGGCGCCAAAAATCAATCAGCCAATCAGCATCGCGATGTACACGGACGTACTAGGCTAGCGCGCGGTCATTCTTTGTTGCTATGCAAGTGCATTCCCTAACAACCAAAATGGCGGCAAATTTGAATTTTAGCGTGGCCTCGAAACATGGCCATTTTTTCTCGCTTTGAAGTAATATTGATTTTCATAAATATACAAAAACCTTGTTCTGTTCTGTGTCTTCGTGATTTTCTTTCCCTTTGAAGACAAACAATTTGAAAAAGAACATTTTTCCTCTTGTTTCGGTGAACGACGACTCACGTGGCTACGATCGCTTTTTGGAAAAACTGTGATAAAACGTTGGTATTTGAGAAGCACCGGAACTTTTTCCGTTTGGTGGTAAGATATTTTCTGAGACTTTTAATAATGTAGTTTTTATTTTTGAAAACGTCTATTAGCTAACTATTTTTCCTGAACAGAAAATGACATTTAACTACAACCCATTTTTACTGTACATATTTTCGGGGTATTTTATCAACGCGGGATGGCCAGCCAAGATTTTCATGTTGCTTCACTGAAAGATATGATGTTGTGTCTGCAATGGGAATTTCTGCTATAACGATGGAATTACTAAAGAAAAATCAACAAGTTTTTGGTATTTATATTAGTGGTGACGATCCCCAGGGCCGGAAAAGGCTAGAACATGTTCCTGACAATCGATATTAACAACCACGACTTTAATATGACATATTCAGCTAACAACGAACCTAACGAAAATAAAAATAAAATTGTTCGGATTTTGCTCAAATTGAAAACAGGAGGAACAGTCAGTGACCAACACTGTCCACATCGGTACAAAATGCGACCTTTTGAAGTCGACATATCTTCACGAGCAACCAGTAAAAGGTTGTACGTTTATCATATGGACTTTTTTGACTGCAAAAACGTCGCATCTTTCACCTCCTAAAAACCTTTTATCTTTTTCTTTACTTGCTTTCTTTATTACCTTGTTACAATACTCGATTTTCGAGTTCTGTGCACGTTGTTCAATGCGGTAAGAAATCCAAATGCGGGCCGAATTTGGTGGTGGTTCCTTGGGTATCTAGGGATCCCTTTCCTTTTGCGAACCCTCTGTTCTGGCTTGGAATTCGTTAGTTTGTATAGCAAAATTTGCATCTCTTAACTTTTAAAAACCCGATTTTAAATAAGCAATCAAGCAAACCTCATTATTAGACCTCTAGAGCATTTGCTTTGTTTAGAATATATGTGATATGCTTCCACAGTGCAGTGGCGAGCAAAAAGGACAGTCAAACAAAAGGCTTCAACTTAAAAAATTGTTTTATTACTGGGGTTTTTTTTTGACTCGTGAACTACGGAATCAAAAAACTCTTAAGACTACCAACATATCCTGACCATTTTATCTGAAAACATGCCACTGCATCAAGGTCTAGGGGGAGGGTACTGAGATGGTGGTAAGCATTTTGTCCAAGGTGGATGTTGCAGTTGGACCAAGTTGACGGGGTGGTGATCTTTTAGACCAGGCTAGAGAGGTAGACATTGAGCAGCTATTCATACTAAGTAGTAGAAGGGTAGTTTATTTATCGTGACCAAGTTGGGTACTTCTTGCTATCACATGACCTAGCTAGCCACTTTTATACCGTGAAGACTGGGTACGAGTCCCTCAAATTTTGACGATGGTAACGCATATAGTCAGAAAGAGAACATTGAGTTATATAAAATCTCGAAGTTTGGTGTTAATCGGTTTAATATTGAACGTTTTACAGCCGTTCTAATATGGTAGAATTTACACAGAAATGTATGGTTGTAGGGACATTTGTCCGATATTTGTCCCTACAACCATACATTTCTTTGTAAAATCTAGCATGTTTGAACTGCTGTATCTCTTTCAATGTATATCCGATTAACATCAAACCTCGGGATTATATACAGCTCGATGTGCTCTTTCTGACTACATAAGTTTTGTGTTGCCATCATCAAAGTTTAAGGGACTCGTACCCAGTCTTCATGGTATGAAAGTGGCTAATGCTATGCTAGGCCTTATCCCAAGGACAGCTCCTCCCCCCCCCCCCACCCCCACAGAATTTTTTCTAACAGTACCATCTCAACACAAACCTAGCTAACAACCATGGCATCAGACCATTTTTAATTAATAATAGTATAAAACAAGGAGGATGTACAACTATATGACAGCAAATATCAAGCAATGTAAGTGCAAGCATGAAGCATGACTCACCCGGATGACTCAGTATGGCAAAAATGAGCTTTTTAGATTATCATAGCCACTACTTTCAAATAAATGGCAATTAAGATTCTCTTAAGCATTTCCTACTTTATTCATATTCCAATCTGCTGAAATGTAGTTAGTGACTGATTTATTTAATTCTAGTGAGCACAAAGCAGGAGATGCTAAGCAAGCTTCTCAAAGACAAATCTCCAATGGTATTTTCTATTCTACAGATTATGTACATTTCAGGCTAGATTGTCACAAATTGTCAGTTGAAAATATAACAAAAGGCCCAAACAGGGCTTCTCAAATTCTTCTTGAAAGGCTATAGACCTCCGCCCCTCGCTCCCCCCCCCCCCCCCCCCCCTTACTAGAGAGGTTAATCTTGTTGGTTTGTATAGCTTCAATGTGATTTATTCATTATCCATCTGTCAGTCTGGATTGAGCATTGAGATCCCACCAGAGAAAAGTCTGGCCATGAAATGTGAACTATGAATTCCCCTGGAACAGAATAAGGCATAAAAGATTGGTTCAACTGAATAGAAATGGAAAAAAAAGAAAACAAAAAAAAACAAACAAAAAAAAAAACAAAACAAAAAAAAAGAAAACAACAACAACAAAAAAAGAAAACAAACAAACAAAAAATCCAAACAGGCAAAAATGTTCAAAAACATGCATACAGCATGAAGTTCCTGCAAGAAACACTTTTCTTACAGAATGAAGAAACATGCACAACTAGCAATGCCCACCCAAAAAACATACATTCTTAACTATCCTGTGTCTTTGAAAAAAGTGGTTCAAATATACTGAATTGAAATATGGTAACCCAATTTGAATAACTTACAAAATAATATTCTTGCCTGACTATAGCCTTGTGTATTCACAGGAAGGCTTGTCAGAAAAATACAATAGTTATTCAAATTGGCCTCCATATTTTGATTTGGCATTTAGCTCAGATAAACCCCAGAAATGCTTTAGTTCAAATTCTAGAGGCACCAAATATTGAAATTTAAAATGTTGAAATATGGCTGACCATTGGAGCAGTTCAGGAGGGTATAAGGGAGGTATGTGATTGCATACAAAATCTGGACATGGAGTGCACTAGCAGTATATTTCCTCAGAATTTCCTTACTCGCAAAACTAAATTGTTTATTTCAAAATTTGTCCTGATTCACACTGAAGTTATTAGTAGGTTTCTTTTTCATCCAGGAGGAAGCTTCAAGAAGGCATTTAAAACACCAGACACCTCACTTACAAGTCAAAATCTCGAGCTTCACAGCCACAGACTCTTAAAGCATCCATGTTTACGTTTTGGGTACACCAAAAACTACAATTTAAAGCTGGGGCATACATCAGTTCGGTGTGAAAGTTAGCTAGGCAAAAATCAAAACGACACGAAAACGATGGAAGGAAAGAACGTGCCTTCGAAATTGAGTGATCGTTAGCATCTTATAATTCCGCCCAAAAAATAGTTAGCTACACAACACTGGCAAAATTACTAGAAGATATAAATGCTACATACAATAAAGACTTACCTTCAGCTGGAAAAACTTCCGAAGCAGGGAAAAATTCCTCCTTTTTAGTGCCTTTCAGGGCGTGTTTACAAAATCTCCGCATCCTTCCGACACAGGGTCTTTAGAAACCCAATAAATATACCGTGTCTTTCATCAATTTCCAACTAAAAACTCACCGAAAAGTCCATTATGGACCAAATAACTGAACAACGAAAACCAACTTAAAAAACTACTTCTCAAAACAAGTGAAAATGCACTTTTTTTACCGCCCATTTCAATGCCTTCTCCTTCAGTCTCGCATGTTCAAAGCCTCGATTTCATGACACTTGACCGAGTGAAAACTCGCGTCTCGGAGACTAGAACCTAATGTCCACTTTTTGATTCAACGAAACAGCCGTGATGTACGGACGGACGGACGTACAACCGTTGGGCTCCCTGTGTGTCCATGAAAAATCAACTCGATGGGTTACCATTATTTCTTAGGTATGGTGCTCCGCTATGGGAGCTCCGCTATAAAAGTATAAATATTTCGCTAAATTTGCTAATGTTTTGCTTTAAAAATTTTGCGAGTTTTACTGACAAATTCAAGATTTCTCAATTATAACCAATACCTTAAATTAAGAGTTCATTTTCGCATTTTTGGATTTTATCACTCTTTTTTCATGCATAATCACCTCTCGATTTCCTTAATTTAAGGTATTGGCTAAAATCGAGGAATTTTAAAATACTTGTGGTGACCTTTGAAGCACCTTTTTTTTCCAAAAAAGGCGATTTTCTTGGAACAGAAATATTTATCATATATGTCAACTGTATCGTTATTTGCCATTATCATCAATATACTTGGCAAATAACAAACTGCCCTCTTGAAAACGCGCCGTTCAGCGGGCGAAAATTGAATTTGACTGGCCGCAAATACATTTGCAGCCCTGTTGCTGATTGGCTGAGAAGGCATCGCGCGACAGCTCTCGACCAATCAGAATTTACAAGAAAACCATTTCAAAACTCGAGTTTTGTGTCAATCGTTATATTTTATATTTATTTGAAGACAACTTTTATCGTACTGATCAAACGCCATTTTACCACTAATATGGAAGAATTCCCAATAATTTCCAAGTTTCAATTACAAAGTTTGTTATTTGGCCTAGTATATGGCCTCGCTGCGCTCGGGCGCAAATGAAGAATAAATTTGCCCTCCAAAAGTAATGTTATTGTCCTATTTGCATATTAACTTACCATTAGTTTCTTCCGGTAACTCACGTAGAAGTTCTATATAAACGTAATACGAAAATAGATCAGGTCATTCACTATTTTACTGCCTGTCAGTACATTGTTCTAGAGAAATACCAGTAATGATAACTAGTATGCAGAATTTAATTCCATTGAGGAAATCTTGGCCAGGCCAGGCCCACGAGTTTCACAAAGCGTGCCAAAGCTGCGAGCAGCCGTAAAATAGTCTACATGTGTCGTATCAAGCAAAAGGGAATTGTAAAAGGGAATTGATTTGCATACGCAGCCAGCACTAGCATGACAAAGTAAAAAAGTACTGGCTTTCTTAACTAAAGTACTTGTATATATATACATCCTTATATTAAAGGGGGCATGGACCAGGTTTCCATTTAAATACTTACGCGTAGAAGCGATGCCCTCACAGCAGAATGCAATCGATAGCAAAATACTGATTTCAGCCAAAAGTTTCATAATGCTGGTACAAAAAAATATATAGATGAAAAATGTGAGCTACGTAAAAGAAAGAGAAGTTTTCGTATGAGTCTGAAACAGAACGTGCCGTGTTGTGCCGTGTCGTGACCATGTCGTGACCGTGTCGTGACCGTGTCGTGACCGTGTCGCGAGCGTGTCGTGACCGTGTCGTGACCGTGTCGTGACCATGTCGTGACCGTTAAAGTGCCTTGATGTCTATACAAATACAAATTAATGAGTAGCGTATTTCCCAGTAAAACACTCGTGTCCATACAATGCGAGTAGTGTTTATATCACATCTTGTAAAATGATCTTGTCATTCTAAGAGAAATTCAGGGAATCAATATATATCTCATGATTTTTATTTTTATTTTTTGATATATCAGCATTGGTTTTCTTTTTAGGATTTTATTGTTCTTTACATAGGGCCTCTATTGAAAACAGCGTGTAAAGAGTCATTCGTTTGCTCCTTGCTTTTGAAATTGGAAAAATGCTGCCCGCATTCAATTTTTAAACAAATTTAAATGAAGAATGAAAATTATTTCCAGAAGCTTTTTTCATTTGTTGTTGTTGTTGTTGTTGTTGTTGTTGCTGTTGCTGTTGTAAGGAAAAAGAAGAAACAGTGACAGTTTTCTTTTTCTTTTTTTTTCTTTTCCAATATGTGATAAACGAATTGAATACCAATAATTCTTAAGCAGCGGTAGGGTAAGTTGCAGTGAATGCCCATGGGGGAGGTACCAAATTAGTAACAAAGGACAGTGAATAACTTTTAAAATTTATTTACAAGTGAAATAAATATTGTTTTCTCTTCTCCTTGATTTTAAAAGGATATTTCTATAAATGTGTGTGATGTAGAAATACCTGAGGTATTCAAAGTGACCAAAGGCTGCTTCCAAGCTATAGATCCTGTCTGAACTTATGGATTTTGTATTTGAAAACGCATAGCATTGTTTTCGAATCCAATGAGTGTTTTTAAAAGTATCTATGCGTTTTCTATCATTTTTGTGTGAACGGAAGCCCTAAATGCATAAAGTTTGCGTTCAGTTACTGAAATGAAGACGCTTTTGTGTAGACTAGGCCTTAAAGCTTCGGACATCTGCTAAAGCTTTTCTAGTTGGAAACCATTGAACTACAGTTGAACCTCCATCTCTATTTATGAATGTTCACATTTATTTTCTGACCCTTCCCCCCTTAGGATATAAGCCATGAAGTTGCTAATTGGGTACCTCACCCCATGAGCATTCACTGCGACTTACCCTACCGATGCTTGGGAATAATTTTTACTCAATTCCTTTATCACATGTCGGAAAATAAGAAAAAAGAGAAAGAAAAGCTGTCACTGTTTCTT
Source organism: Telmatactis stephensoni (assembly GCA_029948255.1). Taxonomy (NCBI): domain Eukaryota; kingdom Metazoa; phylum Cnidaria; class Anthozoa; order Actiniaria; family Isophelliidae; genus Telmatactis; species Telmatactis stephensoni. Next base: position 1,018,211 of record JALIZF010001895.1, read on the forward strand.
CTTTTTCCTTTCGACCCAAAAATGATAAAAGCTTCTTGAAATAGTTTTCATTGAGTTTGATTAAAAATTGAATGCGGGCAGCCTTTTTCCCAATTTGAAAAACAAATAGAGTATAAAAAAACATATGTGACAGTATAAAAGTACAAGGCGCCAATTAATTCCCGAGGGCGCAGCCCGATATCACATAACCACGAGCTGAAGGCCGATAAATGACTTATTTTTACATTGGTGAGGTTTTCAAAAATACAAATTTCATAAATGTCTAAAACAGAGAAAGTTATGCTGTTGAATTATGGCATCTCATGTCAGAAATATGCGCAGCAAACCATATACGTACGAGTTCACCAAATGCATCCCACACGTGTAAGAGTGTGTTTAGGTCATATGGATTGGTTATCAAATAAGCATTCTGTTTTCAACCAGGTCTCGTCCTTTTAATTAGGACATGTAAAGAATTCGGTTCCGTGATTCGCAATTTCAATGCGAGGGGAATATACATTAATGTGCAAGAGGAATAAGTCATATTCCCTTTGCATACTAATATAATATATATATATTCCCCTTGCATTAAAATTAGCTCTTTATTCAAAGCAAGGGTTATGCCATATATTCAACTGCGAAGAACAATGAAAACCGAAGCAATGTAAATATAATACTAAATAGCACAAATCGTATTTCATGCATATTTTCACATTGGCTCGGTTTTCTTTGTACTTCGCAGGGGAATATTTCGCTTAACTCCTCCTTTGAACAAGGAACTAAAAAACAGTTAATAGGATATTAACAGGTGCGTATACTAATTATTAGAGCACAAATACTAAAAGCGCTCAATATAAATTGCATTGAAGTGCCATTTTATACTTATTTTCACATTGGCTCGCGGCTTTCTTTATTCTTCGCAGTGGCACACACAAGTCAGTCGTTTGAAAAAACGTTCTCGCTGAAAGGCTTTGCGACTACGCGCGCGAGCAAACCGAAAAAGAGTATTGGTAGAAATCTCATGAAGCGTGCTTAGCTTCACATATCATTAGCCACACTGAGCTCGCAGTGTTTCCATTTTTTAATTATTCATGCATCAAGCGTACAGCGAAGATTTATGCTGGCAAGTGGTTTGGATAATATTAAAAAGTCCTTGGCAAGAGAACTGAAGAAGCTCTTGTTTTTGTTCGTAGAGCACGAAGGCACACATTTGAATTCATTCAAGCTACATATTCTCCATGATTATATTCTATAGCGTGAGCTAAATAATAAGTGCTTCAGTGGTTTTTACCCAATCTTCAGGTCGCGCTAGCGCGTGTAGTCGCGAAGCAGATGATCTACAAAGTTTTTTCGAGCGACTGTATATCAAATAGCCTCCGCTTTGAACAAAGAGCTAATTTTAAAGGGTCTAAATGGGGGATACAAATGTCAGTAGTTTCTTACATTTTGGAATATTAGTTAAGATTCTTATTGATTTTTTATTTTATTCATTTTTAAGTACTTTTTCTCCCTAAAAGTATACGACGGTTTTGTTTTTCAACGTTAGTGTTCATAATTGTAACTGATTAGTAATCAGCGAGACACTTTATCTTGTCATATATTGTATAAAAACGGCATACAAGGTACCTTATTCATACTTATATATTGTCGCGTGTCTTAAATTTCGCGATTGAAAAAAAATCGCGAAATTAGAGCCCCGCAAATAACAAAGCCTCGCGGAATTCAATACCCTGCACATAAATCAATACAAAATGGACAACTTATAATCAACACAACAATGTTCGATGTTCACTTATGTTCAGTCCCGAGGTTCAGTACAACTAATAAGTTCCATTTCGTATCTCATCTTCATCTCAATCACTTTCATGGAGCAAATGTTTGAGAATAACCTTACAGTGGTTGGCTCCTTGTAGTTCTCACTCACAAGTTTCTTGTTTCGTCTATTTTTAGAAGTTTATAAAACTAACTAGTTTCGATCTAAGCTGTGCTCCGTGATCAGACATGAGTCATATAGTGGCTGCCGTACGTGTATGTGTATGTAAATTTGTATGTAAATGTGTAAATGTGTGACTTTCTCGTAAGGGAAGCGCCCTTGTATACCTTCGACTCGATCATGTTCAGCTGCGCAACTTCTATTTTCGTAAATCCTCCCCAGTGTAAAAATAAATCCTAATCAGCCCTTAGCTCGTGGTTGTGTGATATATTCACCGTGGGATACGCCCGCGGTGAATATATCACAGGTCAATAACCCTCACTAATTCTATAGTTTGCTACCGTTTAGTTATTGCTATTTAGTACTAAATAGTGCAAAATATTGCAGGCTCAGCTTTAGTGTTTTATTCTATCTTAAGGAACGTTCACGACAGGCGTTTTTGGACGACGCAAAGTGTAGTTCCTTTAATTTTATGATAATTATTAAAGAAATCTTGCTGCCTGCGATTCATGCGTCAAATTTTAGTCCTTTAATTTTGCTTTACTTTAGCTGGTTTCTTCACTAATTATCAAAAGTGATCAGTATTTTCTCTTACTATAATTTCCTAAAGTTTTCTTACCTGAATTCCTTTTAGCCTACTTCTTCAGAATTTGTTCTTGTCATTGCAATTGCGACGGTTTTGAAACAGAAATGCAAGCCCTTTTTTGAAATGTCTGTCATCTCCTCAGCAATGGAAACGTTTAATTATCATTGAGGAAGTTCACGTCTTATATTTTTAAAACTCATTTTTTTCATAACTATTTGCATATATCGGTTATAAAACAGCTGGTTTTATTTTTGCCTAGCATTCATATACATATAGCAAAAGATTCAACAGCTTTTACAATTGTTGAAGCTTTTTTGACATAGTTTTTATCACTTTTACTTGAAGCATTCAGTTTGTATCCTCTTAATCTCGCTCTTCGTTTTAAGGAGACAAATTTTCTCTATTTCATGTCAGTTTCACATATTAATTTTGGCGTTTTGCTATTCATATACATTCATTTGATGATTGGTGGTTGTGTTAAGTAAGTAATTTAAGTATATATCTTGTAATTGATATAAAGGACCGCGACAAGCTGCAAATACAAACACAAGGGAATAATAATTGAATTTAGCAACTTGTATAAGCATTTTTTTTCGTCAAAATGTCTTATGAAATACATCGAAATGAAATTCAAAACTGCTTGCTACCAAGTGCAGACGTCCACACTAGATGGCTATGAAGTAAATAACAAAAAGACCAGGCAATTATGTATCATATTAGCAGGATTTCTTTCTAAGGGCTGAACCACTTGATCGTTGTCATTTTGCCGGCAAGCCTCAAAAATATATCTGTTATGTAGTAGCTACCCAACTCACGCCTACTGATACCCTCACCGGCCTTGCGAATATTTGCTCTATTTTTACAGGATATAAAAACGTTATTAAACAGGTTCACAATAAACAATCCAGTTAAGAAACAAAACGAGAGACTGAAAGAATTAAGGTGAAATAAGGAAAGATAAGGATTTCAGTTATTTTGGGAACGACAAAGATCTGATATTCTTATGCATCAAAATAAAATTTGTTTGTTTGCTTGTTTGTTTATTTGTTAATTTGTTTGTTTGAGTTTTTGTCTGTTTTATACTGTGTTTTGTGTTTGTTTTTTGTTTCACTGAGTGTTTGATATTTCACACAGTATGTAAAAATCATGCAAAACCACTTTTACATGGTGTGTAAATATATCTGACGCATAATGTCATGTAAAAACCATGGAAATTTGTAATGTCATTTTAACAAAAAATGTTTTAAAATATTAGAGCTATGTATTTTAGTATTCTAGAAAGCATGTTTTTTTTGTCTGTTTGAGGCAGAGAGTTAGAAGTATAGGTTTAGTATTTTATGTCTTAACTAACTCAACGTTTATATAATCAGTCGGATGCTTTTCGTGAAAAATTACTGCCAAAGAAGTGTCGCGGATCGTCCTTCTATGAAGGACACCATTATCTCACTTTGAATTATTAAAAAAGTATTATCACATCCATAATATTCCGAGAGCTGATAGGAAAAGCTTATGAATAATTAAAATTGAAATGATTCCCAAATGAAAACCTGCCACCCCGTTCATAATCACAAAGAGAAAAGCACCACGTTTGATATCTGACACAGTATAGGAAATTAAACACCATAAAATGAGACATATTCTTTAATTGAAGAATAGAATGAATGAAGGAAGGAAGGAAGGAAGGAAGGAACAAATGAAAGAATGAATGAATAAATGGATGGATGGATGAAACAAACAAACAAGCGAATTAATGAACAAATGAATGAATGAATGAATGAATGAATGAATGGATGGATGAATGGATGAATGAATGAATGAATGAATGAATGAATGAATGAACAAAACATACTCGGGCAACTTGTAATTCACCTCTAAGAAACATATCTTATAGGAGGACGAACACTCCGGTCACTCTCAGAAAAGACGATAAATCGCTCTCGCTACAATTCGCCACCGACGCCACGTACCGAATTATCTTGTGGGAAGCTGCTACTTCCTAACACTGTGTCTAGACAAGGGAGGAGGGAGAAAGGAGGAAGAAAGCAGAAAGAAAGGGCAAACAAGGCAGAAAAATACGTTTGCGAGGAGGGATATATATTTAAATACGAGTAAGAGAAATGACAAGGGAGGGATATGAAAGTAGGGAGCAGGGAGAAACTGGCTCGAAATGTTCTTTTTGTAGGTCAATATCATGCAGAGTCCATGACGTCTAAGATAGTACGCCGAATGCAATTTTTTCAGGATATTCTCAATAATTCTAGAATAAAACATAAGATATATTCACACCAAACTGTGTGTTTGTTCCAAACCCAGAGAAACTGATGAAAGCACGAGGCCGCAGGCCAAGTGCTTTTATTATATCATTTCGAGGTGTTTTGGAACCCTGATCCAACACGAAGCGCAAATTTGACAAATGGCTTTTCAATCATTCATAATAATTCATGACTAACAATTGATGTATAAAGAATGAGCGCGGCCAGATTAGTGTAAAACTAGTTTAGAAAGTTCCATCAGTAGCAATGAACAGGCTCGTAGCAATGGTTTGATCGTAAAAGAGGCATCGCATTGGTGCATCAAGATCATGGATTATTAATGAATTTGAGAAATATTGCGTTTTACTCAAACTTAATTGCCACAAATGGATAAAATGTAGACTGAGTAGTCGAAAGAAACTAGGACTTTCTCATCTATATTTTGTCAATGCTGACGTGTACACGTGTACGCGTGTACACAACGCGCAGGTCAAGCCAGTACTGCTGTATGTCGTGTTTCAAGGTAGTTCCTTGGGGACCGGACAGGCCAGTTCAATCCTTAACATTATTTAACCAGCCTTCTTTGCTTTCCTCTTGATCCAATATAATTCCTATTTATAGTGTAATGATGGTAGTTTCCCAGTTCCCGTTGCATATGGCCAAAGTACGCGCGTACCTTAGCAGTACTCTCGACAAGTTTACGTGGAGTTTAAAGCTGCTGAGTAGATTCATGCATTTGTTTTTCGTGCATCTGTGCTCGGTCCACGTTATATCGAGAATTTTTCTGTATCTAAACTTTTCTATTACTTTTAAAGTGATAAAAAGTGACAGATATATATATATATAACTTTGCAAAAAGCGCAAACCTTGTTGATATCGACTATAGTCCACTATATATTGCAAAAAACTTGCTAATCAAGTTAATTAACCTTCGTAATGTGTTTGCGTGTGCCAGTGTCTGTGAGTGTGTACTGTGGTGTATGTGTGTTTCAGGGGTGGAAACAGAATAATGAATGGAAATTTGAAAATCCTTTGGAATAATGATTTATTGAATCTGAAGCCCAAGGAAAAATGAATAATGACAAGATGAAATAAGAATAATGAATAATAGAAAAATAGAATAAGGAATAATGAAAAACAGTTGATACATTCTTGAGTAAAACCAATACTCAACGTGACGTACGTTAACGTGAGAACTATCAGAAGGCTACAAGTCCAGAAATAAGGAATTTTCATTTTCAAAACAAAACATTAGGCGCAAACTGAAATATTAAGGACGGTGGCCACTAATTGTGACCATTTTTAATTCAATTTCTCTAAATTTTATTATAGGACTGTGTAAAGGGGTTTTGATTTATGAAAAAATTGGGGGGATTCATGCATTTAACGGAGATAATTAATGCTAAAACGTAGCCAATAACCACTGACCAGCGATTTTTTGCACTTCCAATAAAATATTATTTTTTGAAACCTTCATTCATAAAGAAGCCAATGAAATTAAAAAGAACTTTAAAAGGTCGAATCCTTAAGGTAAAAAGAAAAAGTCATATTTTTCAAGGTATTGACAAACATTTTTCAATTTTTCTTGCCTCCTTTTAACTCATTGGAAGCCTGACGTCCAACACTATTTTGCAAAAAATATATCTCAAATAAATTTTTTACCATAATTTTTGTGTACATTAGTTAATCTAGAAGCAAAGGAGAAAATAAAATTATGGGGTATCCATGCAATTTATTTGCTGATAAAAGCACAAAAACTTATTAGAATCTGCCTAAATAACCACAAAATCCCCAAGCCCTCCTAGAGAGTGTTAGTAAATTACAATGCATTATGGGACATTTTCAAGATGGCGGCGAGATGGCATACATTAGTCCTGGTGGTTAAAGAACCATTTTTTTATGGGCTTTTAATTATCCAGAGTGAATTTAGAATTTTAGAATATGAGAAGTTGTTTTTTTTCTCAAAATCAGAATTTTCTTCTCCAAAATTTGGAAAACTAGTTTGTTTTCACGATGGTTTTTGTGCGAAACATGATTAGTCGAAAACGTTTATTATTCAAATTTGTGTGACGTCTCGAGCGCGCTCGTTCAGTAACACGCGCAGAACACAGTGCGCGCTGGAATTTGTGGCCCCCGTCCTTAAGATCATTTGTGAAAAGAAGATTGACTTGTAAAAGGTAGTTAAAACACCTACATGGCTCTTATTTTTACGGTGGCCCACAGGGGCAAAACACAATGCAAAATTCCTTTGAAAACACAACAAAGCTTTATGGAACACAACAATCTTTCACAGAACACAACAAAGTTTCACAGTCTTTCTCAAGCAACTAAAATCTTTCTCGGGGCAACACTCTTTCACAAGCACAGCTGCCAAAGGCTTCCCAGTCTGATTATCGGTGGATTATGTCTAGTAACGGTGATTTCCAGGTTGAAAGCCAAATATACCCTGTTAGAAATGCTCTCAAAATGACTGATTTTTTCAAACATCATGGCAAATATTGAGTTCAAAAATAAAGATTAATGCTTATTTATGTCTCGGAACTCAGGGATAGCTTGTTACCTCTTTCCCTCATCCCTCTCCTCCCCTCACCCCTATTTGCGTGTTCAAATGGAACGTTCTGGTGTACGTCGATCAGGTGGCACATACAGCACAATCGGAGAACAGTGAAAACGATAGCCTGGTTTTCACTATCGAAGCAAGACAACGCCAAGCTCGAGTTTTCACTTGTAAAAGAAGCGACGCAAGCATAAACGCTAGCGCAAAAGAACGGAAGGTTTTATTTTTCTTGCTCGGGCTTGCGTCGTCAAGCCCGTTGTCTTGCGTTGTCTTTCGTCGTCTTGCGTTGTCTTGCGTTGTCTTGCTTCGTCTTGCTTTGTCTTGCGTTGTCTTGCGTTGTTTTGCGTTGTCTTGCGTCGTCTTGCGTCGTCTTTCGTTGTCTTGCGTCGTCTTGCTTCGTCTTGCGTTGTCTTGCGTCGTCTTGCATGCGTTGTGTTGAGTTATCGTGCGTGGTCTTGCATGGTTTTCCGTTGTCTTGCGTCGTTTTTGTGTTGTCTTGCGTCGTCTTGCATCGTTAGCGTGAACCAGGCATTATATCGTATTTATCTCACACCATAGCGAATACAGCCAATCAGAAAGCAGGAAAGCCGTTGAATATTCGGCGGTATTCAACTGTCTCTTCCCATGACACGTGATTAATAGCCATTATTTGCTGTATTTTCTATGGTGTGGGCTTAGTGTAGGATTAAATAATTGTATGTATTTGCTACCTGACGCATAAAATCAAATCAAAGCGATTTGAATTCATGCTACTGGGACAAATTCTAATGTGAGTCAGGAATTTTGTAAGAAATGGTTTCCAATTTTATTATTCAAATAGGTATTTAAAAGTAAAAATATTATCACTTGCGAGAAAAAAAGTCCTGATATTCGAAAAAAGAAAAAAACAGGAAAAAACGTCCAGACATTCGAAAAAAGAAAAGAATAAAAGGGAAAAAAAAGAAAGAAATGTGTAATGTCTTGGAAATGCACCCCACAGAAACAATAATGCAGTAAGATATATGAATAATTATAATTAAAAATAAAAAATGAAAATGAAATTTATCAGAAAAAATATCAAAAACACCAAACATTTAAAAACAAGTTCAAAAAGATGTAATTTAACTTAAAGCTTGGGAAAGAAACGGAAAAAACGAAGAAAAAAAGAAGTCAGAAAAGAATCCGGTGTCGACGAGGATCAAACCTGTAACCCCGGAAATAAAATAACAGACTGAATGAATAACTGTAAAAAGAAAAAAAGAAAAAGAAATTTTGGGACGATTCTCCCGAGACATTCTGAGAAGCTGAGACATCGAATCGACTTACGTTACGGATGAAGATTTCGGCCCCATCCACGCTATCCCGGTGCTACATATTACAGTTATCTTAGCCCGAAGGCCAGGGAGGGAGACGATATCCGGACCCTAATCCATACCTTTAGATATCACCTTAGACCGCTGCGCTACCTAGACACTTAATAAATTTAATGACTAATCGGGGTAGTCTATTCGGCGAAGTTTCATTGTAATGCTAATACTCCCCAGGGAAAGAAATAAACCAATCAGAGTCCAGCTATCAAAAAATAGCTGTTTTGTAAATAAATAGAGAGAGAAAATAAAAGAATAAGTTTTCAGGAACATCGAGCTTGTCTGCATTGTTTTACTCCATCGATTTGTCCCAATTCCCCAGGGAGATAGAAGAACCAATCAAAATCTAGTCGATTGAAGAGGGATCAATAAATTTCCATGATTACTTTAAAGTGCTACTCTGATCAAAAAACGGTGAAATTCTATTTAGCAGAAACTTCGTGAAATAAATCTTCAAGGGTCTATTGATCACCAGTTAAAATATCTTTTTAGCATTCGAAAGGGAAGTACTGGATTTTTAGCGTTCTTTTTAGGTGTCAGTGACGTCATCTACTCAACTCATGGATTCATTCCATACATTTTTTGTATTTTGCAATCAAAATATCTCAGTGTAATTTTTTTCAATTGAAGATCACTGGCCATGCAATTAATCCTTGACACAATAACTGCAAGAAAACTCTTAAGCAAAATTATTAGAGCAGAAATGAATAGAATAATTCAAGTCATGAAATGCAAAGAAATGTATGGAGTAAATCCATGAGTTGAGTCGATGACGTCACTGGCACCTAAAAAGAACGCTAAAAATCCAGTACTTCCCTTTCGAATTCTAAAAAGATATTTCAACTGGTGATCAATAGACCCTTGAAAATGTATTTCACGAAGTTTCTGCTAAATAGAATTTCACCGTTTTTTGATCAGAGTAGCACTTTAAGTACAGCAAGCTTCAAGCCGTTACGTGCGCTATTACTTATGGATTTTTATTTCCGTTCCAAAGTGAAATGATCGGCCTCACTGAAGATGTTTAGTTGGAATCCACGTTTCTTATTTCAGGAATATCCATAGAGCGTAATCAGATTAAGACATGCATCAGCAAAGGTAAGTTCTTTTATAAGTTAAGGTGATTTAAAATTTGGATTGATACTTTTAGCTCATCGTTTTAAAACAAAGCTCGTAGTTGTTTACATGTACGCGTTTGTTCTTCAATATCAACACCAAATTTTAGTTTAATTTGTTTTTAATTTGTAATTTTTAGTTTTTAGTCGATTTGAGTTTAATTGTGTAAGTACACGAGAAATTAAATTTTAACTGATCTCGTCAAAATGTATCCCCGAAAACTCCACAGAGAATCTCGTAATGCAGAATGCCAAACTCGCGCAAGTTTTTATATTGTCGTATTCAAAATATTGGGAAATGTCATTTTTGCCTAGAAACTTTATAACACAAAAAAGTAAACTTTTGAAATCATTCATAGTGCTTTCATTACATGATGAAATCCTTCAAGTGATTCACTGCTCTGCCTGACGAATTATCCTATACATAGTCAAGATAACTAAAATTACACGATTGTAAAAACCAGAGTAAGCACCAGACGGAGACACGCACGTCACGTGCTTTGACATGTTTCACCGCATTTGTGCTATTTTTAAACCACAGGCCACTTACGCGCGCTCGTCAATTTTGAACACTTACATTCATTTGCTACCAGAGGGAGGTGAATTCGTTCGAATCGTGTTCTAAAAAGAAATCGAATGGGGGACAACACGTCAAGGTTTTTATGAGGGTGTTGTGCGGAGTCTCAGTCACCTAATTATACTCTCCTGGATTTATTCGTTATTTTTGATGTTAGTCTTGTGGTTAGGGAACGGGAACTAATTTTGAAAACTGAAGAACTGATGTCCAAAGCTGTTTTTTTATCATAACCGGTACCTATTTTAATATCCAATATCAATCTTGGGGCGGGGAAGGGGGTGGGGATGTGGTTGGGAAAGAACTAGAACCCTTCATTACCCCTCTGACTTTCTCATGCGACCTGCACTGGGGCTATTGTTAATGGGGCTTGTTGCTTAATTTGTAGAAACCCAGAACACAAGATGTTATTTTCCCTGTAGCTTGTAACATTGTACACAACATGCATCGTGCGTATGTCTGACCCTGCAACAAGTGGGCGCAACTGTTAGAGAAGTAGAAACGAGTTCTTTTTCTGAAGCCATACCTGGTACCAACCTTGCAACAGATCGCGCAAAACGCGAGCTTTTTCTGGGGCATTGCACGCGCCTGTTGCAGGGGTTAACACACGTTCTGTTGCGCGCAACATTGCAATAGCCTTGGACTACTTGTTACGAGTTGGATTTTGGTATTTCAAACCTTAGTGGCTACCATTTCCAGAGGTAATGCACACATTCCAGATGGCGCGGAGCTTCAGTAACGAAAATTCGGATAAATTTCGACGAATTTTTCGTTCTTTTACTCAAGTAAGCATACGTCTGATGTGGGCAGGGCCAGAGTTCAAACGTCGCCCGAACAAAAATTCTTACACATGTACATGCTCTGAAACGAAACACTTATAATCATGGATAAGAACAGTTTTCTGATAAACGTCTTTAAAGTCCGTATGCTTTCTCCTTGTGCTTGTCTACTGACACCTATCGTTTCCTTGACAGCCTAGATATGAGCATAGTCTGGATTTTAACCTTCTTCTCTGGATGGACTGGATGGAGAAGGTCCAAACATGGCACTATGTATTCTAAATGATGCATTATTTTTAGCAAGCAGCGTAGTATTAAACGTTTGATAGATAAAGCGGTTTTCTGATTTACATCGTTAAAGATCCGACATAAAACGTGGCGAAGGTTGAAATCCGAGTACCATGTATTATAACTGCTGCATTTTTTCTTTAGCAAGCGGCGTTATTAAACGTTTGATTAATTATATACGTAGGGTGGCCCACAGGGGCAAAACACAATGCAAAATTCCTTTGAAAATACAACAAAGTTTCATGGAACACAACAATCTTTCACAGAACACAACAAAGTTTCGTGGAACGCAACAATCTTTCACAGAACACAACAAATTTTCGTGAAACACAACAATTTTTCACAGAACACAACAATGTTTTACAGTACACAAGTCTTTCACAAGCAACTAAAATCTTTCACGGGGTAACACTCTTTCACATGCACTGCCACAGGTTTCCCAGTCTGATTATCGGTGGATTATGTCTAGTAAGTCATAGTTGTAGGGTTCCTGCATGTGGGCTTAACGGTCATTTGAAAGCCAAATATGCCCTGTTAGAAATGCTCTCAAAATGACTGATTGTTCAAACACCATGACAAATGTTGAGTTCAAAAATAAAGATTAATAATTTAAGTCTTCTGTGTAGGATATTTCTTAATAACCAGAAGTAACGAGAAGTTTTCACAAGGCTGGCATCCAAGGCCAACTCCGCCGCCAACTGCCGATAGATATCAAGCCCAATATACGCTTAAATCTCGTCGCTCGCTAAAATTCTTCAGGCAGGCATGATGTAGGAGAAATATCGGCTCTTCATACTCCAAACGATTTTCAAGTCGATCCGATAAAATTCACTTGTCGAAATTCGCTGATTGCTGAAATCCCATGATCTGCAAATTTAATTATCAGTCATAAAGCTGACAATCTCCTACCCTCTCCCCTCGGCAAATTCGAAACTGTACGGGGCAGATCTTTGATAATTTGGGGCACTCCATTTACCAATTGAAAATCGGAAAATGTTGAATATTACCTACACAGAAGACTTGAATAAGCATTAATCTTTATTTTTGAACTCAATATTTGCCATGATGTTTGAAAAAATCAGTCATTTTGAGAGCATTTCTAACAGGGTATATTTGGCTTTCAACCTGGAAATCACCGTTACTAGACATAATCCACAGATAATCAGACTGGGAAGCCTGTGGCAGTACTTTGTGAAAGAGTGTTGCCCCGTGAAAAACTTTAGTTGCTTGTGAAAGACTTGTGTACTGTAAAACTTTGTTGTGTTCTGTGAAAGATTGTTGTGTTCTACGAAACTTTGTTGTGTTCAGTGTGAAAGATTGTTGTGTTCCACGAGACTTTGTTGTGTTCTGTGAAAGATTGTTGTGTTTCACGAAACTTTATAATTTGGTGTGTTTTCAAAGCAATTTTGTATTGTGTTTTGCCCCTGTGGGCCACCGTACAGTTTCATTTCGACATATGGCATGTATGTCTGCTAATTATTGATGCTTAAATTTTGAAAATCCATCAATATTAGGCCGAGTTAACTCGTTTGCCCCAATTCAAGATGGCGGACAAAAGCGTGAAGTGGCTTATTGAAGGACCGATGCCTAATTAAAAGAAGCCCCGATTTTTAGACCTAAGCATTCCGCACGAAGCCCGAGTAATTATCGATTAGGACACTAGGTTTAGTTTTATTGGAAAACTTCCTTTATCAGTGCAAGCTAGCTGCAATTGCATCCTCGGGAACCCAACATATGATATCGTATCCTTGATACCAGTTACCAGAAATATTACAAACGTTGTCTGTTAGAACTTGTTCCGGAAGTCGGATTCATCTCGTTTCTGATTGGTCAACCCCAGCGGATCGACCAATCAGATTGGTTGGATTCTTTGAAAGCCGCCATTTTAAATTTTAACTTCCGGAACAAGTTGTAACAGACATCGACATTGGCATTGACATTGGTTATTTTGTACCATTTTTCCATTATTACAATCAATAAAAAGAATTAATAAAGTACATAGGATTGGTAAAGATACATATTAATTAATTAAATTAAAACTAGCTATTTCTAATAGAAAGTGAACTGCTGCGAGCAGAGCTGTTCCCCTAAAACTTACGAAAGTACACCGCTTTATCTGATATATCAAATTGTTACTTGTCTATCTCCTGTGCTATGCGTTGTGTGACGAACACTGCTAGTTCACTGGCTAGTTGACCTTCAATATTGAACTACAAGGATCAGTGTCGGACACACACAGTTCAAAATATTTAGCACTTTGAGTAAAGCAATTTTTCAAACAATCTCAAACGGCTGATTATAAAACTAACTGATCTTAAAAAGCTAGTTTATTTACGGAAAAATGTGAATCGCTGATCGTATGTATCGCGTGTTCGTCTAGTGACATCCTTGAATCGACTCTCGATACGGTATGGACTTGAACCGCTGATCGTATGTATCGCATGTTCGTCTAGTGACATCCACAGATTACACTGTGTTCCGAATAGGAGGCTACTCGCTTCGCTCGCAGCAATTAATAAAGTACATGTATTTGTTTCGTAATAACTTTAGTTGAAGCAGAACGAGATAACGAGTGTATAGGTACAAACTATCTATAATAACTTTTCAGTTAATCGAGATAGATAGCTAATATTTGTTTTTATGATATGGTACAGGTCAAAGCAAGAAAATAATGGAAAGAAATATAAGAAGAAAGAAATAGTTGGCCAGGGGTGAACAGGGTAATTTTTCTGGTAGCGAGAAACGAGGGACAGAATATTACTCCTGGGTTCCCGAGGATGGCTGCAATTGTAGTTGAATAAAGTAATCTCTCTATCTCTATCTAAGAGCACCAAGAAAAAGAAGATGCCAGTAATCAGTGGACATTTTTTCTTACCAAAGTACCGGAACTTGATTTGAAAGCTACAGGGCGTCTTGTCTAGCTGATAGAAATGACATAGAATGGTAGGGGTGTTTCCTGAATAGCTCCAGGATCAAGGACCTTGAAAGGCACTTTGACTAAGTATGATTAGGAAATATAAACTTCGTTATTTCTAAAACAGCGTAAGTATGTTTTCGAACGAAAAACGAGAAGCGAGAACTACTTTCGTAACATCTAGTAACATCGAAAGGCTAAGACAACCACTTCAATGGTTGTCAGCTTGTCCAAAGTTTGTCATATTTTTCTTCAGTCGACATTTGTTCTCTTTTTTGGTATTCAGGAATATCATATCATGAAGGTTGTCAATATAATGAAATAATTTATTTCACTCTGATCGAGAAAAAAAGTACAATATTTCAGTTCCATTTCAAATGATTTATTTTGACTTGCACGGGATTATCAGTCTAATCTTCGCGGATCGCGGGTAAATGTCGCGGGTAATGCCGCGGGTTAAAATTATGTTTATGTTTTGTGACTTGTACGAGAAAGAGTTGGAAAGTAAAATTTGAAATTAACAATCACATAACAATGTTTACCTTTCTTTTACAAATACAAAATATATACTTTATGGGAGTACAAAATCGATTTTTCGAGCCCATTACTTAATCATGGAAATAGAATTTTTCCATAACCTTGAACAATAAGTCAAACTCACACAAAAACTTGTTAAATTTAATACAAAAGAAACATTTTATGAGCTGACCTCAACATTTGGCATCTCATAATGCATGCAAAAAACCGCCATCATTCTTGTGATCGACTGTATGCAATGTACATGTATAGCAGAATCGAAAAAGAATATAATCTTAATAGAATATAACATATATAGTGTGTTTTTGACTTGCATTCCTAGTTGTGTGCAGTCTAACTGGGATATAATTTCGTATGTTCTCTTTTTCCGGGATACACTTTTTTCCATGGCATATCGAACTACCAAGGAATCGTTTAATGCAAGCGTGCAGTTTCCTTAAAAGGATATACGTATGACGTATGTGGTCACGAGTTAAAAGAAAACATTTCAATATAAAAATTGTTCTTTTGATCAATATCGTTCCTGTTTTATTGCAGACATGAACAATTTTTCCTGGCTTGCTTTTAATATCATTTTGTAACTTTGTGTTGTTGTATTCTTATAGTTTTGGGTGAAATATAGCTGCGTGACGACTGCGTGACATGTACATTGTTGACGTGGATGACTGATTTTGGGGAATCCCCTGATTAATTATGATTAAAGTACATCAAAAACCAAAACAAAGAAGACCTGTTGTATTCCTGAGGTAAGATTCGACTCTATTCTATTTAAATTAAGAAAGTAATTAATTTTCATACAATGCAAAATCTAACAAGCATAAACAACCTAACTTTTACGGCGAATTTTGTTTCGATTCCGTCGATCGTCGTCGCCTTGTTTACATACATATTTAATTAAGGGAATTTTTTTGTTCCAAAAGTAGGATATTTGATCGGTTCCTTCGATTTTTCGTCGATGTGAAGTAAAAACTAAACAAATGAAATGTCACTTCGTGTGCTTATAAGTTGACTTGGTTTTGAAAAGAGACTCGTGTAGACCAGAATTGAAGCTACTAATTAGAAGTCCCTAATACGTATCAAATTCACATTTTGTGAAATTTATCAAATTTTGTATCATTTTTAAATGCTTTCCGTCTGCGAATTCAAATCTTTCTTTCAAATAAACAGAATCTTTTCAATGCTACTGATACACCAATTTCGATGAATATTTTTCGCTGAAATATGAAGATGATACGCCTACTTGAATTGCGACTGAGACTGCAGACAACATTTGATCGATGGGACTCGAAACTCTTTCCCTTCTGGCAAGGTTTCTGGTAAAATGAACCCGTCTTTTCATGCTCACAATCTACTCAGTCAGCTAAGGATAAATCCAGCATATTTCGTTTGAGTGATCTTCAATAGAATTTTAAAATGGCCTACAATTCGTTATCTGTGTTTGTTATTTGTGAATCAACATTAACATTCAACGGAAGCGATTGGATGTCTACTCTCGCTCAGTGTTGCGTGACTCGCCACCTGCAAAGGTTGGATCTCAAAGTGTGTGTGCTCTGTGCCGCTGAGAGACAGTGGAATTTTGCGTTTCCACAGGAAGTGCTCAGCTGTTCGCGATAGATCTACCCTAAAAGATATCCCATGCAGTCCGCGAACCAAATTGTGAAATAAAGAGTAAGGTTTTGACCCACGACCTTCGGATTTCCGGTCCGCCTTGCTCCAACCCCTTATGAAGGTTCTAGTACAGCGTTTCCGTCATGTATAAACGAGACGGATCGAGTGAGCAGGTCGTTGATCTTACTTTAGCTGGGCTCACTCGGGACGAACGCTGTTCGATAACCTGAACGGATTAAATTATACAGAAACTCTGCAGATCTACCTGATATGTAAGTTAATGAATGGAAATGTACTCGGAAATAATAAAGTGTTTGCGCCAATTAACGAGTGTGAAATAACCTTCGGATTTCCCGCCGGAGTCTTATTTCACATACTTGATTTATAACATCTTTGCGAGTAGATTTCCATTCATTAATGCAAGGGTATGCGCACTAGGACAAAGTCGTTGTGCTTATGTGTTAACGATAAACCGAGTTAGGGACTGGTCATTATTTACAGGGAGGGGGGGACTGGTGGAAATAGAGGGGGGGCACAGATTTTTACGCTCACTCTGTAAGAATGTTATGTGTGTATGTATGTAGAAAGGGGGGAGGGGCCATCAAAAATTGAGCATTACCTTTTTTGTTTACACCATCCCCCCCCCCTGTAAATAATGGCTGTCCGTCAGTCCTTTGAAGCTCTGAAGTCACATTACTTCCTCTGCTTTTGACCTTTCTGGCCTCTGTTACAACATCCTCGGGGACCCAGGGCGAAAGGGGAGGGGGAGGGGAAGGACCGGAGGGGGAGGGGGAGGGGTCCCCAAGGATGCTGTTATAACCAATATAAATTTATTGGGTTTCCTGTGGGATCGAAACGGGAGAGCGAAGACTGGAGGCGAACGTTTCTTCTCTCCCTCTTACCGATCCCCCCCCCCCCCCCCCAATCAATTTTTGCTCGCCCACCAGTCTCTCATCTTTGCAACAAGGAGCCCAAGAGAAAGAGCGGAGCGGGGACAGGAACCCAATTTAAAGCTAATACAGATATTTAAACCACAGGTAACCCAAGCTCGACACTTTTATAAGAAATGTATATGGGAGTTTAGAGTTAAGTTGGAAATATTTAAATAACGATTCCAGAACTTACCCGTTGTATCATCCTGTTGATGTTTAACCCTTGTATGCAGTTTCAGCGAATTTCACTTGAGGAAAGCTACCCCCTGAGAGAAATAACAAGGTTGAAAGCTGCTGAGCCAGTTCGATGCACTCCACTTTGAATCGATTTTCTCGGAAAATACAAATCGGCTGAGCATTCTGTTTCACAGGAGCATGAAGGGATAGTTTGGTAATAAATCTGTGTATTTTGATTGGTGCTAGCCGCAGCCACGAACTAGCAGTCCTCCTGTAAACTTTAAACTACGACTCAGCTTAAAAAAAAATAATTATCTTTTACCAGGATTTTACTCCTTTTTTAGAACAAAGCCGAGTACAAAATATTTCGCTTGGGGCTCTAGTTGGTTGGTAACATTATACGCCAATTCATTTGAGCCCCCTCCCTGAGAGGTCAAAATTTGTGAGTCACGGTAAAGATGGCGTTCGTTGGATCGTAGCTTAAAGTTTACAAGAGGACTACTAGTTCGTGGCTGTGGCTAGCACCATGCAATCAAAATACACAGATTTATTACCAAACTATCCCTTCATACTGCTGTGAAACAGAATGCTCATCCGATTTGTATTTTCCGAGAAAATCGATTCAAAGTGGAGTGCATCGAACGCGGTTTCGGCTCGGCAGCTTCCAACCTTGTCATTTCTCTTAGGGGGTGACTTTCTTCAAGTGAGATTCCGGGCGCCGGCCAGGCACACAGATGCAACATTTTTTGCAGCATGCATGACGCGCAACACAATGTTACACAGTGTGTCTGCCCCTGCAAATTTAAATGTTGCATTGCATCCAACAGTTCCAACATTTACTACAACAATGCAAGAGTGCACACACGGTGCAACTGCTGTACGTGCGATGTTGTTGTAGAAACTGTTGCAGGAGATCAGCTTGAAGAGAACTTATACAATTACCCCGAGGAGGAAAATTACGAATGTTCGCTAAATACAATAATGGTTTTGTCATATCCTGCTTCGTTATCCTTTCGCTAAGCTAAGCTCAAAATCCTATAAAATTATTATTCGATCGTTTCTTTGTATTTCTTTGTCCAAGTCAAAATGCAGATAGGTCTCTACAGCACATGTTCGCACTTGTTACTTGGCGTGAGCGGTACAAAGTGCAGATAGTTCTCTTTATCGCATCTTCGGCATCCATCAAAGACCACCAGAAGGTGGATTGCTTTAATCTTGAAAGAATTGTAAATTTCGTGTAATTTAAATGAGTGAATTCACCCTATGAGATAACTTTCTATCGTCCAGATAGCGGGATTGCAAGGCAAGGGTGATGCCTTGACGCCCGCTTGACGAAAAATGGAACCATCCTTGCCGAAAGTCACCTTACCTTGCCAGTTAAACTTACCATTTAAAGAGGG
The DNA here is from genome assembly GCA_029948255.1 of Telmatactis stephensoni. Taxonomy (NCBI): domain Eukaryota; kingdom Metazoa; phylum Cnidaria; class Anthozoa; order Actiniaria; family Isophelliidae; genus Telmatactis; species Telmatactis stephensoni. The sequence continues at coordinate 1,037,185 of JALIZF010001895.1, forward strand.
TTTTACTGACCTAGCCGTTTTAACGAGATACGAAAGAACGTATGCCCTGTCATTCTGCAAGGTTCCACACGTACGTTGTCTCGTGGTTCATATTCCTTCTGCAATTTTTTGATGACTGAGTGCCTTGGATCTTCACCATGGGCTGTCACCTTGTCGTGGTGGTGGGGCTTGCGCGTCTTAATGATCCCAAGAGCTATGTCGGCGGGAGCTTATGCTCCTGGTAGGTCTAACCAAGCCGGATTGGTCTAGGGGGAGAGGCCAGACTAAGAACAGCCCCTGCCCTCCAGGTTGGGGGTCGAGCAGAGGGTTAACCACCCACTCCTGTAAAGAGCAAATGGTTACTGAAGCAGGAATAATCATCTCAACATTTCGTGGACGTTGTGGAATATCATGCAGCTTACGGAATCCCAGAGAAGATAATTAATCTGGTGAAGTTATTCTATGATAACTTTACATGCTGTGTAGACATGAGGGACATTACTCGGATTGGTTTAAGCGGATCGAGTCAGGTGTAAGGCAGGGATCCGTTATGTCCAGTTTCCTTTTTTTGATAGTGATTGAATTAACTTTTAATAAATTTATTTGATAACTATACGTATATATATATTCCCTTTTGATTTAAAATATCTAGTCTTGTATTTCCTGCAACTTTTTAGTAAATCTATTCCATAACTATATATTTCTTCCTGTTTGACAATTTATATAATATATATATTTTTGTACAGATAGTTATCAGCCCTTCCATCGTATAAAAGTATTTTTTCTACCTGTTTCTAGGTTGCAAGAGCTAGTTTAACCCCTAGGGTTGTTCTCTTGCAACCTCCACAATTTTTTTTGTGTGTAAATATTATATTATTGTATGTAGAATGTGGAAATAAAGAACCTTTGAACCTTTGAACCTTTGATTACGAACAGAGTTAATATTCAAAAGAGACATGGCATAAATTGAGTTAAGATTTCAAACGCTTGAAGAATTTGGTTTTGTGGACGACTTGGCGCAACAAGTAATATGCAAATGCATCGGAAAACATGATTTCACTAGAACATCTGCGAAAACAGATCAACAAGCGAACAAGAAAACAAGAATTATGAGTGCCAAAACAGTTGGTGATGTGAGGCAAATCACTAATAGATCTGATGAACTAGAGAATGTCCAGCGAATTACATATTTGGGAAAAAATTGTTGGTTGTGAAGAAAGTTCAACGACATAGAAAATCGTATATCAAAGACAAGAACATCATTCAGTAATAAAAATAACTGATTCAAAATAATAAAGACCAAGCTATACGGATCATTCGACCGCGTAATGTGTAATCAGTATTGATTACGAGAGGGACTTTGTAAGGAATCGCCTGCTATGCCAACTCGTTTATTAGACTTTGAACAAGAGCTATTTACAAGCTAAGCAAGGGTTGGTACTACAAGGCGGGATAGAGCCAGGCCAACCAGAAAGACTTTCCTTAGTCGGAGTGGCTGTCAGAAGGAGTTCCTTTCTCGAACACTTTCCTTACTTAGGGCTGTACTTTCCAATCAACACTGAGTAGTACCCCGAACTTGCCTTCAGTGCTAGTTTGTACAAAGACTAAAGAGTGTGCGAGTGTAACAAATATCGACAGTCCTTAAATAACAACTAAACTAAATCTAATTTCCTGTTTACATCACGTTTGGAGTCAAAGAAAAACTCTATGTTGGTCTGTTTGGGTTATAGAGGGTGCGTCACACAGGAAGCTCAAAGCAAATTCCATGATCAAACAGTGAAGGTTACAACACTAAAAATGCTTAATTAGTAAAATTACACAAAAATACATTGAGGTTAATAAATATATAATTACTGGAAAGCTGTAGCGTAACAAAAGTGTTGGAAGTTCTGTAAGAGAGATGGCGATAAGTTGAATGCATTTCGGCTACATAAGTTTGAGGAGATTTCTTAAGGTATTTTGGCCAAGAATAATATCAAATACTGATTTACCAGAAGATAACAAGCTAAGAGTGCAAGAAGTTCAAGAAAGTGCAAATGGATCAGCTACGTGCTACGTAGAGGAAAAGGAGATGGCAATTAAGGATAGCGTCCCTTCCGTGGTCCCACCAGGCAGAAAAAAGAAAAGTATAGACCGAAAAACACTTGGAGAAGGATGGTGGAGAAGGAATGAGAAGGAATGGTTGGAAGATGACTTTGAGTGAGGCTGAAGTAGTGGTACAGAACAGGTTGAAAAGGTCATGAGGGATTTTTAGGACTGCCCTAAACGACACGTGATGTAGAAGGCCTAAGAAGAAGAAGAAGAAGAAGCGGAGCCTTAGGTAATCTCAGTTATTCCATAACATCAAAATTTCTCGTTATAGTACGTATCAATTCATTTCGTTACAAACTTTGTACAAAAGAAGATTCGTTAATGTGTTTAACTGGCTAATAAACTTGTGATACTCAGGTTTTTACACCTACTGTCATAATCTATGCGTCTTAGGCGGGGTTAATTCACACTAATTCGGGTGTATATATAGAGTGCACGCCGTATATCCGTGAAATAATTAACACTTATTGACTGGGACCGAGGGAAACAGTAGGGATCGACCACAAAACATACTGCTTTCCCGAGGTCCCAGTCAATAAGTGTTTTGTTATATACCAACTGTCAAAGAACAAAATAAAAAGCAAAACGTCGCTGCCTACAGTTAAACTTTTTAATCAAAATTCACACAAAACTGACCTTTTTTCACACATAGTTTTTCGGAGAATTGTTGCAGCTCTTTTGGTGACATTCCTGGTTAGTTATCATCTTTTTCTCGGAATAAATGTTGTATATATTGGTTAAAAAGTTTGACACTATAAACACGAGTTTTGCCACATGCATGTCAAAATGAATGAACTTGTAAACGCGCGCTGCCAAAAACGTGCCTTCAAAGCTCAATCAACTTCCGGTTTTGTTATTACCGGTCAATAAAATTCACTGTTGCCCGCTGAGAGTTGTTGCTGGGGAAACAGCAAAATTTGTTGACGTTCACGTTATACGCTCTCGCCCAATCAGAGCACGGAAAAAATTGACTTTGACAGTTTGTATATATATTGTCTTATTGCACTATTATGTACAAACTAGTTGATATCACTGAAGCAGTGCAAATAACAATAGCAAGGTATCTAGTTGTCTTTGTCTTTCTTTGTGTAGTTTATACCTGAGTGAATTCTTAGTTATCGAATAACAAAATAGTTGATAGAGTGATTTTCATCGGACTGTGAAACAATTGAAGTTTGACAGAGTAAATGTGCTTATATGGCATTCATATCGTGACAATTCCGCATACCATAAAACACCACATCCCGATTGCACGAGTCATACTCTTCCTTGTTAATTGCCATCAATAGACATTTCCTGTCTCTAGCGGAAATTTTCACCAGCTGCCGGAATTACAAGTTCTTAGAATAATTATTTCTGGTTAAACACTCATGATTTGCCCCTCAGACAAATGCAAACAAATACCTTTATTATCATAACCTATTTTGATCCTGAATGTAAAACCACAAACCAGCCTCTTCCGCAATAGCCTGGGTTGTTGGCGATCTGCGGTTTTTGGGCAGACCGCCAGCAACGCAGGCTAATAGACTGAAAACAACACGTGCGCTGACGAATTTTGTTCAAAGATTTCAAATGACCGTTGACGGCGCTCCTCCATTCCCCGTTCCATTCTTCTATTCCCCGTTCCATGTTTTAAAGATAGCCATTTGTCTTCCTTAGTACTGTTAAATTGCGGTGTAATCATATAGATCTTTGAGGGCCACAGAGTTATCAGTGTTTGTAAAACTACTGCATGTCATGTGTTTTACCCTCTGGAAATAAAGCCTATTATTATTATTATTATTATTATTATTATTATTATTATTATTATTATTATTATTATTATTATTATTATTATTATTATTATTATTATTATTATTATTATTATTATTATTATTATTATTATTATTATTATTATTATTATTATTATTATTATTATTATTATTATTATTATACCTTGTCAAGTGGGGCTTTTCCTCGTCTTCTGACTGCTCGTTCTGCTTGTCATCTGAATCTCTTCTCCATGTTGTGGCTGGATGCAAGTCTTATCTTGAACAAGGTCGCTTCACGTGGAGACATGACTCCATTCTACAATTCCTTGCCAAATCACTTCAAGTTGTTAATGACTGTTCCTTGTACATTGATCTTCCTAAATTCAAAAGCCCTTCAATCATAACTGGTGACAGTCACCGTCCCGATCTCTTATTAAAAACCTCTGGTAACTCTCTATATGTGCTTGAACTAACCGTTGGTTTCGAGTCAAATCTACAAAATAACTCATCCCGCAAAAAAGCTAAATATAAAGATGTGATGATTACTCTACAAAAGAAGTTCAAAGAAGTTAAGTTCATAAACTTGTCTCTTAGTGCCTTGGGAGTGTTTGCTAAAGAAACATCAGATTTCCTCGACATGCTTAAAGACTTAGGTTTTGATGATAATCATGTCAAATACGTCATCAGAAACATTATGAACATTGCCATAAGAACAACTTATTTTATTTTCTGTTCAAGAAACAAAGAATGGAACAATCCTGAGCTGATGAATTTTTTAAACATTAAGGTTTTTTTTTTCTCTTCCTTTTTAGTATAATATATACATATATATATATATATATATATATCGTTTTCATCATATGTTTATCATAATAATCATACAATGTAAAAATATATATATAATTAAACGTTTCAGTTATGTATAAGATTCAAGTAGAAGATTGTAAACTACCTGAGAAGTGAGGTTTATAATTGTAAGAAAAAACGTATAATAAAGTTTCCATTATTATTATTATTATTATTATTATTATTATTATTATTATTATTATTATTATTATTATTATTATTATTATTATTATTATTATTATTATTATTATTGTAGCAAATACAAACGTTTAGATGCTAGTAGATAAACAAGATAGGACGTATCACGTATTATTTAAAAGAAAGGGTCTATGTAGTATTTAGATTATTCATTTAAAATTACTAATTTAAAAAGGTTCGTTACTTAAAATTTGTAATAATATTAAAATGTGATTATTTTGAATGTCTTGACAACATTGAGTGTGCAGCTCAAAACTAGCTTTCTGCATTCTCATCAGAATTTCTCTATGTCTTAGTTCCAAAGATGTTTCTCATCTCAGTTTCTAGCTCCTTGGACCAGCCTTCAAGTACATCTATGATAACATTCAGTTGTATGATCTTGTATCCTGAGTGTTGTCTTGTCAGCTCCAGTCGTAGCGGTTCATACTTCTCTGTTTTTTCTGTCTTTCTTGTTGCGAATTATCTAACCACGGACAGCTCATCTCAACCACTAGTATCCGTCTTGCTCTTGTGATCAGCGAAGCGCGCATCCACACGGTTAGATCGTACGAAAGTGTGATCCGCATATGCCGGTACGTCCCAATATGCTTCTGGGTCAGGTGACTTGTAGAGTGGTTTAGGCTTCACTTGAGAGAACCATGGGGTACTTTATTAGCAAAGATCTCTAAGCAAAGCACCTTTAGTGCAGCATTGTGCCTTTCTAAAAGTTTTGACTGTGCTAGGGATGAGCAACACACTAGAACATGTGCCAGACTTTCAGTGGCTTTACCACACATTCTGCAGATGATGTTATTCTTATCTGTAGTTCGACCAGTCTTAAAGGCCGAGTAGACTTTAGTTGGAGTGAGCTGTTCGTACAATTCCATTATACCTGCAATGTTGTGGGTAGGAGCACACATCCATTTACTCAGCCATGAAAAACAGCTTTCATGACTAAGTTGATCATCGTGTCATCTTGTTCTCAATGGATTTCCTTGCCAAGGTTGATCTTCGATCCTCCACGAGCTTTTCATTTACAGCCTATTCTTAAGATGTTTCTTAATCTGCTGTCCCTTAATCTTCACCTCTGGTGCTTCCAGGGGACTGCATGACGGTTCGGAGTTATTTAAGTTCAGAGTCCCCAGTTCCTCAGCAAACTTGTTTGCGTCTTTAATGAGAGAGGAGAATTCCTTGTCTGCTGACCTTTCTTCAAATTGTTGGACAGTTCTTATCATGGGATCTGGATTCTCATGTAAATTGACAGCTGTTTTTACCTTGATTAGCTTATACTCTTGTTCAACAGACCTTAGACCTCGTCCTCCTTTCTCTCTAGGGAGATATAACACTGCCGTGGAGCTTAATGGATGTCTTCCTCCGTTTTCACTGATGATCTTCCTGGACTGTCTCTCAATGTTCCTTAGTTCTGCTATTGACCAGTGCTGTGTCCACATAGGGTATGTGAACACGGGTAAAGCAAACTGATTGGTTGCGATAACGTGATTACAATCAGACTGTCCTAATTGTCAATTATTGCCAATTGTAATATCTGATTATTACGTCACAACTCTTTGTTCCAAAAAGAATTCGTCTGTAATGAATGTCGCAAGACAATAAACGGATGTCAATTCAAAATAATGCTGTGATTCCCTTAAACAGAGAATGGGCTTGTCCAGATTACTGACAATCTTTTCAAGTACGCCTTAGTTGCCTCTGTAAGTGCTTGCTTCTCGTCTTGCATAACTGATTCTCTGATTCCTAGGAACTTGTAGTTGGATCCTGACTCAAGGTTCTTTACCGCTGTTCCTTCATCAAGCTTGAGATCTTTAGCATTTTGGACTTGTTCACCTCTTCTAACATGAATGACGTTGCATTTCTTTGAATTCCACTGGAGACCCATGTCTTGCATAGCATTACAGGTTGATCTAAGAACCCTGTTTAATTTACACTCAGACGCAGCAAAGACTTTAAGGTCATCTACATAAAGTAAGTGGGTCACCTTGGTCGATAAAGGTTTGGACAGCTTGTATCCCTCAGTGGCATTCAATAACCACGCAATAGGGTTTAAACACAAAGTAAAAAGGCGTGGACAGAGGGCGTCACCCTGAGGCAGTCCCTTGTTAAATCTGATGGTAGCAGACGTCTCCCTTCCTTGCTTTGTAGTAGCTACGATCTTGGTATTCCAGAGTTACACTTGGCAAGGTGATTTCGAATCACCTTGCCGATCCATTCGGGTAGCCTGTGTACTTCCATCATCTCTATAAGCCAATTATGATCCACAGAATCATACGCCTTTCTAACGTCAACCCAAGCCATGCTCAGATTGCGTTTTCCTCGGTGACAGTCCTGAGTAACCATCTTGTCAATCATAAGGTTGTCGGTTGTGCCACTACAGCCTGACTTTGCACCTCTTTGCTCGCCTTCCATCAGGTCATAATCATTCAGGTGACTATATATTGGGATCAGTAGCGGCATAAACCACTTATAGATGTTGTTAAGACAGGTTATAGGTCATTGATTTGCACTAGAGAAGTCACCTTGTTGGGGTATGCGTCGTACTTTACCCTCTGCAAACCATAGTGAGTACGTGTGACACCTTCACGTAGCGAGCTCGCTCGTTTCCACCAGAAGTTCACGAGTCTATCTGGGCCAGGTGCACTGAAGTTTCTCTTCTTGAGCAGGACCTTTACACCATCTGCAGTTTTCAGTTTCCAATCTTGCTCTGAAGGGGGAGGTACACGTGTAGCAATTGCTTGTTTCATCTCCTGAAGCCAGTCGGCGTCCTTGTCACCAGTCCCTGTCGTCTCCCAAAGGTACTGCCAAAAGGTACTTGCTTCCTCAATATTTTCGAAGGTATTGCTGTTGCCATGAGAACCATGTTATTGGTTCTTTGATATGTAGGACAATCTTTGCTCACACACATCGCTGCAAACTTGGAATAGACCTGCCTTGTGTCTTGCTTGAATTGGCTGTTCAGTGATCTTGCTTCTTGTTGTTTCCTTTCTCTGATGTACTTTGCTTTTAACTTCCTCAGCTGTGATTTCTTCTTTTCCATGTAGTTCACGAGTCCAGCAGATGAAATTGCTTTACAGTCTTCTAACAATATTGCTCTGTTTCTCTTCCCTTTCTTTGTCAGCTTCCTATTATTCCTCAGTCTTTCCAATTCCGCCTTTGCGATAGATATCTTCTTCCGAAGTTCAGCCGCTTTATTCTCGAATTCTTCCTTTCTTCTATCACTGATAGATTTCCTCGATCCACCTTGAACTGCAACTTTTTTCCATCTCTTCAGCAGTAGAAAGGCGGCAACAGTTGAGTAAAGCGCACAATTAACCATCCACAAATACTTAAAAGGATCTTCAACCGGTGAGAGTCTAGTAGCCTTTTCTTCGGTTCTTTGTAAGTCCGATTTCACGGTTTCATAGTTACCCGGTTGAGTGTTACCATCTAATTCAAACATTTGCGACGACTTTTCAATTAGTGCATTGTGCCTTTCAGTTTGTTGAGTTTTGGCTGGTCCCGGTGGAGTTGAACTCTAATTAGTATGCAAGTTCGTTCTTTGGTCGATTTGATTAACATTTGTGCTCTGTCAAAATATTGTCAATATTTACAATATTTTCAACGTCAATTCTTTGTTTCGCTCCTTTGCCGTCTTCCTACTTTATGTGTGGATACTCCCCGCTGCGTTTCCCAAAGATTTCTCTAACCTTGCCGCTTGATCTCGCAGATTTTGACGAGATAGGTCGAGTTGTTCATATCCACGCTGATCAAATAATTCTTTCATAATTTCCATGTAGCCCTTCTTTCGATTTCCTGCCATAGCTCCAGGATCTTTATCTTTAACCATCTGTTGGGCTTTGCGTTTACATTCAAGTAATACTTGATTCATTTCATCTGTCCATTTTAGTCTTCGTTTGTTTTCTTCCATCTTTGACTTGTAGTATTAATCTTTAAGTTAGAATAGTCAAAATAATTTTTTGAAACTAAAAACATAAAGATAGATTTCCTTCGCTTAAAGACGCCAATTGTCTCACCTGTTCGGGTCAACCGTAACCAAAGTATTAAGTACTTGTACAAATGTATTTCGACGCTTTAAGCTGGGCTTGCTTTTGCAGTAAATTGAAATTTGTAACTGAGCTGTTATATCATATTATTATTATTATTATATTATTATTATTATTATATTATTATTATTATTATTATTATTATTATTATTATTATTATTATTATTATTATTATTATTATTATTATTATTATTATTATTATTATTATTATTATTATTATTATTATTATTATTATTATTATTATTATAGAGAGGAAGCGGAGCTCAACGATTAAGTGCATTTATAAGAAATTCGCTGAGTATTTAACACTGATCTTTGGTCAATTCAACTTGCACACCTCTGTCTACTTCAAACTGTCTTTAGTGTACTCTTTCACAATATTTTTCTTGCACTTCGAGAAAAATAGCGTGAAACTCAACATTCCCAAAGATTCACTCCATAAACCACAGAATTCAAAGCCCAAGCTTTCATTTCTGTATATGAAATCAGGGGAAACTACTATAGTGGAGAACGATCTAGGGGAGTACATCTGCTGAGCTACATCTTTAGATGGCCACCTTTATGCGACAACACAGTACACCAGACACTGCTTCGCCAACTCTGAAAATGGTCTTGAAAATGGATTGCGTATTAAATTTTTCTGTGTAGTTTAGAAGATAAATTACTAAACAAAATCATGATCTATATAGTGACGTCAATTAACTGCCATAATACGCCCTTGTAAGGGAATCCAGAAACCGGAATCCATGAATAATTGGATTTTGGAATCTGGATTCTGGCGCTTGGAATCCGGAATCCAGTCCTTGGAATCCGGAATCCAGTCCATGGAATCTGGAATCCAGCTCTTGAAATGTGGAATCCAGTCCTTGGAATGCGGAATCCAATCCTTGGAATCCGGAATCCAGCTCTTGGAATGCGGAATCCAGCCCTTGGAATCCGGAATCCGGCCATTTGAATCTATAAGGGGTCAAAAAATCCTCAACCTTGCATCATTCCGGATTCCCTTACATGGGGCGACATAATGAAGGGAAAACGTCGATTCACGTTTCGCTTTACTATGTCTGAACTTAAGTGATATTTTTGGCCAATGGCGAGTCTGCGAAGTCTGTGACAAAAAGGTAAGCATTTTCTGAAAAAAAAACATGATTGTATTTGACTTAAAAACGTAAAATACGCTAAAACTAAATTTCCGAATTTCCGCGACTACTCCTGTAGTTTTCAAGTCAACTCAGCTGTGTAGAGAATTTACATATACACAAAGAATTTATATACTCTAGGATCGAAGTCCGTCTATGCGATTTTGTTCTCAGCAGTGGAATACAATGATTCACAAACAAACCGTTTCTTCCTGTTCAATACACCACGTACCAATACTTCGAGGTAATTAGTGTGGATGTCATAATCGACAGGGCGGAAAAACGTTACACGGTCATGCACACCACTGGATATATAAAAGGGTCAAAGAAAAAGATCAATTGCGACCAAAACTTGGCGAATGCCATCCTGAAATATAAGGCCTTGTACTTTAGGAGAAGTGATATTTTGATCAGAAAATAGCAGATCGTTTTCATAAATTAAATATCTCCCAGTAGCTTTAGCCTAGATCGACAATTTTCAGTTATGTTTTGAGCAATATTAACACAAATGTAGCCCTCACAGTTTGAATTTATGATGGCCATGAGTTCAGCATGAAAAAATTATGAAAACAGAAGCGTTTTTCTGCTATGTCGTCGTAATCAATACTTTGTACATGGTCTTTGATTGCAGACTCTTTGCTTTCAGAACTCTCCGGTCTGTGATCTCTTTGATTCCCCAATAAACATAAAATCATATGACTTGCATGTAACTTTATGATCGATATGCCTCTAACTTGGTTTTCTGTGGGACGGTCTTTAGGTTTTTTGAAGATGATTTCCCAAGGAAAAGTCAAGTCTGAAAGCCGGTTTTGATTGATCAATCATGGGTTCGGCTGAACCAGATACGCTGGATTTTGCAAAAGCCGCTCCTTCCTCATCAAAATTGGAACAAAGAGCTCAGATCTACGTACCTGTGGGAAACCGCAACTGTAAAACATTTGATTGAACCCGCCTCCCGCTGCATAAGCCCCCGCATGGCTGCGAAGGGCCGATAGCCCTAGCTTGACGCCGACATTCTCCAGTGGCTGGCACTTACTATTTTCCTCCATGTATAAGGCGGGATGTCACGAACAACGACGAGGACGACGAGCACATTCTTGATCATTCTTGACTCTTTTTGATGGCCACCCTTCACATACGGTATGACAGCAAACCCTTTTGTTTTGTTACTAATAAAATACTTGTGGCAACTATTCACCTAGAGATCGGAAACGACGTGCTTTATTTCAGTCCAGTTTTTGTCTGCCAGTGGTAGTTGGAAAGGATGGTATGTTTTGGGCACGCTTATTTAAGGTAAGCAGATATTGAGCAGTATTTAAACCATTTTTGTCATTCTCAATAGTTTTAGATGGCTAAATAGCTTGATTTTATTTGGGAGTCTACTGCCTTAAAATTTCTTCTAAAGTTCAACGAAAAACGTCTAAAAAGTCTTTGCTCATGCATAACGCCTGACAACGAAGCCCGACTTGGCGCTCGAATTTTTTTGTGAGCGCTTATCTGACGACTTGTTTTTGTTTTGCTGTATTACACAAAAATCGAAATTAATGCAACATATTTTTGTTAATTGACATCTTGACTCTTTATCTGTAATATATAAGTTTGAGTTGAATTTTCACTGGAGTGACGGCTGTAAAATCTTTGTAACTTAGTTATTTTGTTTTGCACATGCATTTAGTCTAATTGACTTTTGGCGAGGCCAACAAGCACTTTTATACTGTTTGTGCTGAATTTATAGAAAAAACTACATCGTAAAACAACCCTCTGTTCTCATAGTGTACCAAACTCATAGAAAAGTATTTATCGTTGAGTTTTTCTTTTGTATTTGTTTTAGGCTGGTCGACAAATTAGTTGCACAGTGGATTAATTAGCTAAAATAAGTTTAGAATTTTGTAGTAAAGCGAACCTGGAAAAATAAGCTATATAGTGCAGGCATATCGTGCAGAATTGTTCAGTTTTTTGCTACAAGCATGAAAATTGGCACAATGATAGAAGACAACATGCTGACTAATTCCTGATATAGCGCCACGCCCAAAAATCAATACTTCCAGTTTTACACATGTGGAATTAATTTTCACTTAAAATTAAATACAATTGTTGCATTAACTAGTTGGTTCATGAAATGTGATAATTCTTTATGAGTACTGTTCCTTCTACCTAACTGACTATAGTGCCCCACCCTATTCCTCGTACTTCCAGTTTTATGTTAATGGATTTAATTAAATTCAAAATTACTGAAAATAACCGTTTTCTACAATGCTATCACTACCAACCTATCCAAATTGGTCTAATGATACATGCCCTTTTCATTTCACATGCACTGCCACACCCTAAACTTAGTACTGCTAGTATAGATACATAGGAATACCTCAAGTCTCTCAAGTATCAAAATTGTTCACCTTGTTTTAAAGTCAAGGAGATAGAATAATAGACGGATATGATTGAAACAACGCAATTTGCATAACATGCAACCATGGCAACGCCTTTTCAAAAGTACTTCCAGTAATAATACTTTGGAATTGATTATTGGGGTTACTGGCATTTATTAATTTTGGATTATGGAAAATCTAATATTTTTTAAGGTAAGAATCTTTGACAAGGGAGAGGGCTATTGCAGTTCACTCGTAGCAATCACTAAATTTTATTAATTATTTCAATAACTTCCCAAACGAGTTAATTCCATTTGCAATCGCCTCCACAATCACACATGGCTGTGCACACGAGCTGCAATTTTGCACATTTTTATCTTGCTGACATTTACATCTGGTCAGGTGGCTACACATTTCCAAAATCTCTTGCTTAGTTTTCCCACAATTGCGTCAATTTAATCTTTTTGGTCCGCCTTTGTCTACTGCCAAGTGCGGCGCAGAGGGTAGCTGCAACGACTGACCTGGCTTGATAAGCGGTTAGTCTCTTAATGTGATTTAATTTGGCGGAGTGCTGCAGATGGGATGCTGCCCCCATTGATTTGGCTTTTTTGAAAACATTTCCTTCTATAAAGTCAATAACTATTTGGCAAAAGTTAGTTTAACTGTACAGTAGTACAACAAATTGCTGCAGTAGACTGACATATTTCCAACAGATCTTTACATACAGAATCATTCAAAGGCCGTTCAAATGTTGTTTTTACTTCTGCAAACAATACCTTCAAGTCTCCAAGGCAGAGATTTTCCCGAATATAGACATTTCATTATTGCAGCCCGTGAAGACAAAGAAATGAAAAGTTGAAGTTTTACTTCGAAATCGCGGGACGTTGGCCTATTCCAGGCCCTAAAATCGCCGAAAATCGCCTTAAGTTTTGAGTATCTTTGGGGATAATTTAGCTAAAATCGCCCAAAATTACGGCGATTTTAGTGCCCGGAGTAGGCCTATTTCCAGAGCCAGAGGCTTGTGGAAAAAGCAATTGAAGATGGGCCCTTTTCTCCCTCTCTCCACTGATGCTCCATTTTAAGGGTATTTACAGTATATTAAAGCTACATGGAAAGAACAGAAGTCGAAACAAGGATAGGAAGTCACTGATATTCGATGGGGATCAAACTTGGGACCTCTCGCACTAACCAACTGTGCAATCCTTGCTCCTAAAAGTCGTTGAAGCCATGGAAAGCAGGAAGTGCAGCTGCTTTGCTAGGGCCTAGTGCTCTGAAAACTTCAAGAACTGCAATATCACAATCCTTACAAATGAAAAAAAAGCCTTGAGTCTGATTCCTCTTAAGTGCATGTTGCCAATCCAGTGAATTCCCATTCTACATCACATGCTAATCCTTGTCCAAAAGAAGAAATCAAGTGTATGTTTCCAGGCAACTTGATGACTTTCATTTGCAAATTTCAACTAAAAGTAAAAAGCTCTCAAAAACCTAAGGAATCCAGCGAATTCCCGTTCAACACTAATTTTTCTCCAACAGAAGAAATCAAGTGTTTCTTGTTGGGCAATATGATGGATTTGCAAATTTCAGCAAAAAATTAAAAAAAGCTCAATACCCTAAGGAATCTTTCCCAGTTCTACACGCTTTGGTTGACCATGGCTTTGTTAACTTCTAGATATGGTCTGTGATTTGAGGCTATCAGTGCCGCAATATTCGCTCCACATTACATCAACCCCTGGAGACATTCTGTATTAAACTGGGTCTTCACAGTGTCATGTGTAATTGATCAGGCTATTGTGAACGGGTTTTCTTTATGTGGAAAATGATAAAATAGTGAGAATTATTGATTGTTACGAGGGAAGTGCAATAACAGTGGCCTTTATGCAGGAATCCCTACAGAAAGATGTCAGATTGCCATATACCCAAACCTAATTCCAGATCATCAATTCCAAAGTATTATTACTGGAAGTACTTTTGAAAAGGCGTTGCCATGGTTGCATGTTATGCAAATTGCGTTGTTTCAATCATATCCGTCTATTATTCTATCTCCTTGACTTTAAAACAAGGTGAATAATTTTGATACTTGAGAGACTTGAGGTATTCCTATGTATCTATACTGGCAGTACTAAGTTTAGGGTGTGGCAGTGCATGTGAAATGAAAAGGGCATGCATCATTAGACCAATTTGGATTAGTTGGTAGTGATAGCATTGTAGAAAACGGTTATTTTCAGTAATTTTGAATTTAATTAAATCCATTAACATAAAACTGGAAGTACGAGGAATAGGGTGGGGCACTATAGTCAGTTAGGTAGAAGGAACAGTACTCATAAAGAATTATCACATTTCATGAACCAACTAGTTAATGCAACAATTGTATTTAATTTTAAGTGAAAATTAATTCCACATGTGTAAAACTGGAAGTATTGATTTTTGGGCGTGGCGCTATATCAGGAATTAGTCAGCATGTTGTCTTCTATCATTGTGCCAATTTTCATGCTTGTAGCAAAAAACTGAACAATTCTGCACTTTTTGTGCACGATATGCCTGCACTAATAAATACAAAATAAGCTATAAATACAATAGACCTCTTTACCTTCGTTGTTTGTTGTCCCATTTCATAGCGTGCGATGTCACTCTTGGGAGTTGATTCTTTCATATGTAAATATTTTCACATGTTCATCATAAAAGAGCAATTCTCAAGGGAATGTCACATGGTCTGAAATGGGCAATTTGCATACGAAGGCAAAGAGGTCTATTAGAACAGAGTACAGTGATTTTGTATTATCTGAAAGCTCATCAAATACTAAATTAAAGATTTTTTATTCACTTGTTACTCAACGGTTTTTAGCTAAGTTATATTGTTTTTGAATTGTCTGGTTAGTCACGTTGTTACAGCGTTTTCAAATTCAAGCAGGATTTTTGAGTGTCTTGGCAAGCTCTAGCCTCCTCCGCAGGCAACTCATGGGCTTTCTTTACCCTTGGGTTTCCTTTGTTATGCTGAGGAGAGGGGACTGGGTCCTCTCGTTTTTCTTTCCCCCTGGCCCCCTCCCCCCTCATCATTTTTGGCTCGCCCCCAGTCTCTCGTCTTTGCAACAGGAAGCCCAAGAGATAAAAGGAGTTGCCTGCGGAGGAGGCTAGGCAAGCTCAAGGTTAATTGGGCATGCGGTAACGTGTGGCGTAAGCAGGCGTTGTCTCGGGAATTTAGAATGTCGCTATGCCCACAGTGTCTCCGCATATCCTTCCTGGTATATTAGCGATTGTTTAGTCAACAGTTATTGTCGACTTTGAACGAAAAGATATTCATAGTGGGAAAATGTATTTAACACGTGATAGTTAGAAACCAGGTCATTGGTTGATAAATTTGTAGTTTTAGTGTGCTATATGTGGTATAGGCAGGCAGAATCCCATCGGCTCTAGCGGGATGTCCAAAATCAGCCAAAACATTATGAACGGAATCTTTACCATAAAAGGTTTAAATTGGCTACGATTTGGAAAAGGGTTCCTTAAGTTTAAGTCTAGGGTCTAACTTGAAGCCCAAATACTGTCGAGCTATAGCACATATAAGCCGAAGAATTAGAGGTTCTAATAGCCATAGGAGAGGAAATTCAGAGAAGAATAAAGAATATTTTAGAGGTGTGACAGAGTTCTAACACACTTCTAACGGCTAGTAGCAAAACAAACGAAAAACAATTAAAGCCGGGCATTCATAATAGTTTTAAAGCAGACAGTTGGAGACTGAAAACTAGTTTTCAAACTCATGGGCAATAACCGAGTAAAAACTAGTAGCTTTTTTTGTAAATGAATATTTGTAAACCTTTTTGTAAGAAATGTGATAAAGTTTGGATTAATTTTATTTTTTAATTTCGTCGACTTTTTCCTCAAAACCCCGCTTCATTTCAAAGGAGCGTGACAACTTGTTTTAAAAATAGCTCAGCTGAGATAGACTCCCCTTGTAATGTATATTTTTTATAAGTTGAGTATCTTGGCGAAATATAATTAAGGAGACTTCATACAATTTCTCTATTGCTAGTCGACCGGTCAACTTAAAATGGCTGTAGCTCTTACATGAAAGCACCCACAGTTATGACCTTTCGTTCACTTACGTCATAAAGACTGAAGTTTTTAATGGTATGTGTTTTGTTTACATCGGGTTTACCATAGCGATGAAACGTCACCGTTTTAGATTCCAAGCAATTTTACGAGTTTTTTTACCTAAACTTTTAAAACGACATACAAGGCGTTAATATTTTGGACTTTGGCTAGTAGCATACGAATTTTGGAAAAATTCGTATAAACAGATTTTGAAATATTCGAGGCGCAATTTTTAACCCCCAAAATAACAATTTATTATCTGGTTTCGACTCAATAATTTTAAAAGTAAAGTGGCAAAAAAATCGCAGTGGCTATTCGTACGGGAGTCCAAACGTTTAGGAGATTTTCTCCGTAATTTTGTATATTAGCCTGCGTAGCGGCGTAAGGGGAGGGGGAAAAAGGGATTTGGGAGAAGAAGAAGAGGGAATGCCTGCAATGTAGCCAGATACTTACCGCGAGATGGTCTCGAAATAGCGGTAAAAATATCTCGAAAGCCGAAAAACTCTATAAAATTATGCCTGAGAAATATTATTTCCTATAAATAATCCTGAACGGGTCGCCTATCCTAAAGTAAAATAAGAATATAATTTTAGATCTGTCAACATCCATTTCAAAGGTCAACTACGGTTTGTACATGAAGATAATTCAGCCGGATTAAGGAATGTGGGTGTTTCATTGCAGGCGTCCCTCTTCTTCCTCTCCCCAATCCCCCTTTCCTCCCCCTCCTCTTACGCCGCTACGCAGGCTATTTCGTATAACAAGATATATTTGTTTAGGCAAATTAGTGATATGATTTTGATTTAGACTTATTTGACGAGTCTGCAGTACTCAGATGCGGAATTCAGCTGAATTTGACCGAATTTCTCGTATTGTATTGCTATTATATAAAGAATGCCGAGATTTTCCCACGAATTGTTTATATTTAGCATGTTGCAGAGAAATAAATTATGTAGATCAATTGATTGTCTCTTCAGTCTTCAGGTGAAAATTTCCCGGGGGGGGGGGGGGGGGGACTCCATTGTAATAGGGTCGGGTATGTCCGTCGGAAATGTTAAAAAATACCCCTAAAAGATACCGAAAGTCTTTTAAGAAGAGCGTGGCTGGACGATTATTTTAACCCCTAAGAGATACTGGCGATAACAAGCTAATGAACATTATGATGATGAACATAAAATTGAACGGTCGACACGCTTTTCAGTTGGGCAAATTTCTTCCATTTGAGAACAAGATAATAAGCAATGGGCTCTTTTGATACCTAAGAGAGACCAGGGAATGCTAAAACTCTAAACTTCAGTTTTAACACCCTAAAAGATACAAAATCGCTGATTTTTAACTCGTGGATTGCAGACCCCCCCGGGTCTACAACCGACCGTGGGTTGTAGACCCCCCCCCCGGGTCTACAACCGACCGACTAGCTGACTCATCAAAGGTCACGGTGAATAAAATGAAACATGTCAAATATTTGATTCATGAGGGGGACGTCTCATCTACGCGGGTTTTCTGTTATTTAATCCGAGCTTTCGGGTTCCAGACCCCATCATCAGGGAAAGATGTTACAAACATTCTTCGATCAGTTCGATCGATCTACGATCGCGTACAACAAAAATACAAAAATAGGAACAAAAGGAACAAAACGGTTACACTGCACGAGCTGATAAAAATACAAAATAGAATGTCAAATATTAATAATATAAAGAAGAGTCGAGTCAAATTGCCGTTTTCGTTTCCTGTTCTCTTGTGCTGATAGGAACTGATAGAGTACAAACACAAATATATAGACTTTATTTTTTCTGAAGTTTCTAGGGTTTCACGGCGCGAATGTTTGTGTTTTCGTACAACGTTTCGACGATCCTTTGGTCGTCTTCTTCAAGTCGATCTCTTTTGCTTAAACAGATCGACCTGAAGAATTAAGAAAGAAATATTCTAGAATATTTAAGCAAAAGAGATCGACCTGAAGAAGACGACCAAAGGATCTTCGAAACGTCGTTGCCTAGAAAAACAGGCAAACATTCGTCGTGAAACCCTAGAAACTTCAAAAAAATTATGAATACACGACGAGCAGAAGGCTTTAGATCATGATCAACGACAAATTATACTTATCTGGACAAAGCCTATAATGTAAAAGCAAACATCAGAATTTCCCCCACCAAATGACTTTTGCCGGTAGTTCTTCTTGTGCAAAAATACTTGAAGGCTCTACAATTTCAACTCATGGCGGGAAGGAGTCACGACTATAATTTCAGCACTCCACGAAAATAATTATATACAAACATTGTTCAAAGACGCCTTTTAGGGGCTGTTTACATGGAGAAAAGTTGTCCCTAGTAGAAGAGTTACCCTACCAGCAGGGTCACGTACCCTGGCCGAGCCATCTTTACCCTGATTTCTTAGTAAATCAATGTCAAGCGTTTACATGAGATACTTTACACTTACCTCGGCAAGAAGGGTTACCCTACTGGTAGGGTTACCCTCTTTGCGAAACAGGGTAACCCTACTAACAGGGACAACTTTTCTCATGTAAACGCCATAACCCTAGGAACCGAGACAACTTTGGCCCTAGGACGTGAGTTAAGTTTTGGTGATCATGCGCATTGCAATTCAAACTGCGAGTTCACCCACGTATAGCGACCACTGATTTTCCCATGTAAACGTTTGGTAAAGTTAGCTCGGGTGTTAGGGTGACCCTTCTACTAGGGACAACTTTTCTCCATGTAAACAGCCCCTTAGATCGTTAAATTCCAACGCAAGTTTGAAGAACGATAGATCTCGTATCCAGAGCTCTTCAATCACCTCGAGCATGCGCAGTAGCATAGTTTAATAACTTGCGAGTGACACATTTGCATATCTCGACCCCTCACTATAACTCGCGGATTTGCAATCCACGAGTTAAAAATCATAGAAAAAACGGCAAGGCAAGGATGAGTTTCGGCAAGTAGGATGAATTTGCTTGTTGTACGGAAAGTCGATAGAATTCTATGTTTAAATGGCACTGTTCTGGCTAGTATTATCTTTATAGGCAATGGTCAAGTCATACAGTGCCGTTTAAATATAAAATGTTATCATTTTGAGATCAAGAATTAAATTAATCCTTGCCGAAAATCATCCTTGCCTTGCCGGGGTTTTTTTGTTTTTGTTTTGTTTTTGTTTTTGTTTTTTGTTTTTTTTTGGTGTCGTGTAAATGGGGCTTGAAATTATCTACTTTTTGGGGAAAAACTGTCAAAACTCATTGTGAGAGAGGTCACAGAGGTCACGTACTTTATTTTTGATTGAGACGGCCACGCCCCCTGAATGCTACTTTGAGTACTATTGTCACAAACTGACACTTAATCAAAGCAACCAGACAGTAAGATAAGCTGAAACTCCTTTAATCTTCTTGTACTTCTTTGAACTTTGACTTTATACAACTGTTTTCAAACTCGCCCGACTCTATTATATATCCTTATGGTTCTAAAAATAACTCATTACTATCAGTACATTCATGATACTAAATATAGATATTACATCATTCTAGAAATCTCTACAAATCTCTACTGGTACAATTAAGGTGACTGACTACGTTGGCACTGCGCATGATTTCGCGCATTACGTCTTAAGCAATGTCATAGCGCGCGGAGATTTCAGCGAACAGCAAAAATCATGAGAAAAACTTAAGTTTTTGTACAAAAATCAGCTCCAAATTTATTCTTGTGGATTTAAATACTCAAAATCATTAGAGAATGAAGTAAAAATACTTTCTTTTTGGAAAAAACAGTGAGCGCTCGCTTGTTTTCGTCAACACAAATTTGAATCAAGCTCGCGCTACGCATCATTTTTAAAAATGGCGGCACTTCCGGTTAGCATTTTTTAGCCCTTTTTAACAACTTCAAAGGCACAAAACCCTTCATTTTTGCACGGGACCCTATACTTTTTTTTCGTTTATTTAAAAAAGCACATAAAAATCTCAATCATATCAATTTTGCAAAAAAAGTTAATCATTCTAGCATATGAAAAAATTGATTTTTGTATAAAATTTTGCTCGACATGAGGACAATTGTGGTTGGTACTCGCGGCACAAAAGCCAAGGAATGAAGGTATTTTGCTGTTCTCACATCAAAAGTATTTATGCCATTTTGCAGAATACTCCATTAGCTAATATTTACGCAATTGTGGCCTTTGTTGAAATGTTATTTCCCTAATTCTTAATTTCTTTTCTATTCACTTCCGGTTGAGCGATTTTCGCATCAAAAATTCGGAGATAGGCATTCATACAATGCTGATTATCTCGAAAACGAGTGCGGGACCCCCCTTTTTTCTTTTCGTTTTTGGGATCAGCATTAAATTTCGTTCTAGAAAATTGTGGTTTAAACGATTTTTAATTACTTTTTGCCAACGTAGTCAGTCACCTTAAGCAGGACTCAGCATTTCTCTTAGCTAGTTAAGACTGGAAAACACTCAACTCAACACACAATACATAAAGAATATTCTAGAAAGTTCTTGTTGAGATCTTAGATGTGGTGGATTCTATAGATTCATCACACTTTATATAATAATTGGCATATTACGCGCGCTCTGATTGGTCGAACAACCATGTATGGACACTAGTGAAAAACGTCTGCGCATGCTCGTAGTCAAGTCTTCGTGCTTTTGTAAATTATGCAAATTTCGTTTTTACGCTTGCCTTCAACAATGGTTTTCACAAAATGTCAAAACTTAAGGTTATTTCTTGAAACTTAGGGCCAGTATTCTTATAATGTCTTCATAAATACAATATCTTTGTCTCACAAAAGTATACAAGAGAAATTTTATGTATACACCGAGAACACGAGCATTTCATTTCAGGCTAAAACTCAAACATTTCTTAAGAAAACATCGTAATATGCACGCATGCGCAGACGTTTTTCACTAGTGTCCCATGTATGATTAGAGTACACACACATAGATGGCGTCATCGAATCTTACGCGCGCTCTGATTGGTTGGAATGTTTCGATAAATATTATATAAGACAGATAGATTCCATTTTTCCGTGAGTCTGTACTCTAATCGATGTACAGAAGACGTCAAAATGTGGTGAGAACAACAGTCACGCCACTCGACTTCGTCTCGTGGCGTACTTTTTTGTTCTCACCACATTTTGACGTCATCTTTTCATCGATTAGAATACAGACGCACGGAAAAATGGAATATATTTGTTAAATAGCTAATACATTATACATGAAATTGATACGAAAGGTTTTTTCCCGGCTCTTGTGGTGTCAATATGAAATCTTGCACATTGTTAAAGGCTTAGTCAAAGTAATCTTAGATATAGAGCCACACCTAAAAACAAGTACTTCCAGTTTTATAGCAATGGAATATATCATTAATAAAATCGGCAAATTATACTTGTAGCTTTAGTGTATAACCGTAATAGTGAAAGTTGTAACACAATGAATGAATTTAAGATATGATTTGCATAGAGCTACGCCCTATAAAAGTACTTCCAGATTAATAGTTGCAGTCTCTTTCTGCCGCCACTTTTCGTTGAAGTTATTGGATTTTTTTATATACATTGATATACATTATAACATTACTAAAATTCTGTAAGTAAGCTGTAAGGGCGTGGCTTTATGCTTATTACATTAATATGATCGTTTTCCGTTTATTATCGATATTGCGAGAAACCGATGCGGCAAATCAAAAGGAAATTGGCATGGAAACGCTTTGGATTGATGTCCACGAAAACTGGTTTTCGATCAATCTCGTCCCCAGAGCCGATTTTTCTTACTGGTATTTTTCTGCGAGCATGCGCAGTAAGAAAAATCGGCTCCGGGGACGAGATTGGTTTTCGTTGGGAAGAAAAAATAATAGTGGACGCGTGTGATTGAATAAGACATTTCTTCAAAAACAATCATTAAACGTCCACAAAGCACCTTCGTAAATGTCTTTGTAAAATGTCTTTCTCAGTGAACTATTCAGTCAGGTCGACCACTACCATTATATTGGAAATCGATTCCCCCTAGCCTCCCCTAGCAGGGTAGTTACTTCGCTTATGAATTATGGTCCCTGAAAACTCCTGCCGGCGTCGTTCCGCTGACCAAAGCCGGTAAAAGTCTGGGCATGCTAACTAGCGCGGAAGCGCCCTGAATGTATTAATACGTCTCTTGTGGCAAGTATTTCGTCTTTCCCTTCTTTCAGTCTGTAGACAATCATTCTCATGTTAGCTGGTTGTAAGTATGTGATGTTATCACTGCCATTTTATCCAAGGGAATTTATATATTTGGTAGGATGGTTCTTGACAGACGAGGACCTCGTGCTTTCACAATCTTTTTGACTGACAACTTTATATTAATCGTTGAACGAAGTCTAGTAAATTTTCCTACGTATACTTAGTTCTTAAGTTCTCATTATATTTATCTAGTCTAGTTGTCACTCGTTGAATCCAGCCGGGAATATCAAAACTGGCTTTCGGCATGACTTTCAGAAGCAACTGGTTTTATCGCTGAAGTGCAAGCAGAATATAGGGATTTTGCGGGATCCATGTTTGCATGTGGTCAAAATAATAGACCTTTTCTCTCATGAGAAATGAAATCTTTTGTTATTCAAAAACTTCGACCATTGCCAAGGTCAATCCTGATTCTGTACTATGAAGAAAAAGCCTCGTGTTTTTAAAACGAGTCATTTTTCCGTGTTTCTGGGGAATTTATATTTACAGAACCGCCATTTGTATTTGTCGAGTGATTTGATTGAAGTCTAAATACTTTTAGTTTCGAAACGAGACTTCATGAGTTGGTTGTAAAATCTTTGTGTGAGTGTGATAACTGCTAGACCCAGCCAACCCTCAAATGTTTCATCAGTCATACTTTATTTTTTTAATATTCGGAGTCTGATGGAACCGTCAAATGTTTGTTTGTAAAACTTGACTATTGGTAGTTACTTAAAATTTAAATCTTAAGTTACAAGTTATGAAACTTTACTGAAGTTTCATACTCGGTACATCATAATAAGTGTTAGCACAGGAAACCCAATTCAACATAGTTTCACACATTAAAAGTTTGAAAGTTTTAGAGGTAAAATCAGATTAGTTGTAACTACATAATAATCTTCCATGACATCACACGTGTACAATTTGACACCTCACCCATTTACAGTGCACGTGTATCTTGCCAATTGAAGGTCACTAGCGATGTGATATTTGGGCCATCAAGCTATACTTAGCTCCCTATGTAATGTCTGTTGCTGGCTTGAGAGAACATTACTTTCTGGGAATTGACCAATCATTATGAAGCTTCCAAAATCAAGACGCTTTGGGTTTGACCTTGATCAAGTTTTGATCACAATGTTTACAGTTTTGATCAGAGAAATATTCTCTTGAGAATTTTTGTATTCTGAAAGAGATATTCAACAAATTCAGATTTTGAATTGTTACAAAGAACAATTTACATGTATATTTCATATATTTTGGATTCAAATCAATGATTTTGAGCTGATACTGAAAATATGGTGTCAGATATTAATGTTAAGATTGTGGGTCAATTACTTACCAACTTTTGCAGAAAAGCTAACTCTTTCTTTTTTGAAGTTTTAGGTGCACAGAGTAACAAATTAAATGTTTTAAACATGTTTCTTCAGTATAGTGGCCATAAAAATCTCACAATTGAAAACAAGCTAACTTTGATTGGCTCATGATCAATAACATTAGTAAAGCCAGCCGATACGTAGGGAGTGATTAGCTCTGTGTAAACGAGGCTGGGAGATGTAGAGCACATTAGAAAAAGCAATTAAGCTTAGGAACAATATGAGGTGTAGCTGAGTGTTTTTCTTTCTTTTTGATTGTGCACTCTACATCTTCCAGAGTGTTTACTACCATTATCGTTGAAGTGCGACCCGTGAAGGTCAAATTATGTCTTGATTCAAAACTAGCATTCACATGACGTCAATCAAATCACTTGAACGATACAAATAGCAATTCTCAAGAAAAATACCTCAAATTTGCAAGGAAAGTTTAGATAAATATATTAAACTTTAAATGCATAGTTAACTTTTTTAGTAAATCCAAGACATTTTTTCTTGGGAATCGCAATTTGTATCGGTCGAGTGATTTGATTGTCGTCTGAATGCCAAGTTTCCAAACAACAATTCAAGCTTCACAGGTTGCATTTCAATGATTATGGTAGTAATATCACAGTACAGAAGCAAGCAACTGTTTTATTGTGGTGGATATTATAACCCTGTTGGCATGAGTCTAAGTCAGGATTGTGGATGTGGGATGGGAAGAGGAAGGCCCACCTATGTGGTGGTTATATAACCTCATAATTTACATGTTGTTAGATGGATAAAAGATGTTTGATAAGCAATTCAAATTTCTCTTTCATAAAGGAGCAGATGAAATTTTGAAATCTTTATGAATTCTTCAAGACAAATACCTTTAGAGAGTGAAGAAAAGAAAGAAGGAAAAAGTAAATGAGAAAGAAAATATGAAAGAAAATCAAAAATATATATTTTTAATAAAGTGAAGTACCTTTCCAAGGAAGACAACTAGAGTTTGTTTTCAAGAGAGTTTTACTAAATGTTCCTTTTTTTCATATGTTAATTTACTTTTTTTTCAGGTCACTCACTGATAAACAAAAGAAAATTTTCTGGTGAAATCGTGTTGTACAGCCGTTCACAATAATGAAGAGCTCATGGTGGTTGTGCAAAAAATGAGAAGTAGAACTCACTTTCCTACACAGATAAAGAAATATCCAAGGATCAAGACAAGCAAAAGGAATAAGAACAACTGGTTCTGATCGAGTTGAAAACCTTATTAGCTATAGACTTTGTTATAAAGCAAACAGTGAAAATACAGTGTAAACCTGAGATAGTCAAGATAGTCAGTGTGAACTTGAGCACAGTCAAACTCAGTAGCATTTTGAGTTCAATATATATATTTTTTGAATTTTTTGTAGGACTTCAGCACATATCAGACTTACTGTAACTTTACAAGGTTGATTTTTTTTTGAACCACAAAAGTTTGCTGAAGTATTTGCAGCATTAATGTAGGTTATATTAACCAAACAAGACTAATTCAAACTAATTAACTAATTCAAGAGTTTGTTTTGTAACAATTCAAGAGTTCATTGTTTTGTAACAATTCAGGAGTTTATTGATTAGCAGAGTGTACATTGCAACATTCTCAGAAACATTACAGTTTATTACAGTTTAAGAGGACATTTGTTGATTGATTGAGAGCATTTAGATTATTAATAGTTTAGAGGTTAAATTGATGTAATAGAAGTATGCCAGGCCACATTCTTCTAGATCTTGACAAAGAAGACATACCTAAAAAATATCTCTGCAGCTTCTGTAGACTCCTTCTCAGAGATGCCAGACAAACTCCATGTGGACACTTCTACTGTGACTCATGCACTGGAAGCCTTTCCATGTAAGTGACTTATGAACAAGGGTGCTAGGGGGTGGGGACAGCACTTCATCAGTTTTGGGAACTTAAGGCAGGTGCTGCTATAGAGGTCCAAAGTCCTGACCCCATTTAAGACCATACAGTGTACTGTATAAATTTCAAATAATCAATAACCCATAGTTCAGGACAAAAGCCAGCTTTTTCACTAGTGACATAAGCATTAGCACAAGCAACATATGCCGACTAAGTAATGTACTGCTCATTAGCAGTGCTTGTCTTTTCACTAGTGACATTAGCATATATAAGCACAAGCAACATACACAGACTCAGTAATGTATACTGCTCATTAGCAGTGCTTGTCTTTTCACTAGTGACATAAGCATAAGCACAAGCAACATACACAGACTCAGTAATGTACTGCTCATTAGCAGTACTTGTATTTTCACTAGTGACATAAGCATAAGCACAAGCAACATACACAGACTACTGCTCATTAGCAGTGCTTGTCTTTTCACTAGTGACACAAGGATAAGCACTTAGCAACACATGCAAACTCAGTATTGCATTTATCATGTAGGTTTAATGAGAAGTGCCATACTGAGTGAGTCTGTGTATGTTGCTTGCACTTATGCTAATGTCACTAATGCAAACCAGGCTAAAGCTATGTGAAACAAATTGCTGATAGGTCCAGTGTTACTAATGGCTGATTACTTTGTCAAGTGATTGCATTGATTAAATATCTATGTTAGATAAAGTACAAATGTACAATATTGTATGTACATTTAACAAATGTAGAGGTTTGATGATTTAATAGAGGTAATTCAGTGTTTTTAGAAAACCTGTTGAGTTATTTTGAATTGACTTTTGAATTTCATCATGTCTTTGAATCTCCCTTTCAGTAATTCTAAACTGACTTGCCTTGAAGATGGAGAACAATTTAGTATTGAGGAAGTAAGTCTTAATAATTTATCATAACATTTAATCCAGCTAGAGTTGATCTTGCAGATTAAACTTTATAGGATCTTTTTCACTAGATCTTTCCAACAATGGAGAATATGGATGACTTCTTCTAAAATGGGTACCTTACCCAACTGGAGATACAACTGTATACATGAAAGGGAAGGGGTTTAATGAGTTGGGTTACTGAAAAGGTTAGGGGGAGACATGCATGTAAGACCTTTACAATGCAATTTTACAAGACAAAAGTGAGTGTTCAGGTAGGGATGTTAAATATAGCTTGTTGGTAGATGTAGACTTTGGGTGTGACTGTTAAATCTTCCATGCATGCATGTCTTATCTTCTTATCTTCCCATCAATGCTCTGAGTTACTAAAAGTTCTTGAGTTGTCATGTCCTTACTAGTTAGTTATGTAGTGATAAGAAAGATTAGACAATGGCTTGAAGATGGTTGTAGTTGTTGTCCAACACACAGTTATAAAGAATTAAGTTGTCATAACAATGTGTCTACATTATCTTCTTTTGTTATAGGCTAAGATATTATACATATATTTTAACATTTCATATTGTTTAAAAATATTAGTGTACAATTTTAATAATTTTAATAATATCGAGTAGATTTTATATATTATACATATTTATATTTGAAAGTTTTATCTTTTTGTTAATTGTTATTTTATAGTGTCCCCAATTAGCTAGTAAGCTAAATAACTTGACACTGAAATAAAGTTTATCTATCTATCTATCTATCTTTCTAGGTTTATCCTGATAATTTTGTACGTAGGGAAGTTCTTTCCCTTGTTGTAAGATGTCCCAACGCTGATGCAGGCTGCAAGTGGAGGGGTGAAGTCAGACATTTATTGGTAAATTAATCTTTTCAAAGACAAACTAAAAATTGCAGTATCCAATCAGTAGAACAAACAAAGAATATTCAGTTTTTAATAGAAGATTATTCACAATGTGCCTTCCATGTATGAATATAGAATATAAAACCCTTGTGTTATCTGTGTTACATCCTATGACTTGATTTTTTCCACTGGTCTAACTAAGGTTGCAAGGAAGGGTGGAAAGAGGGAAGAAAGGGAAGAAACAAAG
Source organism: Telmatactis stephensoni (assembly GCA_029948255.1). Taxonomy (NCBI): domain Eukaryota; kingdom Metazoa; phylum Cnidaria; class Anthozoa; order Actiniaria; family Isophelliidae; genus Telmatactis; species Telmatactis stephensoni. The sequence continues at coordinate 1,065,082 of JALIZF010001895.1, forward strand.
AGAAAGAAAGAAAAAAAAAATGAAAAAGAAAGATTAAAAAAAGCTACAGAGACAAAAAGAAAAAAGAAAAGAACTTAATTTTGCTGATCATTCATTGCTTGTCTCATTTCTTGTTTTTCATTCATTCATTTATTTGTTCATTCATCTTTTTTCGTTTGTTTATTCATAACTATAGGTTCACAAAGCAGAGTGTGACTTTCAAAAAGTCAAATGCAAAAACCGTGGCTGTGATGTAATGGTATTACAACGAGAAATGCCCGAACACCTAAAAACAGGATGCAAGTACCGCACCGTACCCTGTACCTACTGCAACAAAGATGTGACCATGGCTGACATGAAAGTATGTACAGTCTTGAGTCTGTTTACATTATATTTGTGGTCTAAGGTTTTCACGAGCGACGGAAGCAGAAGCGGAAGGATCATACTCAGACTCAGTATGCACTGTCCATTCCGGATTGGGGGGGGGGGGGGGGGGGGCTCCATTGTAAAACGATCGGGTATGCTCGTCGGAAATATTTAAAAATACCCCTAAAAGATACTTACCTGCGTAGCTGGCCCTTGAGGGAGGGGAGGGGAAGAGAAGGAGAGGAAGGGCCTGCCCGCAAGGCCAGGTATTTTAGGTTTCTACGGTCGCTGACGACCATAAATTTTGATGGGCTGAATTTTGACAAATGATTGACAGATCTGGGAACTATGAATTGTAAGAAAAACCACAACGACTAAACACACAATCTCGTGTCATTTGTCCAGAGTTAATAGAGGTTTGTCTTAAAATTATTCAAATATCAAAACGCTGTCTGGTGGCGTCGTCTTTTAGAGTAGTAATTTAAACCAGAGCAACAACAAGCAGTGCAAGCTCTACTGAATAGAATAGATGTTCAGACTTTGGAGTCTTTTGAAAAAAGTGTAATTTTTAAAGCCTTTAGAGATTAAGGAAAGTTAAAAGAAACGGTTATGTTGTGGGTTTTTTTTAAATTCAAGATCAGTTGAGAAATTCGATTCCACCTCGTGGTTTAACGCAGACTGGCAAAAGGTCAATCCGATGTTAATCCTTCCGACTTCCGGCATGTTCTGATTGGTCGCCAAACTTATTCAAAAGTGGGACGGTTATCTAAATATAAAGATAGCCTTGCGGGCAGGCTCTCCCTTCCCTTCCCTTCCCTTTTCTTCCCCTCCCCCTTCTCCCCTCTCCCTCTCCCTTCCCTTCTCCAAAAGAGCCAGGCTGCGCAGGCTAAAAAGATACCGGAAGTCTTTAAAAAAGAGCGTAGCCGGATGATTTTTTAACCCCTAAGAGATACTAGCGATAACATAAACAAGCTAATGAACATTATTATTATTAACATAAAATTGGATGGTCGATATGCTTTTGTTGGGCATGCAAATTCCTTACATTTGAGAACAAGATAAGCGATGGGCTCTTTTGATACCTTAAAAGAGACCAGGAAATGCTAGAACGTTAATCTTCAATTTTAACACCCTAAAAGATGCCAAATCGCTGATTTTACCCCTAAGAGATACGACGAGCATACCCGATCCTTTTACAATGGAGTGCCCCCGGATGTCCATTGGAGTTACTTGTGAGTTACCCGAGTCACACCCATGTTGCTTCCGCTTCCGTCGCTCGTGAAAACCAGCCCTTAGGTTCCGATGAAACGTGAATGCAAGTGATGTCTTCTATTACGTCTAGTTTGACCGTCAACGTGCGGGAACTTGCCATCACTATAAGCGTGCTCAAAAATTTGATTCGAAATTTTGTGCAAATTTTGACTTGTTTAAACAATCATGATCACGCGCTAAACTTCACTAGTTCTCGTAAATGATCCGAGCGAAATCAACCTAGATTTTGCCCTTGTCCTTCAGCGGGCTGATTTTCGTCGTGAATTTAAGAATAGACTTGCGTTCGCTAAAAAAAAATTGGAAGAGCACTCGCAAGTGGATGCAAGTTATCAATTAAACGATACGATACGTAAGTCAAATTTCGTATCAACCTGCGTTCTCGAATCTTCCGAAAACGTCGTTTACAGTTAAGTTTTCATGCATACATTGTACGTGATTTAGTACTGATACGAACATGTATTTTCACAACAAACCTGCCTTTTTGCACGATTTTACGTATTGATTTTTAGGGAAAGTTCCAATATTACTTACTTCGCATTAGATGTGTTCATTGGTGTTACTTCTATTTAGATAGGCCATACTTCGACACTCGTTACAACACAACATTTCTTAATTTATTCGGTAGCTGTACGTTGTTATGCTTAGAACGGTTGTTAACTAGAACGGTTCTGAAAATAATTACACATGTTTGGGGTTTAAAGACTAAACTTACATTGATAATTAAAGAAAATATCAAATACCTCATGTTAGGCCTTCTACGTTCTTCTTACGTTCGAGGACAAGCTAAAACTCGGGCATGGCGGTATGAAGTTACCGCTGATCACACACACTGATCCTACAATTGGCTCTTTTCTTGAACAATTGGACAACTTCTCCACAAAGGTACACCCTGGAAGTATAACGATACTTCATGTTCACTAACGAACACATTGTAATATACTAGTGCGGCAACGATATATGTAGGAACGCTTTTGTTTTATACACTGTCACGGTCGGAAAAAGTAACAGAGATAGAACAATGAATTCTGTTAACTTGGCTTTGTGTAAACAGCCAATTGATCTCTGGTTGTCACGTGAATGACAAAGGTTTACGTCACATGAAGTATCGCTATAGAGGCGTTGCACCATCACGTGATGGCAGCCATGACAGGAGGAAGGAACAATAGAGTCTTTCCCCATGGGAAACTGAACTCTTTCTCATGTAAACCAGATTAATCAAGACTCTATTGTTCCTGCCTCCTGTCATGGCTGCCGTCACGTGATGATGCAAAGCCTCTATAACTACCTTCCTGGTGATTGTTGTTTTCTATTAAACGTACGTTGTAATCTTTTACACGTAGAAGCACCACGACAACGAATGCATGAAGTTCCCAATAACGTGTCCTAAGTGTCACCAAAAGGACATCCCAAGAGATCAAGTAAGTTCTTGCTGTGAGGTTGGCCCGGAAGAACGTGGGTGGGTGTGGGGTGGGGAGGGGGGAAGGGAGCAGGAGGAGTGGCGTAGTAGGTCACCGCTCGCCTTTCACCACTGTGGTCGAGGTTCAAGTCCCGCTTGGATGATGGATCATATGAGAGTTGTGTTAAGGCGGTGTTACACGAGACGATTTTTAACGACGATTTTCCGCGCAACGTTGCAACAACTTGCAATATTTTGCGTTGCGAGTTTCTGACTTGGATTCAAAAACCCGCAACGCGTTGCCGAAGCGAAAATTGCAAGGAAAATCGTTCCAAGTGTCGTTACACGCGAAAGATTTTTAACGCAACGCCGTTGCGCTGAAAATCGTCGTTAATAATCGTCTCGTGTAACACCGCCTTTAGTTTGTTTGATGTCAGTGTTGTTCTTTCTCTTATCACGAGGGTTTTTCTCCGGGACCTCGAGTTTTCCTCCTTCATCAAAAATCAATATGTGAGTTGAATTGTGTGTGCTTTCAAAATATGGAATGTAAAGGTAGTGACCCCACAAACAGTCTCCTTCGCAGCCGTCAGGAGGATTGGCGTGGCGTGACGATACTAAAAACGGCTGCGAAAGAGACTACCCCACCAACGTTACCCTTTAATTAAATATGATGAACATTGTATAACATAAATTTATTTAGTTATTTTAGTTATTTTTGATCATTTTAAATCTCAGTGATCAAGAAATCTCTGACGCTGAATTGTCTTTAATTTTGTGATTGTGAATTATTTCAGTTGCCTGTCCATTTAGATCCACTATGGGGAAATTGTTCAGAACTGGAGGGACCTTGCCCTTTTTCTTCTATGGGATGTGCTGCGAAAGAGGTATGTACAGCAGAAATTGCTATGTTTAGTTGAGCTTTCTTTCCTCAAGAAACCATTAAATTATGTGGAACCTTTTCTTAAAGATGTCTTTGCAGTCGAAATCTCCATAGATTTCCTTATAACTGATGAAACCTCTATGACCATAAACGGACACCTTTCTATAACGGACTGGTTTCTATGTCCGGTCAACTGAAGTCTCCATACATTTTATCCCTGTTAAAATGAATTATGGCCACGTCCGTCAACGACCAGACGCCCATTTCTCGAAAGACTCAATAAAGTCTTTTTCTTGTTGTTCGAAGTGCCAAAGTGCGCGCGCATTCTCGATCTCTGTGATTTACGTTCCGATCCAGCTTACAGGATCTTATACGCTTGCGCGAACTTACCGTAAATTAACCGCTCGGTGATCTAGTACCGTGTGCGTCCAGAAACAGGCCCTGGTCTCGTTGTTTTGAATCCATTGATTCCTTTAACAAACAGTTCTTATACATGTGCTTCTTGGTCAGGAGGACTGATTTATAGTGCTTTATTAATGCGTGCGCACACATTTAGCTACTGCTGACCATAGCCATTCATTTCTCATATTATACAATGCTTTTACCTATAGAACATGAAGAAAGAAGCTCGAGCAGCGCACATGAACGAAAAAATGGCTTTTCATTTAAGTATCATGCAGAAAGACTATCTTCAAATGAAGGAGCGTCTGACAATTCAGGGTTCTTTAGCACCTGCTGGGAGCTATCCCGAGGGACTGAGAGACCAAGTTATAAGGGATTTGATTGCTAAAGTTGAAGTTCTAGTCCAAGAAAATGCGAGCATTAGGCGACAGGTGTCAGACCTAAATACCCAGCTACTACATATGGAGCCCCGTCGTGTTAGTGGTTCTGATATTGGGGCTGCATCTTCCAGCTTAATTCCATTATCTGACAAGAGCTCAAGTGATTTACAGAAAGATTTTGGAAAAAGAGTTATGGACATGGAGAACCGTTTAGTGCAGTTTGAAGTGTATCATGTGGATTATATGCAAAGAATGAACCAACAGAGTGAGGTGCTATCAGAGATAAGGCATCAAGTCGAGGAGATGGTCAATGCTCAGACAGGCATGGAAACTCGTCTGCATGCACAAGAAACAACTACTGGAATGACTAGTGTGGCGATAGCAGACATGGAGGAGATTGTACGAGGCTTATCACTTGTCACCTACGATGGCATCCTGGTGTGGAAGATAACAGATGTAGCACGAAGAAGAGCTGATGCTGTTGGTGGACGTGAACCATCATTCTACAGCCATCCATTCTACACCAAACGCCAAGGCTATAAGATGTGCGCGCGCATCTACCTAAACGGCGATGGCATGGGGCGAGGGAATTCCATCTCTTTGTTCTTCGTGATCATGCGCGGTGAGTACGACGCGCTGCTCAAATGGCCATTCAGACAGAAGGTTACGCTGATGTTGCTGGACCAAGACAATGTGGAGCACGTGATCGATGCTTTCAGGCCTGATCCTACTAGCTCGTCCTTCCAAAGACCAAGGGCAAAAATGAACATCGCAAGTGGATGTCCAATGTTTTGCCCTTTGACCGAGCTTGCTAATCATGCATATATCAGTGATGATACCATGTTTATCAGGGTGATTGTTGATACCTTAGACACGTAAAGTAGATCAGAGGCAGCCCAAGCAATTGTGTACAGTAAATACAGTAGATATATGAGTCAAAAAATCGTAAAATTTGTTTGTATTAAACTTGAACTAACCTTTGTATAGAGTTGTTCTTGATACACCTTGATGCACCTTGATATAGAGTTGTTCTTAGTATGTAGCTCATTTCTAAGCTGGTTTTTAGCCGTTTTAAGCTGTTCTATTTTTGTCCTTCACGTGTAATATAAAACTCTTTTATCTCTGTTGGGGGAAAAACAGAAAAAATGGAATTACTGGTGGGGAGAAAATAGAAAAAAGGATTAAGACGGCTAGTTCAAGCTCAATATTACAAACAAATTTTGCGATTTTTTGACCCATACGTCTACTGTATTTACTGTAAGGCCAGAATGCTCCATCATTCATGCTGGTGGGACTTTGAGCGTGACTCTCGACGAGTTACCTAACCGAAAGGTCTCTGAGTCTCTTGGCAGAGACGAAACATCTAGATGTCAGACTAGCCACGTTTGTATGCCTTATGATTTACTGTAACAAGATAATTGCTTGGGCTGCCAAACAAGACAACAACAAAAAAGATAGAAATACATGGAAAATCAAGCAAGCAAACCGAAGTAGCTCAACATATTAACATTGGCTACTTCTTTCGCATGGCGGTCCATCAAACCAGTCCATACACTGGACTAAGTTACTGTTAAAGTTAGAGTTTAAGGTTAAAGTTTAATATTATATACCTTATCATGTCAATTTATTTTTTTCTGTAGTTTATAGTTCAACCTCGCGCCGTTATACAGCACCCTGGGTCGACCCTGGGCAAGACTCTTCTAGATTGACTTTTCTCAAAAGAAAAGGAAAATCAGTGAAGGTATTGATGAAAATGATTTTCCACATGTGGGATTTCATAGCATTTCACTCTACGCTTTTACTGGAACAGTGTTGTCCAGCGTACTAGTATGCAATCGAGCTATGTAAATATTTCAAGGGCTTCTTCATGGGTTGAAATAGGTGAACTAAAGAAGACGCCTGTTTGAGCTATATAGCTATATATGAGCTATATATATGACGATTGATTAGGGAAAAAAAATAACAAACAGGCAAACAAAAACAAAAACTAACAAAAACAAAACAAAAACAAAACAAAACAAAAACAAAAACAACAAAAACAAAGCAAAACAAAACAAAACAAACAAAAAACAAAAACAAAACAAAAACAGAACAAAACAAAACAAAACAAAACAAAAAACATTTTTGCAAAAAATAAGATTTATTATATAGCTATTTCAATTAACGTTGTCGCTGAAAAAAAGCCCTAAAGCTAAAGCTTTCAACTTCTCTTTTGTTCCCACTAACGTCGCTGTAGGCTATCTGAGAAATTAAGGAATTATGTGTCCAAGTTGTAGAATTTGCAAGCATACAGTGAGTTTTTTATTGTAATGATGTCACGGTGATAATTTTTTTCATGATTCCGCTCTCAAAGCTTTAGGCTTTTTGCAACGACAACGTTAATTGAATTAGCTATATAGATAAAATTATCTCTTCTGTAGATGTTTCACAATGCCAGTAAAGCTTATTTGGCTAAAGTAGATTAGTATTCATTAATCATAGATGAATCAATATGTTGTCTTTAAATTTGACTCGTTTGTTAGAACCAAATCGCTTTTTAACTCGTGGATTGCAAATGCACGAGTTATTGTGAGGGTTCAAAGTATGCAAATGAGTCACTCGCAATTTGATAAACTATGCTGCTGTACATGCTCGACGTAATTGACCGCAGGCCGAAAGTAATAGTGACTCTGGGTACGAGATTGAAAGAAATATAATTTCGGGACTCCTGTGTTAAATAGTTGTAAATAGGTCTTATTATATGATTGAGTCGGGTTTCTTTGTTATTCATAGCACTTTATATCGCTTATTTCACGATCATTATGAATTCAAGGGTTTTATATGGATCTTTCCCGGGATGTATCTGTATACATCCCTTGAATTTATAATTCCCGGGGTTTATACATATACATCCCTTGAATTTATAATTTCGTCCCATACTTTCTTAGACCATCAATGTGTTGATCGAGACTTACAAATTTTCTTAGAAAGATACTAAGTAGCGATTACTGGTGAAAAAAAAGTCTTTGATTAACGACTGGGACTCGAACCCGAGACCTTCTCCACTCCTTTACCCTCCTTTAGCCACTATACTACTTAGCTAACTGATGAAATTTCTTCAACAAAAAACGTTTTGTGTATTATCATGAAGTTCGTTAGTATTGCCCTGAATAGAATTGAAAAGCAATTCTTTAGGGTTTCCTTATGTAAATTCAGTAACAATGATCTAATCAGTGATTGTGTTTTTGAATGGTTTTTGTGTGAAACCCTCCTCAATCACATAATAAGGCAGATAAATACCTCGAAGCTCGGCTTTTATCCATATACATCCCGAGGGCCTACGGCCCTCGGGATGTATATGGCTAAAAGCCTCGCTTCTCGGTATTTATCCCTTCCATGTAAGTAGCATACTATACTGTTTGATGATTTAGCATTGTTCGTTTTAGTGGTTTAGCATAGTTTAGATCGTATTCACTATTGATTGGGTAACACGTAATTTATTGTTAACACGTGATTTATTGTTAACACGTGATTTATTGTTGTTTGCCAATAAAGTCTATAATCATAAATAAAGGATTGATGGTTTAGAGTTCCTTTGCACGCTTTGATCACCAAGACTGAGCGCGTGAAGACAAAAAATAATTAAGACCCAATTAACAATTAGACCTCGAGGACGCCAATGGACTACGAGTCAGTAGGGCCTCATTGGCTATTGACTCGTAGTCCATGAGGCCTAGAGGTCTAATTGTTTTAGTGTAAACCTACTAATTGGTCAAATAAAGGGATGTAAATTCTTGATAAAATCCTGAGAAATCACTGCAAAAGACAGTTCAGAATTTGTATCCACTATATTGTTTTCACTACTAGTAGGCTATCACAAATTAGACCTCTAGTAGAGTAGCCAATCAGAATGCAGGATGTGTGATAGACCGTTAGTAGGTTTATACTAACTAGACGCACACGTGCGTTCACTCGTGCCTATGCCTGGAGCCCTTTTTAAGAGAGGCTCCAATGACCGGCTCCGTTCGTACTCTTCCCCTAGCCGTTTCACGCATTCTTCACCATTCCAGGAAATAGCTAACCGTAACAAATGACCTTTTTTGAATCGGCTAACTTAAACTAAACTAGACGCACACGTGCGTTCACTCGTGCCCCTGGAGCCCTTTTTAAGAGAGACTACAATGACCGGCTTCGTTCGTACTCTTCCCCTAGCCGTTTCACGCATTCTTCACCATTCCGGGAAATAGCTAACCGTAACAAATGACCTTTTTTGAATCGGCTAACTTAAACTAAACTAGACGCACACGTGCGTTCACTCGTGCCCTGGGAGCCTCTTTTAAGAGGCTTCAATGACTCGCCCCGTTCGTACTCTTCCCCGAGCCGTTTCACGCATTCTTCACTTCACCGTAACATAATACAATACCTTTTTTGACCTTTTTAAAGAATATCTGATTAGTCAATTTGTCTGTCAGCAGCTATAAGTGTTTGCCTTTATCATGCATGGGTATTGGATATCTCCAACATGCAAAAATATACCAGTTTATTCAGCTTTTTATTTCACTTTATATCTCAATTGTTTGCTGTAAAGACTTCTACAACGACGTTTTTGAGACAATAACAAATTAAAAATCGTGTATATATGTTTTTCGTTCATGTTTCAGATGTTTTATCCATTACGTGACCAAACGAATCAAGTCAAATAGAGCCTTGGTTCCATGAAAATATATAAATACATTGTCTGGCCAGAATTGTGTTAAAGTTCAATACAAAAACCTCTCAAGATCTATTGAATGCTTGAATGAAAAATATAATTGACTTGCCTCTATGTGCGTTCGTTTAGCAACATGTAGGGTGAGAAATTCGTAGACCTCCAGCTCAAAGGAATTGCTACGAGTCGCGAGAGCTTCAGCTTCAGTACTCCATTGAGAGTTCGATATTTGGTCAAAGTATTAGAGATCAAGCCCAAAATAACAGCCCATTCTGAAGCTCTTATAAGTGTCTAGGTATATCTCGAGTTAAAAGCTCCATTTTCTATTGTCTCACTGCTGGAAAAGCCTGTCTCTGAAAGCTATTTTTTGGGCTGTCCGCCATCTTGCATTCCTAAAGTTCCTGACTGGCGTTCACTTCGAAGACCTTCGAAGAGTTCGCACTCGCTCAAAGGTGATGAATGAAGGGCATTGTTTCTTGCGCTCTGAACCAATCAGGAGCTTTAACACGTGACCGATTGCGCAAGAAAGGCCTCTTCTGGTGACGAACAGAGAAAAAAAAAAAAAAAAAAAACATTTGCATTTTATAACTCGTTCCCGGCCTGAAGGCCTGGGCACGAGTAAAAATATCTTGATTAGTCAGTTTGTCTGTCAACAGCTATTAGTGCCTTTGTCTTTCTATTATCATGCATAGGTATTAGATATCTCCAACATGCAAAAATATACCAGTTTTATATTCAACTTCTTATTTCACTATATATCTCAATTGTTTGCTGTAAAGACTTCTACAACGGCATATTTGACACAATAACAAATCGTGTATTTTTCGTTCATGTTTCGGATGTTATATATATGAATAAAAGACGTTACGTGACCAAACGCGAAATACAAGGTCAATGGAATCTAGTTTCATGCCATTCGGATATTAAATTAAAATTCACTACAAAAACCTCTCAAGATCTCTTGAATGCTTGAATGAGGAATATAATTGACTTGCTCCTATGTATGTTTGTTTAGCAACATGCAGGATGAGAAATTCGTAGATTCCCAGCCCATAGGAAATAGTCTTTATCGCGAGCCGCTTCCTTTCAAGTACTCCATTTAGAGTTCGATATTTGGTCAAAGTATTGGAGATGAAGCTCAAAATAACAGCCCATCCTGAAGCTCTTATAAGTATATAGGTATTTCTTGAGTTAAGGTTGGTGCCTACTATTGTCCGCGCACATTTGATGGCGTGTAACTCATTAATATGCACGGTGACCCCCAATTTTTTCCTTGGATTCTAGCTCCCTATGATGGGTTCTTTGATACCCATGTGGTTTTTGGCCAAAAAAATTACCTTCCCATTAGTAGGCACCAACCTTAAAAGCTCCAAATTACATTGTTCTACTGCAGGAAAAGCCCGTCTCTGAAAGCTATTTTCTTTGTCGTCGACCATCTTGCATTCCTAAAGTTCCTGGCTTGCGTTCGCGGTCGCTCAAGGGTGATGAATGAAGGGCATTGTTTGTACGTTCTTAACCAATCAGAAGTTCCTCAGGACGAACAGAGAATAAGAAAAAACATTTGCAGTTTATAACTCGTTCCCGGCCTAAAGGCCTGGGCACGAGTAAAAATATCTTGATTAGTTAGTTTGTCTGTCAACAGCTATTAGTGCCTTTGTCTTTCTATTATCATGCATAGGTATTAGATATCTCCAACAAGCAAAAATATACCAGTTTTATATTCAACTTCTTATTTCACTATATATCTCAATTGTTTGCTGTAAAGACTTCTACAACGGCATATTTGACACAATAACAAATCGTGTATTTTTTCGTTCATGTTTCGGATGTTATATATATGAATAAAAGACGTTACGTGACCAAACGCGAAATACAAGGTCAATGGAATCTAGTTTCATGCCATTCCGATATTAAATTAAAATTCACTACAAAAACCTCTCAAGATCTCTTGAATGCTTGAATGAGGATATAATTGACTTGCTTCTATGTATGTTCGTTTAGCAACATGTAGGATGAGAAATTCGTAGTTTTCCAGCTCATAGGAAATAGTCGTTATCGCGAGGGCCTCGGCTTTCAAGTACTCCATTTAGAGTTCGATATTTGGTCAAAGTATTGGAGATGAAGCTCAAAATAACAGCCCATTCTGAAGCTCATATAAGTATATAGGTATATCTCGAGTTAAAAGCTCCAAATTACATTGTTCTACTGCAGGAAAAGCCTGTCTCTGAAAGCTATTTTCTTTGAAGTCGGCCATCTTGCATTCCTAAAGTTCCTGGCTTGCGTTCGCTGTCGCTTAAAGGTGATGAATGAAGGGCATTGTTTTTACGTTCTTAACCAATCAGAGGTCCCTCAGGACGAACACAGGAAAAAAAAAAAACATTTGCAGTTTATAACTCGTTCCCGGCCTAAAGGCCTGGGCACGAGTAAAAATATCTTGATTAGTTAGTTTGTCTGTCAACAGCTATTAGTGCCTTTGTCTTTCTATTATCATGCATAGGTATTAGATATCTCCAACATGCAAAAATATACCAGTTTTATATTCAACTTCTTATTTCACTATATATCTCAATTGTTTGCTGTAAAGACTTCTACAACGGCATATTTGACACAATAACAAATCGTGTATTTTTTCGTTCATGTTTCGGATGTTATATATATGAATAAAAGACGTTACGTGACCAAACGCGAAATACAAGGTCAATGGAATCTAGTTTCATGCCATTCCGATATTAAATTAAAATTCACTACAAAAACCTCTCAAGATCTCTTGAATGCTTGAATGAGGAATATAATTGACTTGCTTCTATGTATGTTCGTTTAGCAACATGTAGGATGAGAAATTCGTAGTTTTCCAGCTCATAGGAAATAGTCGTTATCGCGAGGGCCTCGGCTTTCAAGTACTCCATTTAGAGTTCGATATTTGGTCAAAGTATTGGAGATGAAGCTCAAAATAACAGCCCATCCTGAAGCTCTTATAAGTATATAGGTATTTCTCGAGTTAAAAGCTCCAAATTACATTGTTCTACTGCAGGAAAAGCCCGTCTCTGAAAGCTATTTTCTTTGAAGTCGGCCATCTTGCATTCCTAAAGTTCCTGGCTTGCGTTCGCTGTCGCTTAAAGGTGATGAATGAAGGGCATTGTTTTTACGCTCTTAACCAATCAGAGGTCCCTCAGGACGAACACAGGAAAAAAAAAAAAAAAAAAAAAAACATTTGCAGTTTATAACTCGTTCCCGGCCTAAAGGCCTGGGCACGAGTAAAAAGTAATAGTACGTACATGTTATCTTTATTAAAACCTATGTTCTGTGGCAATTTAATTAATTCAACTTCGATCGGCCCCACCCACATACGAATGTCTTAGTTTTCAGACTAAGTGGCTCTCAATAGTTCCCTTCATAGTTCTCTGCGCCATCTTGAAAGGCAGCCACGCCTTTGCATCAAAGCAAGACGAACGGTGCGCTTGCAATGATAGAGACCTGTAAATAATTGTCCTTCCATCTGTTACTTATGGATTGTTGATATGGGGCTCCTGTGGTAAAACAATGATGGACAACCTCGAGAAGATCCACGTGCGGGCTGCCAAGATCATATATGGACTGGCCTGTGATACACCTACGGAAATGGTTCTTTCCAAGATCAAATGGAACACTTTAATCACCATGTATCATAGAAGATTATTATATTTCAGTTATAATTGTTATTATGGGCATGCACATATTCATTGTCAATCACTTTTATGTAAAACTAATCATATTTATGATTTTAGAAGAAAACTTACTTTTGTTTTACCTAGCCCCAAATCAAATTTTTTGAGAAATTCTATTTCTTTCAAAGCTGCTGAACTTTGGAACTCATTAAGCAACGAACTCCGTGCTTCTGAGGGTTTACGTATTTTCAAGTCTGCTCTGAAATCATGCACGTTTGACATAAATAAGTAATAATTATTTAAATAGGCCATATCATTTGTATGTAGCTAGTATTTTACTTTTACATTATTAGATACACGACCACATCAGCTAAGCTGTAATTCCATCGTGTCTAAATAAAAGTTATTATTATTATATTATTGTTATTATTGTTATTATTGTTATTATTCTTATTATTATATTCTTATTATTATTATTGCAGGTTGGTGAGACGAAGAAGGAGTATAAGAAGAGGGTGCAGAAGGAGAGGAAAGAGAATTTCCTAGAGAAGAGGTTGCATGGGAAATTCATGAGGGATGTGAGCGAGGTTGCTGATGAGCGGTCTTGGCAGTGGTTAAGGGCAGGGTATTTGGGTAAGGGCACTGAGGGGTTTGTTTTTGCAGCACAGGAGCAAGCTTTGAGGACAAGATTTTTCCGGGCAACCATTCAGAGAGAGAATGTGGATCCAAAGTGTAGGGTTTGTGGGAAGGAGGTGGAGTCTGTTGGCCATTTGGCGAGTGGTTGTAGTGTTTTGGCCCAGAGGCAATATAAGAAGAGACATGATCGGATGGGGTTGAGGGTGTATTGGGAGCTGTGTCGGAAGTATGGGGTGAAGTGTGCTGATGTTTGGTATAAGGAGGTTCCAGATGAGGTCAGGATTTCGGACGATGGAGAAGTAGAGATTTGGTGGGACAGGAGCGTCGAGACAACACAGAAGATGGAACATAATCGGCCAGATGTTACTGTGTTGAATCGGGCGACTCGTACGTGGACCTTTGTTGATTTCTCGGTGCCTTGGTACCGTAATGTGGTGGTGAAGGAAGAGGAGAAAATTGCCAAAGATTCTCCTCTTGCAAAGGAAATACGAAAGTTGCACCGGGTGTCAACAAAGGTGGTTCCATTGGTTGTTGGTTGTCTAAGGGTCGTGTCAAGTAATCTTGAGGGGTACCTGAAATATCTGGGTATTCCAGACGTGCTGGGTGGTATGCAGACGTCTGCGGTCATAGGGACCACCCTCATTCTGCAGAGTGTGCTTAGTCTCTAAGCCCCAGGTCTTGGGGTCGAGGCTAAGCAGTATCTTACACCTGTAGTGTGAATTGAATCTCCACTCAGGTTGTCTATTTATAGAAATTTCGTATTATTATTATTATTATTATTATTATGGCATCTTTATTTTGTTTTCAATTCAAATCTAATTACATGCAACAAAGCGGGAATGCACCTGTGCTTTGTTGTATTTTTTTCTTATATGCTAAACATCACTTTTTTTTTTTAATTTGCTATTTTGTGAACTCATAGAATTTTTTTGTAATTTCTGCGTTTTGGGAAAGGATCCATTTTTGTGATTTCTTAAGGAGATAGTCTGTTTCTTGGCTATTCGTTGTCACAGAGTTCATTTCTTTCTCTAATAGATGGTGATATCCTCCGAGAAAATCCAATACAACGTTCTTTTGGGTAACTGTACAGTCTCTGTAGATGTTCTTTATGCCTGCTCTTAGTTCTGTGTATTTTTCTTGCTTGTATCTTGTTCTTTCTTCGATGCTTCCAACGCTGCATATGGTTCCTTCTACCAAGATCCATGTTTTGTTTCCTTTGTCTAGTACAGCCATGTCGATTCTATTGGCTCCATTTTCAGGGGCTTTATCAAGGTGAAAGGGCAGGTCCCAAATTATCATTAATTAAATTAAATTATTATTATTATTATTATTATTATTATTATTATTATTATTATTATTATTATTATTATTATTATTATTATTATTATTATTATTATTATTATTATTATTATTATTATTATTATTATTATTATTATAAAACATTTTATAAAAAAAAATTATAATAGTTTTTTAGGACTTTTTTTAAAAAATTTGAGAATTTTTAATATTTGTTAAGGAGTATAAATCTTGATAAACGTATTCATTTGAAGTTTCAACTATTTGGATAAATAGAATTTTAATATTTGTGAATTATTTAGAATTATTTATGCATAATAAAGAAGTTATTTTTCAAAAAAAAAAAAATTAAAAAAAAATTATTATTATTATTATTGGCTATAGCCTTTACTCTCCGGTTATATTCGGTTATATTTACACAGGGCCGTAACCAGGAAATTTACCGGGAGGGTGCACATCAAATAAAAACGGACCTATGGTCGGTTTTAGTAGCCGTTTTTATAAGCAACTCATGTTTTTGCAAGCACTGATCTTATTATTGACTATCTTAACTTATTCATATCAAGTGATCATAATTGCGGCATACTATATTTATTGTGTAAAACAAGCAAACAAGTAGAAACACAAGTTAGAGCACGGTAGTGAAATTTTACTCATTCAAAAAGATGAATTGAAATGAAATTGTCGCTGGTACTGCTCTATACTATTCATCAGGTGCAAGATATGGAGCAGCAGATGAAAACCACGCGTTTCGAGAACTTTTAGCACCAAAAGTCTTGCCCTACGCGTGACCAAACGACTGAACGATTTCTTTCTGAACTGACGATTTCTTTCGTCGAGCGTACAAGTTTGGGTACACTAGTAAGCAATACAAGATAAATGGAATCATTGAAGAACGTGACAGAAAGATGTGGAACATAACTGGAAATTCTTCGCATCCACTGAACGAGTTATTACCTATAACGCGGAGTAGACCCTTAAGGCCACGTGGTCATAACTATGTACTACCCAAGGTTTCAACCGAAAGGTTCAAACGCTCATTCGTAAATAGATGCCTGTTTAAATTTGTGTAAATGTATTTCTATTTGGAATTTCAGCAATTCTATATGAAAGATATGAAAGATGTGAAAGACATATGAAAGATAATTTTAGCTTCTTATTTTTGTTACTTTTTTACACATGTTAGCCCTCATGTTTGCTGAGAGCGATTTTTTCAATAAAGACTATTATTATTATTATTATTATTATTATTATTATTATTATTATTATTGACAAGAAATGCCACAGGGGATGGGGGGTGGGTCAAACAGGATAATAGGCATGAAAAAGGCGTAGTTTAATGGTCAATGGAGCTGGACAACTTGTGACTTACTTGGAAGGTCTGTAGGTCTAGTGAGGGTAAAACGGATGGTCATGCGTAGGGCAAGACTTTTGGTGCCAAAAGTTACGAAACGCATGGGTTTTCATCTGCTGCTCCATATCTTAGTTTGTTCCTGATGAATAGTATAGAGCAGTACCAGCGACTATTGACACTTTTGTCAGGAGGCTAGAAAAGTACAAATTTCTAACTTAGGAAAAGAATTAATTTCATCTTTAGTTTCCTTGGCAACCACTTGTCCTTGAGAACTTTTTAATTAAAAGAACAAAAGCAATTAAGCTGTTGACCTTGTAAAACACCTCAGGTCAATAGGCCGGTAGTTGGATCTTGTTGATCGGAACTGGAAAGATTTAGTTTAATTACTCGAAGGACTAGAGTTGGATTTTGTACTGCACCTGTCAGCAAAACCGGTTCTAAATGTAGTTTTGACGCAAGCGCAGAAGATGAATATCTGCCTGTAAATCTAAGATAGCGTCATCTATTAGTTTTGTTTACCAACGGACTTTGAGTTTAGAAAAGTATACTTGTTCTCGAATAAGACTTTAGTTTTTATATCTCAGTTTGTTTTGACTTGAATATACAAGCGATTGTCATCGACGCTTTTGTTAAGTTAATCCTTTTACAAAGAGTTATTGTAGGATTAAGGTCATTGTGTCAACAGACCTTGACCAGGTCAAAATCGTGAATATTTAATGAGTCTTCAGTAGAACTCACTATAACCAGTTGAGTGGGTTATGCTAATGAACTTGTATAAATAAGGCTAGCTTCTAGCTTAGTTCGTTCATTACACATTCTACCCTCGCAGTTTGACTCCAAAACTGTAAACTACTACTATTTGTGACAACGAATAAAGATTCCGTGTACGCTCTACCTTGGTGGAATAATTGACTGAGTTCACCCTCACAACAATTGGTGCTAGAAACGGCCTATATAACAATTGGCGGAGAAAACGGGCAGAGTCCAGGTATTTCATTTTGTCTGTGTTGATAAATGTATATGTGAGTTCGTCAGATTTTGCGTTTTTGATTGCTGTTTGTTACCTTTTTATTTCGATTTTCTAACTTTACATCTTGAGCATTTCCTTGTGATCATGGTGTGTTCTTTTTGTTCTTTCGCAAAAATAGATTCATTGTGGTTTTTGTAAGTTAGGCTAAGCTTGTTTACGAACGTGTCCTGATCTCAAATTTACGCATTGCCTCGAAGAAAACATGTTTAAATCCTATTCACGCCAAGAAAACGCAAACGGTTAAGATGATAGAATTGGTTGAGAGTATAACAGCTTCTAATCAGGAGCTTATTAAAATACTTCAACAGTCATTTGAAAAACTACAAGCTAGTTTTAAGGAACAGTCAGAAAAGAGCTATATTGAACTTTTAACAGTAAATGCCAACCTAAAAGAAGGCTTGACCAAAACGAGTTCAGCTCAAAAAGGCACATCTGCTCTAGGTCGAAGTCCACTTTTCTCCGGAAAAGAATCAGAAGCGCCAGAGTTTTTAGAGCAATTTAATTCTTTTGCTGATTTTCATTCATGGGATGACAAACAAAGGCTCGCCGCATTTCCATTAAGTTTAACTGAAAGCGCAAGAACTTGGTTTTTCACTTTGGACAAGAAATTTAGTACCTTCAAAGAATTATGTGATTTGTTTAGGGAACGCTTTCTCTCTAAAAGTGATGATTGGGTTTTAAGACAAGAGCTAAATTCTAGAAAGCAAAGGCCTGATGAGAGTGTAGCCGACTTTAGTGCGGATATCTTAAAAAGATGTCAGCGACTCGGTATACCAAAGGAACAGCGTATGTATCTGTTTACAAATGGATTGCTAGAAAATTTAAAAGAACATACAATTTTGTCGCAACCTAAGACTTTTGAAGATGCAGTGTCAGCAGCTAAAGTAAGATCTACTATTAAGCCAACTGTAGTAGCAAGTGTTGACGCACAAGAAATACAGAATTTCAAGGAAGAAGTTTTAGGAGCACTTTCGAAAATTTCGGCACAAAACCTTGCGCAAATTGCGGCTTTTGACCAAAGGCCCGCACCGAAACCATATGAGTCACTAACCGCAAACCAAATTAAGGACTTGATTAGGAACGAAGTAAAAAGATTCAATAACTCGCCAGTCATTTGTTTCAAATGTAAGAAAGTAGGCCATTATGCTAGAGTTTGTCCACAGCAAAACAGTAGGGATAATCAGTCCTCTCGCTCATTTGGACAAAATCACGGTTTCCAGCCTGAAAGGCCTCAAAATTCGTTTTCTGGCAATTTCATGCAGGAAAACGGTCAAGGGGTCCGACAAGGGGGACTCGGATCCCAAAGACAGTAAAGAAATCAGTTTCAGGACCATCTCAGGTTTTGAGTCGTAATATAGACAAGGTTTCAATGACTTCTGTTGTAGATAATTCAAAACAAATTCAATTAGTTAAGGAACAAAAGGGCAAGCCAGAATTGCTTGTTTTGAAGTTTCCGAAGGGGGCCGTTCGCAAAAGCTCAAAGGCTACAGGACCCTTCGTCAAGTTTGCAAAAAGGACTCGGAGAAGTCAAAATCCTAAAGTTTTTAATGAAAAATCTACACCTAAAGTCACTGTTTGCCAACCTGTTAACACCTCTACTAGTCGTTCATTAAGATATAATCGAAACGTACCCCCAATGTTTATAGATAAACTTAGGAACGACCGAAATGATATTTACTCAGAATACCAGGTGAACGCAATTACGTTTCAAAAGGAAGACCAGGAAACACCTGTTCAATCAATGGTAGATAGTTACAAAACAAAGCCTGTTCAGGATTCTTTGAATTTGGAACTAAACACGCTAGACTTTTCACTTTGCTCACTTACTGCTTTTGACACTCGAGGAACTAGTTTTCCTAAAGCTCGTGATATTACTAAGTTGATTTCGGTAATACTAGTTCTCTATAATTTGATAAGAATTTGTGTTGCGCGATTCCATGATTTTCTAGGAAAAGATCTCTTGGCGCATCACAAACCTGTAAGAGCAAAGATCGTGTTTCAATCAACGAAACGTGAGTTTAGCGTTGATGATGCGGATAAGACCCTAGTTTACCCTGCACAGCTTACGGAAAATATGGAATTGTCGCCTAGGTCCAAACCTGTCTTGCCTACTAGTGCAAGGTTTGTATTTGACCCCGGTATAAAAGGATCAAGATAAAAAAAAAACTCAGAGTAGAATACTTTTCAATCCCTAAGGCTACTAAAGATCATTTTCGTAGGTTTCTAGGATTAGCAAATTACTATTGACGTTTTGTTAAGAAATTTGCTAAAATTACTGTACCATTTAATGCGCTCTTGAGGAAAGACAAAAAGTTTTGTTGGACGGAACAATGCCAGATCGCTGTTGCTTATTCAAAGAAAGTTTTTTTGGTTAAGTACTATTCTGACTTATCCACTGAATAAGAACAGCAATGCCGATGCATTATTTAGAAGAAATTACGCGGATGTTAATGTTGTTTTTGTGACACATACTGCAATTTTTGTACGATGGTACATTACCGGAAAGTGATAGAAAAGCTAAGAACGCTTCTTTTAGAAGGAAAAAAAATTATTGTTTTTATTAACGAGGAAGGATTATTGCTTAAATAACTTCCGTAAATGCTCGCTCGAATAAGGATTATTTGCCTCGGTTATTAGTGGTTCCGCACCACTCTAAACATGAATTCCTAGTCAGGAAATCTAGGTATACAGAAACTTATGATAAGATATAAGTTGAAATATTATTTGGAAAAAAATTAGGTACAGAGATTGTGACGCTTGGGTAAAAACATGCACGGGATGTTCTAAATTCGCGTTCATGGCCCGATGCTCCAATTCTACCGATTCCAATAGAATTTGAGTGAGTAGCTGTTGACTACATAGGTCCTTTCCTAG
This sequence comes from Telmatactis stephensoni, assembly GCA_029948255.1. Taxonomy (NCBI): domain Eukaryota; kingdom Metazoa; phylum Cnidaria; class Anthozoa; order Actiniaria; family Isophelliidae; genus Telmatactis; species Telmatactis stephensoni. The sequence continues at coordinate 1,085,278 of JALIZF010001895.1, forward strand.
TAACTAACTCTGGTAATATGTACGTTGATTACCTTACTAGATAGTCGGAAGCCTTTGTGTCAACGATAGATGAGGCTTTTATTAGATGAAATTGTCGCAAATGGCCGAAGCTGCAGTCCATGGCCAAAGACAAATTTAAGCGATAGAAACAGTAAATTCCTTTCTAACTGATTAGTTCGGGAAGTTTGTAGACTTCTAAACTGTAAGAGAATACAGACTAGTTCGTATAATTCCGCCGGCAACGGATTAGTCGAAATGTTTTAGGTTAATACAGTTTTAGCTATTAAAATCACTCTTAGTATATGTCTGTAAAACAACACAAAGATTGCCATGCGTTCATGTCTTCAATACTTTTTGGTTACCTCACTAACGGTCGCTACTAGTGAAACTCTACTCTTTTATCTTTTGTATGGTAGGAAATCTAGGCTATAATTGGATGTTTCTCTTTTGAAAACATAGAGCTCAAATTGTTAAGAATATATAGAGATTGCACATGACAAATCAATGACAAATATCCAATTAGCACAACAAGTTAAAATGAAAGAGACTCATGATTCGAAGATGAGTTTCCAAAATTAGCTTAGACGATTTCTGATAATTTGGCAGATGCAAGTTTCAAATGCAAATTCAAGTGTACATAGCAAACACAAACAAAGCTACAGTACCTGGCCAACAAAATCAGAATGAAACTACTGTTTCCGTTAGCACTGAACAAATGAATCACTAGCGATCTAATTTTTAATTTTAATAACTTTTGTTTAATTGCTCAACAAATAGCGTTATTTTAAATGGACCTCAAACCGAAAAAAAAAAAAAAAAAAGATCTAATTCAAATTCTTGCCCTAATTCTGAAATTGTAATCAAATCTGACGTTTTCACAGAATGCTTTTATCGGCGCGACATTTTGATTTGCCCGATTCTGTAACTCGTCGCTCACAAGATGTTTCTTGATTTTGGTATTGGGAAGATATGCTAATGTTATTTCGCCACGAAGTTCACCTTAACCATCTAGGTTCCATTCTGAGTACTGCAAGACAAGCCATGACAGTTTTTATCTCTTTGGACATCTCATGACCAAGTTAATGTGCACACCCTTCGTCAAGTGAGATTTGTCCAGACTGAAAAATTGTCCTAATCGTGGAGAACAAAGACTTGCCTACCAACACCACAAGTTACTACCAAGCCTCGAAGCCTAAACAGCAACGTGAGTTACAACGATTCATGAAGATAAGTTTGAATTTCAACGACTCATGAAGACTCGTACCATGGAATTCAACGATACATGAAGATTAAGGCACAAGATAAAGAAACCGGAACGTTATAAAGGAACTTTGACAGTTTACTGTCAATTTTATGAGCAAAGTCTCTTATGTATTATTGTAAACTTCTAGAATGGCTCTAACGTTTTTATCTTTCAGGTATTTCTTTCGTGTTAGTAGACGTTAAGAAGTTCTAGAGGTATTTTTACGGTATTTCATTGTAATCTTTAATATTTAGGGTTTTACTTAGGTTTTAGGGTATATTTAGGTTTTATCTTCTATTTTCGGTGATGGAATCAAAACAAGTATAAAAAGTACAATTTTTTTCAGAAAAATTCAACAAAAAGAATTTAGCATATATAATCGCATTTATTCAAATAAGGAATTGAGAAAATTTCCTCATATTTTACCAGACAGTATTTAATCACGTCATTCAAGTGAGAAATTGGTTAGTCGATTTCCAATTTCCAGAGTATTTAACCGTATTTATTCAATCTAGATATACTAGGTTAAGGAATCCCAACATTTATAAACTATTTAATCGCATTTAATCATTTAGAATATTAGGAAAAATTTTTAGATCTACATAGGATCTTTTACAGCCTTTCATTACTTCTCGCAGGAGCTCGAATCTTAATGGGGGAGTATTGTCAGGAGGCTAGAAAAGTACAAATTTCTAACTTAGGAAAAGAATTAATTTCATCTTTAGTTTCCTTGGCAACCACTTGTCCTTGAGAACTTTTTAATTAAAAGAACAAAAGCAATTAAGCTGTTGACCTTGTAAAACACCTCAGGTCAATAGGCCGGTAGTTGGATCTTGTTGATCGGAACTGGAAAGATTTAGTTTAATTACTCGAAGGACTAGAGTTGGATTTTGTACTGCACCTGTCAGCAAAACCGGTTCTAAATGTAGTTTTGACGCAAGCGCAGAAGATGAATATCTGCCTGTAAATCTAAGATAGCGTCATCTATTAGTTTTGTTTACCAACGGACTTTGAGTTTAGAAAAGTATACTTGTTCTCGAATAAGACTTTAGTTTTTATATCTCAGTTTGTTTTGACTTGAATATACAAGCGATTGTCATCGACGCTTTTGTTAAGTTAATCCTTTTACAAAGAGTTATTGTAGGATTAAGGTCATTGTGTCAACAGACCTTGACCAGGTCAAAATCGTGAATATTTAATGAGTCTTCAGTAGAACTCACTATAACCAGTTGAGTGGGTTATGCTAATGAACTTGTATAAATAAGGCTAGCTTCTAGCTTAGTTCGTTCATTACACATTCTACCCTCGCAGTTTGACTCCAAAACTGTAAACTACTACTATTTGTGACAACGAATAAAGATTCCGTGTACGCTCTACCTTGGTGGAATAATTGACTGAGTTCACCCTCACAACAATTGGTGCTAGAAACGGCCTATATAACACTTTTACAAGTGGTTCCATCACGAGAAATGTCCACATTTTTTCTACATGAGCTCATAGTAGACTTCCCTATACATACATCTGTTACACGATTTTATTCAGTCCAACTCTGTGTGGTACAAAGAAATTGCATGTATTTTAACAAATTTTCCAGTCCGGGATCCCTGTATGTTCAAGTGAAAATGTTCCTTATATGCACATGATTTGGTTGTAAATTGCATTGCCTTATATCAAACATAGGGCACGACTTTTGGCGCTCCACAGGTAATCCAACACCGCTGAATAAAAAAGGTCATCCTGACCATTTAATTAATTTCGGCAAAAGTAATAGTTTTGTTCTCTTGCTTAAACAAAAAATATTTTTCATGCAATAAGCAAATGGTGATGTACGTATGAGCGGACCTTTTGCTTTTATGGGGAGGTGCACGTGCACCCTGTGCTCCCCCCCGGTTACGGCCCTGTTACACGAGCTAAGCTACAGTCCATTTCGAGCCATTATTGGCTGTTTTGCATGGAATATGGAATATTTAACAACTGAAGACGGTTTTGAGTTGTCTGACCTCTTATTAATTGACGTCATATAATGTAGAGATTGGGAATCACTAAGCAATCGGCTTTTTAACATATATGCACAGTAAACGTACACTTATTTGTTACTGTTTTCCAGGAGTTCTCCACGAATTTATTCAAAAATTCAGGAATTTCAAGGACTTTCCAGGAAGAAAATTAAAATTCCAGGATTTTCCAGTCGGCGTACGAACCCTGAATAATACGCATTTTGCATGAGCTATAGACTTTGCATTTTGTCGATTTTTAGTCGTTTTTGAGCATTTTGCATGGGCTACAGCCTTTGCATTTAAATTGTCGATTTTTGTTCATTTTTGAGCATTTTTCATGGGCTATATAGCCTTTGCATTTTGTCGATTTTTGAGCATTTTGCATGGGCTATATTCTTTGCATTTTGTCGATTTTGACCCATTTTTGAGCATTTTGCATGGGCTATAGCCTTTGCATTTTGTCGATTTTTGTCCATTTTTGAGCATTCTGTATGGGCTATAGCCTTTGCATTTTGTCAATTTTTGGTCATTTTTGAGCATTTTGCATGGGCTATATTCTTTGCATTTTGTCGATTTTGACCCATTTGTGAGCATTTTGCATGGGCTATAGCTAGCCTTTGCATTTTGTCCATTTTTGTCCATTTTTGAGCATTTTGCATGGGCTATACCCTTTTTATTTTGTCGATTTTTGGTCCTTTTTGAGCATTTTGCATGGGCTATAGCCTTTGCATTTTGTCGACTTTGAGAAATTTTTGAGCATTTTGCATGGGCTTTTGCATTTTGTCGATTTTGCGCCATTTTTGAGCATTTTGGATGAGCTATAGCCTTTGCATTTTGTCGATTTTTGGTCATTTTTGAGCATTTTGCATGGGCTATAGCCTTTCCATTTTGTCGATTTTTGGTCATTTTGCATGGGCTATAGCCTTTGCATTTTGTCGATTTTTGGTCATTTTTGAGCATTTTGCATGGGCTATAGCCTTTCCATTTTGTCGATTTTTGGTCATTTTTGAGCATTTTGCATGGGCTATAGCCTTTGCATTTTGTCCATTTTTGTCCATTTTTGAGCATTTTGCATGGGCTATAGCCTTTGCATTTTGTCGATTTTTGGTCATTTTTGAGCATTTTGCATGGGCTATAGCCTTTGCATTTTGTCCATTTTTGACCCATTTTACCCGTTTTTCGTGTACTATAGTCCATGCATTTTGTCCATTTTTGACCCATTTTACCCGTTTTTCGTGTACTATAGTCCATGCATTTTGTCCATTTTTGGTCATTTTTGAGCATTTTGCATGGGCTATAGCCTTTCCATTTTGTCGATTTTTGGTCAATTTTGAGCATTTTGCATGGGCTATAACCTTTGCATTTTGTCGATTTTGGGCCATGTTTGAGGATTTTGCATGGGCTATAGCCTTTGCATTTTGTCGATTTTTGGTCATTTTTGAGCATTTTGCATGGGCTATATTCTTTGCATATTGTCGATTTTGACCTATTTTTGAGCATTTTGCATGGGCTATAGCCTTTGCATTTTGTCCATTTTTGAGCATTTTGCATGGGCTATAGCCTTTCCATTTTGTCGATTTTTAGTCATTTTTGAGCATTTTGCATGGTCTATATTCTTTGCATTTTGTCGATTGTGGGCCATTTTTGAGGATTTTGCATGGGCTATAGCTAGCCTTTGCATTTTGTCCATTTTTGTCCATTTTTGAGCATTTTGCATGGGCTAAACCCTTTCTATTTTGTCGATTTTTGGTCCTTTTTGAGCATTTTGCATGGGCTATAGCCTTTGCATTTTGTCGATTTTGACCAATTTTTGAGCATTTTGCATGGGCTATAGCCTTTGCATTTTGTCGATTTTGGGCCATTTTTGAGCATTTTGGATGAGCTATAGCCTTTGCATTTTGTCGATTTTTGGTCATTTTTGAGCATTTTGCATGGGCTATAGCCTTTGCATTTTGTCGATTTTGAGAAATTTTTGAGCATTTTGGATGAGCTATAGCCTTTCCATTTTGTCGATTTTTGGTCATTTTTGAACATTTTGCATGGGCTATAACCTTTGCATTTTGTCGATTTTGACCAATTTTTGAGCATTTTGCATGGGCTATAGCCTTTGCATTTTGTCGATTTTGGGCCATTTTGCATGGGCTATAGCCTTTGCATGTTGTCGATTTTTGGTCATTTTTGAGCATTTTGCATGGGCTATAACCTTTGCATTTTGTCCATTTTTGTCCATTTTTGAGAATTTTGCATGGGCTATATTCTTTGCATTTTGTCCATTTTGACCAATTTTTGAGCATTGTTTATGGGCTATAGCCTTTGCATTTTGTCGATTTTTGGTCATTTTTGAGCATTTTGCATGGGCTATAGCCTTTGCATTTTGTCGATTTTTGACCAATTTTTGAGCATTTTGCATGGGCTATAGCCTTTGCATTTTGTCGATTTTGGGCCATTTTTGAGCATTTTGGATGAGCTATAGCCTTTGCATTTTGTCGATTTTTGGTTATTTTTGAGCATTTTGCATGGGCTATATTCTTTGCATTTTGTCCATTTTGACCCATTTTTGAGCATTTTGCATGGGCTATAGCCTTTGCATTTTGTCGATTTTTGGTTATTTTTGAGCATTTTGCATGGGCTATATTCTTTGCATTTTGTCCATTTTGACCCATTTTTGAGCATTTTGCATGGGCTATAGCCTTTGCATTTTGTCGATTTTTGGTTATTTTTGAGCATTTTGCATGGGCTATATTCTTTGCATTTTGTCGATTTTGACCCATTTTTGAGCATTTTGCATGGGCTATAGCCTTTCCATTTTGTCCATTTTTGTCCATTTTTGAGCATTTTGCATGGGCTATAGCCTTTGCATTTTGTCGATTATCACCCATTTTTCAGCATTTAAATGGGCTATAGCCTTTCCATTTTGTCGATTTTTGGTCATTTTGCATGGGCTATAGCCTTTGCATTTTGTCGATTTTTGGTCATTTTTGAGCATTTTGCATGGGCTATAGCCTTTGCATTTTGTTCATTTTTGTCCATTTTTGAGCATTTTGCATGGGCTATAGCCTTTGCATTTTGTCGATTTTTGGTCATTTTTGAGCATTTTGCATGGGCTATAACCTTTGCATTTTGTCCATTTTGACCCATTTTTGAGCATTTTGCATGGGCTATAGCCTTTGCATTTTGTCCATTTTTGGTCAATTTTGAGCATTTTGCATGGGCTATAGCCTTTCCATTTTGTCCATTTTTGGTCATTTTTGAGCATTTTGCATGGGCTATAGCCTTTCCATTTTGTCGATTTTTGGTCAATTTTGAGCATTTTGCATGGGCTATAACCTTTGCATTTTGTCGATTTTGGGCCATGTTTGAGGATTTTGCATGGGCTATAGCCTTTGCATTTTGTCGATTTTTGGTCATTTTTGAGCATTTTGCATGGGCTATAGCCTTTGCATTTTGTCGATTTTTGACCAATTTTTGAGCATTTTGCATGGGCTATAGCCTTTGCATTTTGTCGATTTTGGGCCATTTTTGAGCATTTTGGATGAGCTATAGCCTTTCCATTTTGTCGATTTTTGGTCATTTTGCATGGGCTATAGCCTTTGCATTTTGTCGATTTTTGGTCATTTTTGAGCATTTTGCATGGGCTATAGCCTTTGCATTTTGTTCATTTTTGTCCATTTTTGAGCATTTTGCATGGGCTATAGCCTTTGCATTTTGTCGATTTTTGGTCATTTTTGAGCATTTTGCATGGGCTATAACCTTTGCATTTTGTCCATTTTGACCCATTTTTGAGCATTTTGCATGGGCTATAGCCTTTGCATTTTGTCCATTTTTGGTCAATTTTGAGCATTTTGCATGGGCTATAGCCTTTCCATTTTGTCCATTTTTGGTCATTTTTGAGCATTTTGCATGGGCTATAGCCTTTCCATTTTGTCGATTTTTGGTCAATTTTGAGCATTTTGCATGGGCTATAACCTTTGCATTTTGTCGATTTTGGGCCATGTTTGAGGATTTTGCATGGGCTATAGCCTTTGCATTTTGTCGATTTTTGGTCATTTTTGAGCATTTTGCATGGGCTATAGCCTTTGCATTTTGTCGATTTTGACCAATTTTTGAGCATTTTGCATGGGCTATAGCCTTTGCATTTTGTCGATTTTGGGCCATTTTTGAGCATTTTGGATGAGCTATAGCCTTTGCATTTTGTCGATTTTTGGTTATTTTTGAGCATTTTGCATGGGCTATATTCTTTGCATTTTGTCCATTTTGACCCATTTTTGAGCATTTTGCATGGGCTATAGCCTTTGCATTTTGTCGATTTTTGGTTATTTTTGAGCATTTTGCATGGGCTATATTCTTTGCATTTTGTCGATTTTGACCCATTTTTGAGCATTTTGCATGGGCTATAGCCTTTCCATTTTGTCGATTTTTGGTCATTTTTGAGCATTTTGCATGGGCTATAGCCTTTGCATTTTGTCGATTATCACCCATTTTTGAGCATTTTGATGGGCTATCGCCTTTCCATTTTGTCGATTTTTGGTCATTTTGCATGGGCTATAGCCTTTGCATTTTGTCGATTTTTGGTCATTTTTGAGCATTTTGCATGGGCTATAGCCTTTGCATTTTGTCCATTTTTGTCCATTTTTGAGCATTTTGCATGGGCTATAGCCTTTGCATTTTGTCGATTTTTGGTCATTTTTGAGCATTTTGCATGGGCTATAACCTTTGCATTTTGTCCATTTTGACCCATTTTTGAGCATTTTGCATGGGCTATAGCCTTTGCATTTTGTCCATTTTTGGTCAATTTTGAGCATTTTGCATGGGCTATAGCCTTTCCATTTTGTCCATTTTTGGTCATTTTTGAGCATTTTGCATGGGCTATAGCCTTTCCATTTTGTCGATTTTTGGTCAATTTTGAGCATTTTGCATGGGCTATAACCTTTGCATTTTGTCGATTTTGGGCCATGTTTGAGGATTTTGCATGGGCTATAGCCTTTGCATTTTGTCGATTTTTGGTCATTTTTGAGCATTTTGCATTGGCTATATTCTTTGCATTTTGTCGATTTTGACCCATTTTTGAGCATTTTGCATGGGCTATAGCCTTTGCATTTTGTCCATTTTTGAGCATTTTGCATGGGCTATAGCCTTTCCATTTTGTCGATTTTTAGTCATTTTTGAGCATTTTGCATGGTCTATATTCTTTGCATTTTGTCCATTTTTGTCCATTTTTGAGCATTTTGCATGGGCTATACCCTTTCTATTTTGTCGATTTTTGGTCCTTTTTGAGCATTTTGCATGGGCTATAGCCTTTGCATTTTGTCAATTTTGACCAATTTTTGAGCATTTTGCATGGGCTATAGCCTTTGCATTTTGTCGATTTTGGGCCATTTTTGAGCATTTTGGATGAGCTATAGCCTTTGCATTTTGTCGATTTTTGGTCATTTTTGAGCATTTTGCATGGGCTATAGCCTTTGCATTTTGTCGATTTTGAGAAATTTTTGAGCATTTTGCATGGGCTTTTGCATTTTGTCGATTTTGGGCCATTTTTGAGCATTTTGGATGAGCTATAGCCTTTGCATTTTGTCGATTTTTGGTCATTTTTGAACATTTTGCATGGGCTATAGCCCTTGCATTTTGTCGATTATCACCCATTTTTGAGCATTTTAATGGGCTATAGCCTTTCCATTTTGTCGATTTTTGGTCATTTTGCATGGGCTATATATAGCCTTTGCATTTTGTCGATTTTTGGTCATCTTTGAGCATTTTGGATGAGCTGTTGTGAAATGCGGGCTTCCTGTGTCCCGTTGAAATAATTAATTAACAACAGTGATTGTGACGTAAGCGTTCGCGCGCGTGCGGTGTATGTTACCGGTGCACAATAAACGGTCTTGAAGCCTACCATTAGCTCTCCCAACTTCTTTGACATCGAGGGGTTTCAAGACATGAGCTATAGCCTTTCCATTTTGTCGATTTTTGGTCATTTTTGAACATTTTGCATGGGCTATAACCTTTGCATTTTGTCGATTTTGACCAATTTTTGAGCATTTTGCATGGGCTATAGCCTTTGCATTTTGTCGATTTTGGGCCATTTTGCATGGGCTATAGCCTTTGCATGTTGTCGATTTTTGGTCATTTTTGAGCATTTTGCATGGGCTATAACCTTTGCATTTTGTCCATTTTTGTCCATTTTTGAGAATTTTGCATGGGCTATATTCTTTGCATTTTGTCCATTTTGACCAATTTTTGAGCATTGTTTATGGGCTATAGCCTTTGCATTTTGTCGATTTTTGGTCATTTTTGAGCATTTTGCATGGGCTATATTCTTTGCATTTTGTCCATTTTGACCCATTTTTGAGCATTGTGTATGGGCTATAGCCTTTGCATTTGGTCAATTTTTGGTAATTTTGAGCATTTTGCATGGGCTATATTCTTTGCATTTTGTCGATTTTGACCCTTTTTTGAGCATTTTGCATGGGCTATAGCTAGCCTTTGCATTTTGTCCATTTTTGAGCATTTTGCATGGGCTATACCCTTTGCATTTTGTCGATTTTTGGTCATTTTTGAGCATATTTTGCATGGGCTATAGCCTTTGCATTTTGTCGATTTTTGGTCATTTTTTGAGGATTTTGCATGGGCTATAGCCTTTGCATTTTGTCGATTTTGACCAAATTTTGAGCATTTTGCATGGGCTATAGCCTTTGCATTTTGTCGATTTTTGGTCATTTTTGAGCATTGTGTATGGGCTATAGCCTTTGCATTTGGTCAATTTTTGGTCATTTTTGAGCATTTTGCATGGGCTATATTCTTTGCATTTTGTCGATTTTGACCCTTTTTTGAGCATTTTGCATGGGCTATAGCCTTTGCATTTTGTCGATTTTTGGTAATTTTTTGAGCATTTTGCATGGGCTATAGCCTTTGCATTTTGTCGATTTTTGGTCATTTTTGAGCATTGTGTATGGGCTATAGCCTTTGCATTTGGTCAATTTTTGGTAATTTTGAGCATTTTGCATGGGCTATATTCTTTGCATTTTGTCGATTTTGACCCTTTTTTGAGCATTTTGCATGGGCTATAGCTAGCCTTTGCATTTTGTCCATTTTTGAGCATTTTGCATGGGCTATACCCTTTCTATTTTGTCGATTTTTGGTCATTTTTGAGCATATTTTGCATGGGCTATAGCCTTTGCATTTTGTCGATTTTTGGTCATTTTTGAGCATTTTGCATGGGCTATAGCCTTTGCATTTTGTCCATTTTTGTCCATTTTTGAGCATTTTGCATGGGCTATAGCCTTTGCATTTTGTCGATTTTGACCAATTTTTGAGCATTTTGCATGGGCTATAGCCTTTGCATTTTTGGTCACTGGGTACATTTTGAGTACTTTTGGATGATGTCCCAGTTGTAGACATGGGCCCTTCTCTTTCCCAAGACACACAACAGATATATTCCCGTATAAAATCTTTTATTCTAATATCAGGAATCTTAATTGATTTCCTTTGTGTTTTGAATAATTTAGACATTAAAGAATGACTGTGTTAGGAACTGTCATGCAGTTAATAAAGTTTTTTAATTAAAATTGCTGCATTTTTTTAAATATTCTCTTTCTCTCTCCTATTCTCTATCAAATAAATCATCTCTTTTATCCAAAAAAAGTGTATTTACAAAAGCAGGGCTTTTTCAAGTCACCTTTTTTCTCTTTATAGCAAGAGACCATAATACTAAGAGAACGAAACTCTGTATTGATGTTTGTGCGTGTTTGTGGCGACTAAGGCTATTATTAGTAACTTCGCCATCGCGCGCGCAAGGCTTTTAAACAATAAAATTCAAACACCGAAAGCAAACGGTACAGTCCGCGCACACGTCAAAAATCAAATTCTATTGTTTGAGGGCCGTGCGCGCGCGATGAAGTTAGTAAATATAGCCTTAACCGCTACGAATATCGCACAAACATCAATACTGAGTTTCGCTCTCTTAGTATTATGATCTCCTGTTTATAGCTAATTGCACAAACACCGACCCTTTCAAAATCATTGAGCGAGCATAGAAGTCCAGACCGACATGAACATCGAGAAATTTGTCGTGATTCAGGGCCTCACTGATAATCACTTGACGTGAGTGGGCTCCCTGTTTAAAGATTAAAGATTATGATGATGATGATAATTTTACAGAAGTGCGTGGACGTGGGCGTTTTTAATAGCTACTGAGATATTTCGGTATTCCAGACACCAGTATGCATCACATTCATAAGATAAAACAGGTAAATACGTCATGGCTGAATGCCATATAGTCGCCCCCAACCGTTTCTCCCAAACCTAGCCCCTGACCCACAATAGAGCGATATATGTCATTCAGACACAAAGTATATACGTAAAAATGATTAAGTAATGGTACTTAGTCTACCCAGGAGCCATTTCGGTCTCAGCTTCTATGTTCGATGATTTTGAAAGGGTCAGTGTTTGTTTGATTGGCTATATATACACGTTCACTCCGGAATGTCTGGTCGATTGCCCGTTCGCTAACAATTACATGTGCATTATGAATTCAATCCTTGTTCCATTATACGAACAGGTCACGTGACCGTATCTCCCCTAAATCAAGTGGCACTGTCACAATATAATGAACTCCAGAAAGAGCGCCTCGATATTAGTAAAATTGCAAAGTTTCAGCTCATAAGATGTAATACAGGAGAAATGACAATAAATTTAAGATTGGATTTTTTTTAAAGATTCGTTTGGAAAAACGCGTTGAATGGCAAGCTCGTGCCATCCAACGCGCTTTTCCGAACGAATCATAAGAAAATATCTAATCTTAAATTTGCTGTAATTTTTTCTCTTATTCATCTTATAAACTGAAACTTAACACTTTTACTAATATCGTGCTCTTTCATTGTTTGGAGTTCACTTTGATGGTGCTGCTTGATTTAGGAGAGATGAGGTCACGTGACCTGTTAGTGCATATGGCCTATTACCCCGATAATTTGACGACTTCTTAGAAAGTTCTCATTCGTGCTAAAAACGGGTTGCTTACGTCTCTCTACTGTGATATAAGATGGAAGATAAGGAGCCCCCGAAAAGGAAGAGAAACATCCGGCTAGCCTTGTGGTCCTTATCTTTTGCTTGTTATTCTTACCTCAAGAGGGCGAGATCGAATCCGAAAGGCGCAAGCAATTATAAGAAAAACGAGTGACTGTCCCCGCTTGCTTCTCAGATCGTCTCTTTCTTTCTCTTTTTCTCGGTTCCTCCCAGGGAAGGAAGCGAAAGCGAATGAAATATACAAGACTGAAAAACAGGCCCTTTTGTTGTGGGATTCCTGTTAACTTCAAGAATGGATCGCGAAGGCCTTCGATGTCTTGTCATTATAATGTATACAAAGATCCAAGTTCAAGATCCAGTGAAAGATTAGTAAACACCACTGTGTCTAAGTAAAAGAAGCATGCAACTTTGTAAGCTACAGTCAAAATATGTAGAATTCAGAAACATCTGTCACGTAACGACCTTTAGATTCAATGTCAGATGTCACGCAGTAGGGGTGGAAGGCGTTACTGTATTGTCTGTAGATTCTTGTTTGGGTACCTCTTGATTTGAGTGCTTGTTGCGTCCAATGACGGTTATAGCGATAAGACGAGCTCTACGATACGCTCCTACCATGTTGAACCCCAGCAATCTAATGACGACAAAAAGGAAAATATTAGGGAAATTTCCAGAGAACGTATAACAAATGCATCAGATTAACGTCCTGCCCTACCAATCGATATAGATGGCTACAATGATAATTTGTCCTCCCACCCCCACTCAATGCAGGGCACAAAAAATAGAATACAAATGTACTATTGTATTATATACTATTTGGCTTGAGGTTATGCCGTCCGGCCTGAGCGCACTGTCCGGCCCGAGCTAACTCAGTCAATAAGTACATATTGTAGTCCATTTTTTCCCCAGTGTGGAGTTGCGGTGCGAGCGGGGCAAATTACCGCAGACATCATATAAACCTGATTTTTCTGTTAAAATAGTGCTAAAATCTCTGCAATTCAAATAAAAATATAGCGCGCGGTAATGACTTGGGCCGGAAGAGTTTTTCCGGCCCGCTCGAGCAAAGCCGTCCGGATCGTGTGATAATTGCTATTCTTACCTCAAACAGAGATATTCAAGGATTACAGCGACACCAGTAATAAGAACCTTACACGCTGTGGCGACGTCGTTGGAGATACATAATAGGTAAGCACCTATGGGGGATGTTACCATGACAGCCAGGACTATTATGGTCTGTAGCCAGTACCTATCATATATCATAAAAATTCCTGTCATTACATTGTGCGACTATACCCCGCTATCTCGAAAACAAACCCATGTCTATTTAATCCAATTCGTGAAAATTTAGAGTTGTTTTCGTATGAGTGGGAAACTTCCCGCGCCGTACCGTGACCGTGTCAATGCCGTAATGTCTATAAAAACATTCGAAATTCATGCCGTAACCGTACAGTGTTCCCACTCATACGAAAACTACTCTATGTTGGCACGACCCCAATGCAGTGTGCTCAGTGACCATTATTCATCGCATAACATTTTTGTCTTAATAAATATAAATGATCCCAGATGAGCTCAGCGAGCTACGACAGCCCAATAAAGGAGCGATCGTGGCCAGTGCAAGAGGCCAGATCGTCACCAGCACTACTGTAGACTCTCCCATTCGTTATCGCTTGCCGGCATCATATCAAGGCATCACAAGTTTGAGGGACCAATCAATGACTGCTATGAGTGCTTTCACCAAAGTATACACTTACCTGATATTTAAGCCACTTGGTAACCAGACGCGAGAAATCTTAATGGAATACTACATGGTAAAGAGAGAAATGAATTAAAGAAATACACAAGTACTAGAGGAGTTTTCATTCGACTGTGGTCTCACAGTGTTTTGATTGGCCACAGTTAACGTTTTATTCAATCATCAGGGTCGTGACATGGTACGTGGGATCAGGGATCACAGGCTTGGGATCGGGATCTCAAGCCATGGGATCGGGGTCACAAACGTGAGATCGGGATCAGTAGTCAAATCAACAGGATTCAGGGATGAAAATTTTCACAACTGGGATCAGGGATCAAAATAAGAGAACTTTTGGGATCAGGGATCAAAATTTTCGACCAAAAAACGGGATCACGAGCGAAAAAACGTACCATGTCACGACCCTGCAATCATGGCGCCGAAAAAGGCACGATATTTATTATTTTCACAGCCATACACAAGCTCCTGTGCTAATAGACACCGAATCGAAATATGGCGGCAAATTTGAATAACTATTGTTTTATACTGGCTAGCCTCTCATTCATGTGATTTCCACGTGAAAACGAGGCTAGTCAGTCCAGAACAATAGTTATTCAAATTTGCCGCCATATTTCGATTCGGTCAATTAGAGTGGATTTAAGTTGGTGCCTACTATTGTCAGCGCGCACTCCTTTCTGCGCATGTAAAAACATTGAATTTTCGTCAGTAAAGCAATCGTAAAAACAAGGCCGTTTTTACGACTTTTTATAAAAATAAACTTACAGAGTTAAAGGAAAACAATTTAGCCTCCCCTGTGTTTAAATGAAATTCACAGTTGATGAATAAAACCTGATGTACCAGACCCGTCGCTTGGGGAGGTTCAAAGGTTCGAACGAACCCCCCCCTCCCCCCCCCCCCCCCCCCACCCACCTATAGAAAATACCGGCTTAGCCTAGGCTACTAGTAGTTTCCCTTAAGGCCCCGATCAAACGAAATCGCAAGGCGGCGCAAGTCAACGCAAGTTTTGACTAGCAACTTCCTCCTCTGGTTTGAACACCATGCAAGTCAGCGCAAGTTTTTCACAACTTCTCAGCAAAAATCAGATACTTGAAGAATGAGGAGAAAATCCGGTTTAGTACAACTTGCGAAGCTTAGCGCGTTGACTGTTCAAACGAGTCAAAACTTGCATCAACTTGCGATCACAGTTGAGCACGCCCAAATTGTTTGCACGTCCTCTCAAGTGGATGCAAGTAGCCGCAAGTCGATGCAAGCACGCAATCAAACGAGCGCTTTGCGGCAGCTTGCACCTAATTGCGTTCTCGTAGATCGGGGGAGGTGGATCGGGCCTAAGAAGCTACCGCCACATTGTTGCATTTCTCTGTAAATGAACCTTTGGTATTAAAATGCTGCTGAATTATGGTTTTATCAAAACCCCGACATTCAGCTATTTATTTTAACGATTTCTTAGTTTTAACAACTAGTATTTTCCACCATTTCTACTTAATTATTCTTTCCTAATCTTTTTCTTTTTCTGTCTTTTGTCGCTCTTTTACATGTAATCAACAACTTATTTTGATTTTGAGGCAGGATAAAAAAAAAAAAAAAAAAAGAAAAAAAAAAAAAAAAAAAAAAAAAAAAAAAAAAAAAAAAAAAAAAAAAAAAAAAAAAACACGGCCCTATCCGGTTTTGAACCCGGCTTTTACATCTGCTCACTTGCTTCACAGTTCAAGGGTTTTCCAACTGAGCCATGGGATCACGTAATTTGCATAACAATAGACAGTCAATTCAAGGATACACTAGGTTATTTTGTCCTTCAAATCCCTCAGTAGACCAGTTAGCCTAGTGGTAAGGTTCAGTCATTTACGGCCTAGGATCCGACTGTTTCCTCCCTCTTTGACTGCGAAGCTCGCTGTGTTCTACCGGATAGCGCGGAAGGGGCCGAAATCTCCATCCTATACGTAACATGCGATGATTCAGCGATTTGTCTGGATGCATGGCCCGATTTTTTGGGTTTTGCATAAAATTAGCATACTAATTTCTTTGGGTGATAGGTTCGAGTCCTGCCTGCGTCAACAACTTTTCTTTTTTTCTTTTTTTCTTTCTTTTTCTTCTGTTTTTAATGGTTCTATTTCTCTAAGAGTACACTTATTTCGTAAATTAAAGTCATCTTACCTCTTCGTTGCATACTTTACACCGTGGTATATTTTGGCTGTCTCCTGTACAAGACTGAAATAATTAAACAAACTAAATTAGAAAAGGGTAGCCAATGGAAATTCATATTGATTCAGTTTAGCTCCTTTGCATCCGTAGGTCACTCAGATAACTAATATGAAGGATCCAAATAGACTGACTTATGGAATCAGCCGAACTTGTGTTTCTTGATTTGGCTAATTATTTCACCCCGGTTGCCCCCTGTCCTGCTCATAGGAAGCCCGGGGGGGGGGGGGGGGGGGGGGGACTCCGATCGTAAATGGGCGGGGATGCTCGTCGTACCTTTTAGGGGTCAAAATCTGCAATCTGGTACCTTTTAGGGTGTCTCAGACTTAAAGTCCCTATGACGCATATATTTTTCTTTTCAAATTCAGTTCTTTTCTGGGAATATAGTTGAGGTCTTTTTGTCTTACTTTTGAACACTCCATATTTTTCGAGATGCAAATTTGATGACGTCAGGGGAGTCATCATTTATTATACAAAACCAAGATGACTTGAAATACTCTTATTTTTTCATTTGGAATTTATTTCCGTTAGTAAAGCCTGTGTTTGAGGAAAAAATCTGGTTGTGGAATTTAAGACCTTTTTTAGTAAAATCCATGAGAAGCTAGTGATGATGACTCCCCTGACGTCATCACACTTGCATTTTGAAATTTGAAATTTTTATATCTCCGAAAATATAGAGTATTCCAAAATGGGATAAAAAGATCTTAACTATATTCCCAGAAAAGAAATGAGTTTGAGAATAAAAAAAATATGCGTCATGGGGACTTTAAGTGGACTACCAGAGACATAGCTGGTACCTTTTAGGGATTGTTTTGGGGTAAATAAACTACCTAAAATAAGCATGAAAGGGACGATGTAGATGATCTGAATTGAATCTTCAAAGCACATCGATAACAAAGTGTGTCATTACTTTAATTCTTTATTATTGATTTTTAATTGGTACCTTTTCGGGGGTAGAAATCAATTGTTGTTACTCCCACTCAGGTACCTTTGAGGGGTCATTTTCAAAATTTCCGACGAGCATCCCCGTCCTCTTATATATAGGAATTTCACCCCCCCCCCCCCCCCCCCCGCGATAGGAAGCCCAACTATTTCTTTATGCATAACCTACAAAAAAGCTCGAAAAAATCACAAAAATATATGAAGAAATAGCGCTAAAGGAAGACGGGGAAGACAGAGAGAAACTGGTAGCGAGCGGAATAGACGGGCCCCCTGTGACCGTAACAAAAACCCTGAGTATTCAATAGAATTCAAAAACCGAAAGCAAATGGTCCTGTCCGCGCGCACGTCAAAAATCAAATCTTGCGCGCGCGATGGCAAATTTACTAAAAATAGCCTTAGCTGCCACGAACATCGCACAGACACCAACCGAGCTTCACTCTCTTAGTATTATGGTCTCTTGGTGTGCACAAGCAGCTGGCAGTCGTGAAAAAAATTCTAAAAATAGCCCAAAGATAGTGCAACATGTCACATCACGTGACGCGCATGCCTCAGTCTCCTGGTAAACAGAACAACACTTTTGGAACACAATACCTCCTCACCTCTCCTTCATTTTATGGACAGATGAATAAAATTTCACTAGTCACCGACCATTTGACACTTTTATGGAGGTTTGAGTGTTGAGTTTAGCTCAGGTGTATTTCTTTCTTGCAATCATTATTGTGGAAGATATTTATTAAATAGAACTGAATATGCAACTTTTTCCTTGTGATATTGTTGCATGATCCCTTTTTCTAAAAGCGGATTACATTTCAGGATATTTTCACCCCACCCTCAGGGTGTTTTCCATTTTAGTGGAACCACCAGTTCTTAAATGGTACGTGTCAATTCCTAGCTCTGGCTGGAATCAGTCCTAGGAAATCTTCTGGCTGGTTGTTATTCCACTAAATGGAAAACACCCTCAAATTCAAACGGTTGGCCCCTAAGTTTGATCACTCACCTCCAGCAGCCATCGTCTTAGACATTCATGGTGCACAGCAGCCATATCACCTTTACATTGACAGGGGTATATCATATCATCTGTACGTTCATTATCATAACATATCCAACATTCTTGGTCACTCTCTGTACATTAAAAACACATAAACAATTTCAAGGTGCTTGTAGACGGTGTAATGGGCGCATGGTGGTCAGATCACTGCAATAGCTGAACACATAGCCAGCATGACTAACCCTCTCCTCCCCTTCCCCTCCCCAGGGGCTGGCCACGCAGGCTACTGAACACAGTTTTCTGTGATCATAACATATGTAGCCATTGCAACATTTGTAGCAGCGATATGGAAACCAAGCTTTAACCTTAGGAATACCATGATCACCTCGGGATCCATTGTTTCAAGAGGGACGTTTAATGTATAACATCCCTCCTACCTGAATAGAAAAGAGGGAGATTTAGAACTAAATGTCCCTCATTACTATTCATGAGGTACAGTCCCTCATATATCAATCATCGGGACGATCGGGACAGCTTTGCACGATGTTCCGAAACTCTATAACTTTCTAACGCACCGATACCTCTTACCACTGCACACTCTTACGCATGTGGGAGCTATTCATTCTATTTTGCGCATGTTCGTAATGAAGCACAGAAAGCTTAGTGAAAACAATTTAGCTTTCGAGTTGATTAACAACCTATAAATACTCGTCCATTGTAAGTATAAAACAAAGACATCTATTTTCAAAACTCCCCAGAGAACAGGGTTACGCACAATAATTGGTAAAAGAATTCAGTGTACAATATGTTCAAGTTTTAGATGAACAAAATAAGCGAAGTGTATTTTCGTATCCTCGGCCTACGGCCTCGGGACTCCCACTAAACCTCCCTCGGCTTCGGGGGCATTTAATCACTAATATCCCTCAGAGTCATGGTATTACTTATAAGAATACTTGTCTATTACCGTACCTTGAGCAGGTGCAATAGAGTTATAGTATGGTGTTTGATCACTGGGTAATAACAATCTTTTGGTTTCCTGATGTCAAAGAAAGTGATGGTATTTTAGTATATATCAACAGTCCAGGCCCGTCGCTTGGGGTGGTTCGAAGGTTCGAACGAACCCCCTCCCTTCCCACAAAAAATGGCCGCTAAGCTTAGGATACTAGTACTTTCTCCTAGGAAACTACAGTTATATGCATTTCTCTCTAAATAAACCTTTGATGAATGCTGGTGAATCATGGTTTTATCAAAACTCCGACCTTCAGTTATATATTTTAACGATTTACAACTGAAGTATTTTATTCGCCATTTCTATTTATTCTTTTATAATCTTTTTCTTTTTCTATCTTTTCTCTCTCCCTCTCTTTTAATTAACAACTAATTTTGATTTTGAGACAGGAAAAAGAAAAAAAGAAAAGAAAAAAGAAAAAAAGAAAAGAAAAGCAAAAAGGCCCTAGCCGGTTTCGAACCCGGCTTTAAATATGATCATTTGCTTCACAGTTCAAGGGTTTTCCAAGTACGCCACGGGATCACGTAATTTGCACAACAATAGACAGTCCATTCACAAGATATAAAATATTATTTTGTTCTCCAAATCCCTCAGTAGACCAGTTAGCCTAGTGGTAAGGTTCAGTCATTTACGGCCTAGGATCCGACTGTTTCCTCCCTCTTTGACTGCGAAGCTCGCTGTGTTCTACCGGATAGCGCGGAAGGGGCCGAAATCTCCATCCTATACGTAACATGCGATGATTCAGCGATTTGTCTGGATGCATGGTCCGATTTTTTAAGTTTTGCATAAAATTAGCATACTAATTTCTTTGGGGTAATGCGTTCGAATCCTGCCTGCGCCAACAACTTTTCTTTTTTTTTTCTTTTCTTTTTTTTTTCCTTTTCTTTCTTCTTTCTATTTCTAATGGATTCTATTTCTCTTCTCTAATTTTTCTTGGTTTAATATTCTGGTCTTCGATGAAAAACTACATAAACTCTTTACATTAGCTTGGTGCTTTAAATTTTGCATAATTGAAAAAAATAAATTCCCTGAAATAAGAGTTATCTTTAAAAAAAATCTATTCCACTTTCCAAAAGCCAGCTAGACCTCTGATACTTATACAGGTCATTTAAGTACTCCCTAATCCCAGTCGAATATGGAGGAAATCGAACCTCCCTTATCTATATGCTAGCGACGGGTCTGAACACCATTCCAAGGCTTAGTTGATTGGCAGTTTTTGGGGTCGCAGCTGCACAAAACCCCAGCAACTGGAGAACTGTTCCATGAAACTGTTTAGAAAATTCATTGTCACACACAAACAAAAACCTATGCATTGTATATCTAAATGCAAGTGTACTACTGCAGTAACAAGCACAATCCTTTACGTGTATACAGTACTTAACTTACATTGTTTGTTTGTTCATGTCTTAGTAGTTTCTTGGGATTTAAAATCCACAGCTGATGAGGGCTGTTGACAAATAAAATTGATTCTCATTGCTATACTTTACATGGATATCCCATACAAAAACAGACTTGGTTTTCTATAACAATTTATTACAGTTATGTACAATGCATTAAAGACAAAGCTACAGTGTACAGATATATAATGATACATTTACCTTTTCCAATTCCAAAAGCAACAGGGAAACCAAAGAGCAACAGCTACTTCAAACACTCTGAACAAAATCTCCAGCATATTTCTCATATCAACAGGAAGTCTGGAAAAAAGAAAAGGTAACAAGAGTAATTATGATCTTTTTAAAAATGCTACACATAAAGTGAAAACAAATCAGCAAAATACTGTCAACTCATCACAAATATTATTGTATTGGTCATTCATGATTTACAATGCAAAATGTGTAATTTCAGTGTGCCTACTATAATAATATGCTACAATTGTTCTATACAAGGCAGCATATTTAGTGAGTTCATTTGACAAATTTTGAAGAAAAAATACTATTCCTAAATTATGTAGACCTACTAGAGAGAACTGGAGAGTCACAAAAAAGAAAAAGAAAAAGAAAATCAAATCAAGTGAAATAATCAACTTACTTATCTTTCCATACTTTTCCCATTACATCGCCCATCAAATACAGTGCTGTTAAGAGCTGCAAATTGAACAAAATACATGAAGACCTGTTCACATGATGTATATACAGTACTCTGATAGATGGCATGCACAGATGATACAAAAGTAGATGACAACAAAATGTACAAGAGTATGGTGATTGCCTCTACGTCATGTTGTTCTTGGAAATCGCATGATCTGATTGCTTGGAAACCAGGCCAGAATTTCCTATCTTTTACCATGGTTGGTTGGCCTACGGCCTTGGTCCATATAAATGTACACTGTACATGTAAACAAAACCACAGTTTTTCCCTATCCAGACCTCCCAGCCAGTAAATAACATACATGTACATGTATATGTATGTGGATAAATCAGAGATCTTAGATGAATGGAAAATGAATTTAATAATTATTTCTTTAATTTATATGATATTGATCTCAAAATATTTCAACCAATCAAAACACACATTCTGAGACACCATCAGTAGAGCAGATTTCGTAGGACTGTGAGAGTGGTACTGGTCATGGCACAGCTATGGCAGGAATATCAAATGTTTTTATAGACATCACAGCACTGACTGTCACGGCCATGGCACGGCAAGGTCCATTTCACACTCATACAAAATCTGCTCTATTGTGGCCATACTTTAATCACATACAGTTCTTATTAAATAACCAATCAGAATGTGTAATATACCAAGTACATACATCATATAAACTGAACAAGTTTTAATAAAACGCATACCTGGAAAACAGCTTGAGAAATCAGTCCTAGTCTGGACATTGCAACCTGGGCACAGTCTACATTAGAGGGCCTAGTTATGAAGGCACCACGGACCTGTATGGTTAATGAAAGTGAATTTAGTTGGAACATCATCTATTAATGGGCCATGTACAATTAATGACTAGCTTGTTTAAAATAAAAATGAAAAAAACATTTTTAACATTTTCTTTTAAAAATCAAATAGAGAATTTCAACCAAAAAAGTATTTGATAATAAGCAATTTAAAAAAAGGGCCAAAAAGTGCTATGGCAATGGGTCACCATAGATATCCATCTTCTTTGCCCGATAATGACTAGTTGCAGTTGCCATCCATGGAAATGTTATTTAAATGCACCAACAAACTAGAAGAATTATTATAACATTACAAATTACATACCATATAATATAATTCTACTCCATAGATTAGGAAGAAGATCAAGACAAGGAACATCAGGGCAGCAAAAATGCCATTAAAGATGTTATGTAGATAAATCTGTCAAGAGATAATAAGTAAAATAATGTAAATGAAAATTTAAGAAATGTACATGTAAATTTGTCTCAGTGTTACGCTGATCAAAGAGATTTGTTTACTAGTATTAACACTATGAATTTATTTGAAGTGGTCAGGGTAGGTGGGAAGGGTTTCTACTTATCTACTTAAATCAAATTCACTGACTAATGGGAAGGGGGCTGGTGCAAACAGGGGGGGCACATATTTTTGTGCACACTCTGTATCTCTGTCATGTGAATGTATGTGGGAAGGGGGAATCAGCTAAAATTGATATACATACATACATACATACATGATTGAGACTCCCTCAACAGGGCTTTTCAGCTCAATTTACAAATCCTAACTAAATCATACAAATCAAACATAAATGGATTAAAAATCCCAACTGCAAGGAGGCAAACCAGTTGGCTATATTACAAGCATGGCCGAGAAACTGAATTTGAACTAATCGAAATCGGAACAAATTCAGTCTCAGCTAGTGGCCAGAGCGGGAATCGAACCTGGGACCGCCAGATTACGAGACCAACGCTCTGACCACTCGGCCATGCTGCCTCCTCTAAACCATTACATTTTTCATTGGCAACAGTCCCCCACTGACCCTTTCTGTAAATAATAATTGGTCATGACCAATTATTATATTCTTTTAACATGTAACTGACTTCAACACAAATTTAGGACAATTTCTAGACATCATTTTGAGGGGATGCAACAAGAAAGCCAAGCAACTATATGTAAAAGGTTGCTTAACATTCTAAACTCAAAATTCCCTGACTTTTTGCTAATTTTGTTTTAAACTTTTACTTAACAATAAATTTCCCTGACCAAAATAATATAATCCCTGACCTTGAAAAATTTTAAGAATTTCCTGATTTTTCAAGGTCATTTTGGGAACCCTTAATATAAGTCTGTTTATGTAGGCACATGTACATGTCTTTAGCTCACATAAAGAGAAACTACAAGGATTTCACTACAAACCTTTGTTTTTACATCAGTAACCTCTATAGTTATGACTTGCACAGCAAGAACCAAGTAAATAAATACGTTAAATATTATAAAGCCAATGGATGACTTGTTGAGAAATCTTGGTTTGTCTAGACGTAGTCCTTCAATATGAAATGTCTGAAATGCATAATGTGATAATTTGATAAGG
This sequence comes from Telmatactis stephensoni, assembly GCA_029948255.1. Taxonomy (NCBI): domain Eukaryota; kingdom Metazoa; phylum Cnidaria; class Anthozoa; order Actiniaria; family Isophelliidae; genus Telmatactis; species Telmatactis stephensoni. Next base: position 1,108,886 of record JALIZF010001895.1, read on the forward strand.
ACCAGTACAATGAGGGGAAGAATGATAGCAACACGATGACGAGAAGGGGGAGATTGAAGTATTAACAGCAATTGTTTGAAGGGCAATATTGTCGTTCAATTTGTTTGTGTGTGGCATCCCGAGCGAGATGTCTGATTCCCAGTATCCTCACACACTTGTTTCAACGTCTTTCCATTTCATATAGCTTTAATTACATAACCTTAAAACGGAGCACCGATGGAGAGAGGGACATAAAATGAGTGCATTGTTAGCCTCAAGTTTATTAGCCAGATGATGACTATTACATGACATGTACAAGCTACAGAGCAGTACAAGATATAAGGCAAATTAAGCCAAGAGAAAGAAGATTATCTGAACACAACAGCAACAATAAGGGAATGAAGAAAGGGAGCAGAAGAAAAGCAGTGCACAGCAGCAATAGCAGGTGCAGGAGAGGGATGAGGAGGGGGAGAATCAGGAGGAGAAGGAGGGGCAGGAAGATGAAGAGCAGGAGTTGTAGTGTATATAGTAAGCAGCAGCTAGTTGGAGGAAGAGCAGAAGCAGCAGACTGAGAAAGAAACAGGAAAAGCAAGATGAGGAGGATGATGAGGATGAAGAGAAGAAGCAAGAGGAGGAGGAGAAGCAGCAGAGGCAAGAATAGAATCAGGATTCATGAGTAAGAATTTTAAAGTTACCTCTGCCCAAAAGCAAATAATTAGTGAGAATCCTGACATGATGATTGGGTAGTATACACTAAACAGATTAGGGCCAAGCCATCCAGGTAGATACTCCTGTGATTTAAACAGCAATGAAGTGAGTTTAATGTACTACATGTATTTTTTTCTATTACTTACATGTACTGGTACCTAACTTCCAAAGCTGCAGATAATATACATGTAATTCATAATTGTACATATTTATGATATTAATAATAATTATATTATTACTACTGCCTACAGGTGTTATGTACATTTACATGTACATAATGTAAGTATTTGACATCACTGTCCATCTACACTGTATGGCTATAGTTGGTGCAGAGACCAGTTAATTTAAATATGGTAAAGAAACAATCCAAGCAAAGTTTTCCTGTGCATTCATACAAAATCTACTAGATGCTTGTGAGTTAACCATACCTGTATGGAGTGATAAACCCCTCGTGATCCACAAGCAATGATCATACAAATATAGACCATCTTCTGCACTGTTGGGCGACATGCTTTTGCAATGGAAGGTCGTTTAAGTTTTCTGAATTCTGATCCAATGCACAAAACCTATTAAAAAATATACAGAATTTTTAATGGAAAGGAATGGAGGTATATGGAATTTCCTGGCCTAGCCATCTTGTGGAGTACTTCATGTTACGGTCACAAAATTTTTTGGACATTGTCACTGAATTGTCATGTACTTAATTTACAAACTTTTTCCATGATAATTTTTTGACTTTGAAATAACTTGATTTACAGCTGTTTCATTTGATATTATAAAAATATAGTTCTAAGTACCTTACTTTGAAATAATATTTTTAGCAATTCTTTATTAAATAACTAAAATCAATGAACAAATCAAGCTGGAAAAGTCTTTACATTATTGTACATGACAATTCAGTGACAATGTCCGCACAATTTTGTGACCGTAACATGAAGTACTCCATGTAATGGCTAGGGGCCAATCGGTGAATTAAATATCATTAAGGCTGGTTCACACTAGCGTCGGATTCGGAATCGGAAGCAGAAAACAAAGGAAAAGACAAAAGAGTTAAGTCAAGCGTGTGACATAAGACATCGACATATTAAGCATCGCAAGAAGCATAAGACCAAGCATAAGCATAATCAAAGACAAAGGAAGGAACAAAGAAAAACACCTTTCTTTTGTATTCTAATCCCTAAATTCTTTGTTGTTTTCTTACGATTCCGATTGTGATTCCGACGCTAGTGTGAACCAGCCTTTAGTGATTAGTAAGAGCAGCTGAAGTATGACTGTGAAAACAGCAATGCACGGCAGGAATTTTGAATGTTTATTTTTATAGACAACATGGTACTGATATAGTCACAGCATGGCACCTTCTATTTCCAACTCATACCAAATCTGTTCTCTAAATTATAATACAGCATGTGGCCATCCATGCAATTCATTGTTTAATGAAATTAAAGTTGGATTGAAATTGCATTTAATTCCCATACATTATGTTGCATTGTGAAATGCATTTCATACCATTGACAAAGCACTGATAAATATTTCCAATGCTTTCTGAAAAAGAGCCAACGAAATGTATCTTTAAATTTCTCTACATTTTAGAAACATTCCAAAGCATTATCAAAGCATTGTCAATCAGCAATGAAATCCATATTGATAAATATTTTCATTAATCCGGGTACGATTTTGCACGGAGGGTCACATACATGTACAGTATAATGTCATACATTGTATTTTCGATAGGGCAATCTTTATATGGCTTTGAAAAAGTGCAGTGCTATACTGTGTCGCAGCATTTTGATTGGTCAACAGTTTTTGCTGAGCCTTAATTATCCATTGGCAATCAAATGCTAAGAAGTGATCAATTCATGGCACATAATATGTGCCATGGACTTTTGCCAAGTCTATATATATATATATATATGTTGTTACAACAACGTACATACCAATTGAATAAATGAAACAACACATAATATGGAGAATGTTAATCCAAATCCAACATTGTATCCAAGATTAGAATCTGTACAATTACCACCACTGTATCTAACCTGTCAAAATTGAAGGCAAAAATGTTAAACATTACTGCCTACATAAAATGAATAATATGGATAAAAATCCTATTAATTAAAAATCCTTAACATGATTAGCAAGAACATTTGAAAAGTTTTGATCATAAAAAAAGGTTATCATTAAACTTTAATTGTCTAAGCCGGAAAAAACTATAGCTTATTATTGATAATGATTAGATGGCACAGTCTCAATTGATACTAACAATGGGTCAAAATGGATGGATTGATGGCTGAAATTTGATGGATGGTAGAGTGAGCAGACAGATACCAGGACAATGAACCCTCCTGGTGTTGGGGAGGGGGGGGGAGGGGGGGGTTTGGAAGAGGGGTGGGGGGTGGGGAATGGTCCACAGTTCAATTCTACTGTAAGTGACCTCAGACACAGATTTGTTTTGACTTCCACACAATGGAGAGAGAAAGGTAAAGTGCATGTCTTGTGTTCACCATCGGGCCAGGCACAAATTGCCAGATCTTGGCAAGAACTAATCCTAGCAGCATTTTCCATTTTTAATTAGTGGAATCAGCCAACCAGAACAACTGGTTCAAAAATGGTGGTCACCTTGTTTCTTAGAACTTGTTCTGGCTAATGCTAAGAACTGACAATGAAGTACCATTTAGATGAACTGAATGTTCTGGTTGATTGGTCCCATTAAATGGAAAACACACTAAGTTGGCAGTTTAGTTTATAATTATAGTTAAATTCTCAACTTTTACAAGATACAGTACTGGGCCCGGTTGTACGAAGGTTGGATAAAGTTATCCACTGGATAAGAGTTATCCACTGTATAGATTTTGTATAGATTTTATCTGCAGGATAAGGATTTATCCGCTGGATAGCGCTATTCACCCTTTGTACAACTAGCTCCTGACGTAAAAGAACTTGGCCGCTTTACCTTCACCCTTTAGCTTTAGGGATTAAAGCCAACAACAATACATAACTCTGTCCCTACATGCAGCAACCTAATCACTCAAACGCTAACATGTAAATGCATTCATTTTTAATGACAGAAGTTTAGTGCATTTATTATCAAGGTCAGCATCTAGCAATATTCTCACTGATAGATAATAGGACAGCTTATATAATGATGCCAAGGTTTAATATGGTATTTCCTCAATTAAAAAGCATCCTTTAGGTGAGCGTCTCTCTCAATTACAGCGTTTTTGGTATTATGCCAACTCTGACCTTCAAACAGTCTGTTGGAATTTCTAAAGTCCGATCGATCAATTTAATTGGTATTTAGTAGATCTTCTACTGTATTTTTAATTTTTAACTTTGATTGATTGATACAATGTAGAAGCAAATAACTAAATTCCAATGGAGCATTCCATGTCTGAGTTGTACATATAATATCATAAATGAATGTGAGCATCCCATGAAGACAATTTTTGAAATAATCAGTGCCAAAAATACCATTATACAATTATGAGAGATTTAATGAAGATGTCATAAAAGTTGCCTTTCATTAAAGAGTTTTTTTCACGTCCTGTATCAGGAGTCACTGTATTTATATAATTATATTTAGTGGCCTCTTTGAATGCAGAGGGGCCTCCTTGATTAAACATATCCCTCTTGTCTACGTAAAGCACCTAGGGTGCATTCAAAGCTGGGCCTTGAGTATAAATTGAGCTACAGGTATCCAGATTTGTGTCACATTTATAGGCCAAAATTACAGTATTAAATCATTGCCATCATTTAAGAGTGTACATAGTAACATGTATTCCCAGGGGCAGTGGAGACAGAGGGACTCAAATTTTGAAACTTTGAAGCTGAATTCATGTAAAGAATTATATGGCAAATGGAGTGAAAGAAGTCCTAAAATTTATTTTTGATTCAAATTTCCACTTTGGATTGCCACTTTCCAGGTTAATCCAACTTTTATTAATCAATACCACTTTCAAAATTAATTTAATGACCTAAACTTTCTGAAAGGTGTAACCTTAGCTTTGTACAACCAAGCAAGGTGTCCTTACTGCTGATACATGTAGGTCTCCCTGGTGGCATATATATAGAGATGTGGCCTTTTTTGGCTTAACATCCTTAAAATGTATGCAAGAATATGTGAAAGCCTAACCATTTGTACAGGCAATATAATCACAAAAGCAGCCTTCTCCTCTTGCTTGAGTAAACCCAAGAGACCATGATACTGAGAGCAAAACTCAGTATTGATGTCTGTGTGATGTTTGCGGTGACTAAGGCTATTTTTAAGAACTTCACCACTGCGCGCAAGGCTCTCAAACAATAGAATTCAAAAGCCGAAAGCAAACCGGTCCCATCTGTGTGCACGTCAAAAATCAAATTCCATTGTTTGAGAGCCTTGCGTGCACAATGGCAAAGTTACTAAAATAGCTAGTCTTAGCCGCCATGAACATTGCACAGACATCAATACTGAGTTTCACTCTCCTATAGTATTATGGTCTCTTGGTAAACCCTGATACTCTGAGGCTACTTCTCCTTAATCTGGCCAGATAACCCTTGATCAACCTCCTGTACGAAAGACTAATGCTAAAGCATATTACATGTAAACATGTATACATATATTGCCTGAGCCAACTGGATGGCTCAGTTTACAGCTTTCATTTTAAAAATTGAAACAACAAGATCTAGGAGATGCTACAAACAAAAAACACACAAAACAATGCTACAAAATTTTGCATGCAAAATTGCATTGTTCTGTTAGGAAGAACTGAGGAAGTGGAATAGAGTGCACACCATGTATCTGTGAAATAAAACTTAATATGCATTGTCTTATATTGCACTATTATGTAAAAGCTAGTTGATATCACTGAAGCAGAACAGTGCAAATAACAATAGCCCAGCATGTAGTGGTCTTAATTGTCTTTCTTTGTGTATTTTATGCCTTAGTGAATTTTGTTATCGGATAACAAAATAGTTGACAACTAAATACTATTATGCGCTATAAATAGTTAGTAGTTGTTTCACGGATATATGGTTTGCACTCTAGAGCTGCAAAACAAAGGAAAGAAACTAATTATTCGAAAGTAAAGTTCTATAATTATTACCCAGATTAACAGAATTATTAAATGTTAATGAGCCTTTGGCTGCTATTATGAAATGGTAAAAACAAAAAGGTACCATGTATAAAGTTAAATGAAATGACAGGATATTGTCAAAATTTTGATCATCAAATTCAATGAAATTTATGATGAGTATATCACTTAATTAAAGCTTAAAGTTAAGAATAGAGCTCTAATTAAATTCAGTTGTTTATATGGTATGGCCACTGCATGATCTATACACTTATTCTATGACGAAGTAACAATTCGTTAAGCTTTATATTTATTACCAAATTGCATTGAATTTTCAGGATTTACATTTAATTTCATACAGTCAGTAAGTCTTATTTATCGTTGGCACAGCGATATGAGAACTGTCAGATGAAAATTTATTGTCTCGTATCAGTATATATATGTAAAAGTCAAACTTACAAGTTACTGTTAGATATGAAGATGGCTAACTTTTGGACAGTGCTTGAAATATGAGACAAACACGAGGGAAAACCACACAAACAGAAAAGAAAGCAACACATACCTCACAAATGCAGTTTCCCGATACACATGCTCCTCTATCGTTACAGTTACCAGGACAAACTTTAACGTTTACGTCGATCATTTTGATGGCATTTATAAGCAACGATGCCATCACTGGTTCTTCTTGCACAGTTCAAACGGCGCAAAGACGACTTTATGGACGATTTCCAACGTGGAAGTTCCTGACAAAGGTTTCAAATAACATGATCTTCCGTTTACGTTACTGCTGGGCAACATATTGCTCAAGAATGACACAAGATCGTTATTTATAGTTTCATCATGTCATTTGTCTGTCAACATGGCGGCCATCCAAGGTTATGAACCACGGTGGGGGGCCGTGTGGGGAAGTTTGTTTATGAATGACGTCATGGATGCAGTATCGCGCCAAACCAACAAATCTTTTACTTTACTAGTAAAAGAGTAGTCCAATAACAAGTACGTTTTACACAGTCAATTTTATGATGCGATTTATATGACGATGTGATAACGGTAGGCCAGGCCAAAGTATGCTGGCCATCGTACAACAGGCGTAGATCCAAATGCATGCTGCAGCAGAACTTTTATCCCAGTACAGTTTGGGATTATCTGTATCAATTTCGTCTTTTAATCCGTTATCAATGTGATGAACAACAAATTGGCCACAGAAACACGAGATCCCTGAAAAGGGAGTCAGTTACAAGAAATAGTACAGGAAATTGATCACTGGAGGGGGGACGGGAGGAGGAAGGAAAGGGGTTGGGACTGAACGGGAAAACCCCTTCTCTTTCTCCCTCACCTTCTTACGCTTTGTCACTGATTCAGGTTTTCCATTTTGCATTGTGGCAAACGCGCCAAAATTTATAGAAATCTGGATCACTTTGACTTACCATTTCTCGGCTCAATTTTGTTGGATTTTGAAAATATAAACTTCAATGATTTGAAGACATGCATGTGATATTGTTATGCCACGCCTTTTACAGTTTAGCAATCTTTCTAGTTTAGTAATCTTTATAGCTAGTTTAGTATAAACACTTGTATTGTTGAAGCTTCGTATCAGGTTAGGTTTCGTTCAGTATGTAAATTTAACAAATGTGTTAATTAGATTGATACATTGACCATGCTAATAGTTATTCTCAACAATCAGCTGTAACTGTTTCGTAACTAGAACGTTGATCGAAGTCCAAGGTTAACTTAGCTAGGGGAACTTCCCTTTTCAGCAAATGTCAAAGTTTGTAGCTTAACCGCCGTTTTCCTAAAATGGAAATGTTTTTGGTAGTTTAAAAAGTAAATGTTTCATTTAAGATATATGCTAATTTTTAATAGTGTTAGCTAGCTCTATGCACTGGCAGTTGCTATTGTTGTTCCTGAAAGAGAGTTGAGTGAAGAGCACGATTAAACAAGATTTCACAGTAAGTCCGAGAAGTCTCTAGCTTCGTGTAGTTCCCGACCTCAGAGATCCCTACAACAGTTCCCTTTAATATGTCGGACTGAAAATAACAAGTATTCAGTAACAACGTTTTCCAAATCAATTCTTTTGCGAATGATCCGTTAATATTTACGTTTTATTTTGAAAATATTAATCCTCTTTTTCTCATCTTGTGAGTCGTCCAAAACTTATCATGTAAACAAGCACAAATAACAAAGCCAATACCCTTTCAAAAAAGTTATTTTTTTAAATACGATACAGGCCCGTCGCCAGCATATTGAAATGGGAGGTTAGATCTCCACCATATTCGGTAAGGATTAGGGAATACTAAATGCATAAGTATCAGAGGTCCAGAGGGCCTTTGGAAAATGGAATGAAAATTTCATTTTATTGTCATAGATATATCTCATAAATAAATGACTATTATTCCAGGGAATTCATGGTTTTTCTAAATTACGCAAAATTAATTTGAAAGCATTAAGCTAAATAAATGTAAAGAGTTTATGTAGTTTCTTGATTGAAGACCAGAATGTTCAATCAATAAAAAAATTAGAGAAGAGAAATAGAATCCATTAAAAGCAGGGGAAAAAAAAAAGAAGGAAAAAAAAGAAAGAAAAGTTGCTGACGCAGACAGGACTCGAACCCGGAACCTAAGCAAATTAGCATGCAAATTTTATGCAAAAACCCCAAAAAATCGGACCATGCATCCAGACAAGTCGCTGAATCATCGCATGTTACGTATAGGATGGAGATTTCGGCCCCTTCCGCGCTATCCGGTAGAACGCAGCGAGTTTCGCGGTCAAAGAGGGAGGAAACAGTCGGATCCTAGGCCATAAATGACTGCACCTTACCACTAGACTAACTGGACTACTGAGGGATTTGGCGAACAAAATAACCTAGTGTATCGCGTGAATGACTGTCTATTGTTGTGCAAATTACACGATCCCGTGGCTCAGTTGGAAAACCTTTCAACTGTGAAGCAAGTGAGCAAATGTAAGAGCCGGGTTCGAAACCGGCTAGGGGCCCATCTTTTTTTTTTTTTTTTTTTTACCTGGCTCAAAATCAAAATTAGTTGTTAATTAGAAAGAATAAAGAGAGAAATGACAGAAAAAGAAAAAGACGACGAAAGAATAAATATAGAAAAGGTGGACTTCAGTTGTGCCGGAAAAAAGGATCGTTAAAAATCGGGGTTTTGATAAATATCAATGGTAGAATATACTTCAGTTCTTAAAACTAAGTACTCGTTGAAATATATAACTGAAGTTCGGAGTTTTGATAAAACCATAATCACATAAAACCATACAGAGAAAAGCAACAATGTGACTGTAAGTAAGGAAAAGTACTACGCGGCTATTTTCTGTTTGAAGGGAGGGGGTTCGTTCGAACCTTCGAACCACCCCAAGCGACTGGCCTGCGATAAAAATAAGTCGAGTTATGGTAAGCCAAAGTGATCCAGATTTCTATAGATTTTGGCGGTTTGCCCCAATTCAAAATGGCGGACGAAAGCGTGAAATGGCCTGCCGTCACCGTGCCGTGATCGTGCGGGCTGTTTTCACAAGTCATGCGAAATCTATTCTAAGTTGAGATGCATTTCATACACGGCTACTGCATCAACATATCATCTTTAATTAATCATCTGCATTCATTCATTTATTCATCCATCCATCCATCCATCCATCCATCCATCCATCCATCCATCCATCCATCCATCCATCCATCCATCCATCCATCCATCCATCCATCCATCCATCCATCCATCCATCCATCCATCCATCCATCCATCCATCCATCCATCCATCCATCCATCCATCCATCCATCCATCCATCCATCCATCCATCCATCCATCCATTCATTCATTCATTCATTCATTCATTCATTCATTCATTCGTTCATTTATTCATTCTCGTTCGTTTGTTCGCCAATCGTTAATTTGTTCATTCGTTCCTTCCGTTCTAGCTGTCCGTTCATTCTTCATTCATCGTTTCAGATCAGAGTTCGTAGACGTCAAATGACAACGCTTCTTTTCATCAATTAGGACGAACTAATCTGGTGATGACATTACACGATGGGGCGTTCAAACTTCAGATTGTGTGGCAGTTTAAGGCCAGTGGCACCGTAAATCAGCCCAGATCGTTCCGGCCGTTGTAGTTGGATATGAACTACAGTTTTTGAGTCCAATGATTGTCAAATTGGACAAGCGTGCCTCTTGTGAGGGACCACAATAGGGTTCTAAAATCCCGTCAGGCAAGGACTGAACTTTTCAAAACTATTACCCCGAGCCAGTTGTTTTTTTGTGGTTACTGGCTTTATGCCAGTAACACACTATGCCATGGGCTTCATGCGTGCGCGTGTAATTCGGAAATCTCCGAAATAGAGCCAAAGTGTCAAGCCGAAAGATATGCGAAGTTCGTGCGCTCGTCCGAGGGTGTTTACTTCGATTATTAATAATCAAATATAGGCTTTGTGGTTATGAAATATATCTCTTTAGACCAAATTGTTCAGTTTAGTTCATAAATATATCTGTAAGGGAAACGCCTGTTTGATCAATTTTCGATCAACATAGTATTAAATTGACGAAGCCGTTCCGAATGAAATAGGAAACCCTAGGCCTAGGTTTAGGACGTTTTGTTTTTTTTAGTTTTTGTGACTCGTTTGCCTCTTTTGTTTTCTGTCCCCATGCAAGGGAAAAGAAAACAAGAGTTATCCCTGCTATCAGGGACAACTCGCCTTCATGTGAACGGGCCCTTAACCAGATGGGCGTCCTCTGGGACGCCGAATAGCTACAATGCCGGACAAAAAGGTTAAGACAAAACGAAAAACATGTTGATTTTTGAGTAAACCCATCACGTTCAGTTAATTGTTCTCCCCTCTCCCCCTCTCACCCAATGTTGAGGTAGGTGCACAATGTCGTCCATAGAATGGGCTATCGTCTGGTACAACATTGACCCGGGGGGAGGGGGGTTCAACAAATAACTTGTAAGGAAGAGGCGACCTAATCAAGTAACAGCTGAAATGTATGGATTTCATAACTGTCTCAAGGATTTTTGTCCGTGATTGTAGGTTTTTGCTTCAACAATGACCAACAGCGTTTTTTTTTTTAGCAGTTTTCGGGTACAAAATTGAAGATTTTTTGGTGAGATTTTCGAACGTAAAAAATTGAGCTTGAGTGCAAACTAGGAAGTATGCAATAAAGAAATAATTTGCTTTTACTATAAGTTTGCACTATCCTAAAGCACTACTTGGATGAAAATCGTTCAAAAAATTGACAATAGAAAGGTTACCATAGGCACTAAAAAAGTCCCTTGTCCTTAAGCTTGGCGTGCGCATATAAATTTCGACGTATAAGCCTCGCTTCAAAGCAAATCTCAGACATTGACGTGCTACAAAATCCTACAAATGCAAAACAGCAAAATTTTAGCGTGCAATTAATATATTCACCTAAGCAATGTTTTATACAAAGCCTCGATTAGAAGTGTCCTGCGCATGCTCACTGTCTTCAGTTATAATCAATCCCACACATGGCTTGGATAGAGATACTTTGTTAATATCACAATCTTTATTAAGAAATACGATTCAACTAATATTGTAAGTCAATAGAATCGTACGTTGTGTCTACCCAAATGTTACAGCAAATCGCGTAAAAAAGGCTGAGCTTTGGGTGTCCCACGGGGGCAAACATTGACAGTAACATAAGTGCAGCCAAATGAGAAATCTTTGACAATAATTTGAGTGAAGCGAATATTACTCCGTTGATACTGTAAGCTTTGGTTCACTAGGGTTTTTTTTTTCACAAATCGATCGTGAACTATTAGCAGAGATGCCTCTGTTTTTGATTGTCAAAAAAGTGTCACGCCTAACCTTACGGGATCATTTGCATTAGCTTGCAAAGCAGGCGTTCTCTGTTAGCCTGCGGATGTGACGCAGGCTATTCTATGTGGGGTTTAAAGATTCGGGATTCCTGTGGGAAAATTACGGAGGATGTCAACCCCAACACGGTGGTAAAATGTCTGCACATGCGTAATTTGCATCTAGGTTGCGGTAGGAAAATCTTTAGAAATTTGCATACCTTCGTGAAAAAAAAAAGTTCTAGTAAACATTGAATGGGCTCCCTGTGATCAAGACTTGAGCGCCCTGAAATCTCATGCGCAGATGTTTGACTGCCTTGTTGATGACCCCTCCTCCGTCGGCTCGTGCATCTATGATTTTAACACAGGAATCCCGAATCTCCAAACCTCATATTAATAACGCCTGCTAGATTTGCATTGGCCTGCGTTACAGACGAAATATGTGACGCAAGCTAGATTTGCATTTGGAAGTAAGATTATACACTATATCTAAATAAATTATATAGAATAAATTCCAAAAGAATGTAGCAAAAACTAATTAGTAAAAACTACAAAAATGATCATAGTACAAACATTAAAACTCACGAAAATTAAGCTACATTAATAAGAATAAGCAGGGACAACCTCATTTTTCTTCTGTTCTACAGTTATACGGATATTAGGGTGCGTTTACTGTACATGGACTATTTCGTCCCGCGGGATGAGTTCGTCATGGGACGGGTTTCAGCTCGGGACGAAAACACCTTCATGTCGTCCTGAGTAGAAAAGACTCATGTATTAAAACGTAAATGCATTCTTATCCCGGTCTCAATGTAAATATCTCATCCACAAATCATGTTAAACTGGTCACGTGACGGAACTCATCCCGGGACGAGACTGTTCGTATAAACGCACTCTTAGTCCAGATGCGAGATGGAAATAACTAAATCATGCACGCACCTTCAATATTCTCGTAGACAAGTTTTTATCGTTGGGATACAGAATAATACAAAAGAAAATAGACTCAGACTTCGCGCGCGCCCTTATAAAAACCTTGGGCAGCTAGATGTGTCGTGTTGCCCCACATTTGAGTTATATTTAGAATTCGTTCCGGTCCAATCCTCTCGTTATCTCTAACGACTTCAGACCGCACGGATAAATGCATGGTACATATTCAACACTTTCAATCCGTCCAAGGCCATGTTTATGTAAAGGCGAGTTATCCTTGTTTCCCCCCCCCCCCCCCCCCCCTGGGGGACAGAAAAGGGTTATCACGGCTTCCAGAGACAGCTCCCCTACATATAAACACGGCCAAATTGGCTCGCAAAGTAGTCCTAAAAATAGCCCAAATGTCAGGCAACATAACACACCGCGTGTGTCAGTCTTCTCGGCCCGTTTCTCGAAAGACCCGATAACTCAACGTGCCAGTTACCTAACCCATCAAGTTTACGGGTGTTTCTCGAAGCGCTCGTTACTTTCAATTTTCTTTGACTTCTGCAGTCTAATATACGGGTGCTATCGGACTTCCGTAATTTTTTTTTTCACGTGAAATAATGAAGTCGTGAAGTATCGGGTCGTAAAGAAACGGGTCCTTTGTTATGCTTTTCTATCGCCTCATGTAATTAAGGGAATCCGGAATGATGCAAGATTTCGGATTCCTAGAGCTGTCTTGTAGATTTAAATGGCCGGATTTCGTATTCCAAACACTGGATCCCGGATTTCAAGACTGGATTCCGGATTCCAACGACTAGATTCCGGATTCCCAGGGCTGGAATCCGGATTCCAAAATCAAATTATTCATGGCTCCGGTTTCTGGATTTCCCTACATGGGGCGATCTACTAAGCCAAAATGATAGTTGTCCCATTATATCTGCAAAGATTTAACTGTACATGTTTACACATATGCCAGAGGCAACCAGTTAGTACTATTTACTAATATCAGGCAGTTTTCATAACCGTGAAAAGGTCCGTGCCGTGGTGAGGCGTTTAAACGTTTTGATTGGTCAACGACCTCATCATATCCAATGAAAACACTGAGATATCTAGAATCTGCACAGTCAACGGAAAACTGCATTTTCTCGTGTCATGTTTGCACTACAATACGTACGTTACTCTTCTTGCATCAGAAGTACAAATTGGACCTAGTCCACTAGCTCCTTATGTCGTCCTACTCACACAGGAAGCCCACCTATTTCTTTTGAAAAATACGAAAAAGCCCGAAAAATAAAATATGAAAAATAGCTTTATTTTATTTTTGCGCTGTTTTTCATTCATTTCGTGCTTTTTTTTTTTGTATTTTTAAAAAGAAATAGGTGGGCCTCCTGTGCCTACACACCGCCGGATGCCGGATGCTCTATATTTATCCGTCCAGACCTCCACGATCATTTTCACACAGGGATCCCAATGTCTATGGGGGAAGTTGGGATCGATGTACAACGGATGTAAAGGATTTAGTGTTGTAGTATTATAGTACAATAAGAATGTTACATTGGTATATTAATTACAGTACAAAATATTACATGCTTGACATCAGTCGTCGTCGCCTTGGTCTTCTTCAGCAACTGTACCATCGTCAACGTCTTCTTCCTCCTCTTCTTCAACGTCTTCATCGTCATCATCATCTTCTTCTAGTAACTGCTCCTCTGACTTTTCCTGTTTATGGAATTAAGTGAAAAGTTACAGTTACAGTATTATTAATGACAATAACACCAATACACATTGATACAAAGCGCGCTCTGATTTGTCATAAGACAAGTGAGCGCACATCATAACATGCGCGCGCACTTTTTCAAACTTTAAAGAATAAAACGGAAATGAAGGATATGGAAGACTTGCCTTAAAATAGTCATTAAATTTTATAAAAGAAATAGCAAACTCGCCCGCTGCTCTGTCTGCAGACTTAGAGTGCTTGGCGATTGAGTCGGAACATTCGCGAGGCTTTGAGAAGCACTTGCCCACACCTCGTGCCTCTCAATACTTCTCGAGTCCTAATCAATCGGTACGTGCTTTAACTCTGCATATGGCACGCTGGCGCGTTTTCTGTTTCATTATTACAACTACTTTTTTATTGTTGTGGAACGTCTATGAGTGACAAACACTGTTACTAGTACAGCTTGGAAACATTCATTCGCTTTATTCACGAGGCGCCATCTTGAATTCGCATTGTTTGACGTCTTTGTTTCTAACATGGAAGCGATTTCAAGCGTGCCGTAAATTACCACGCTTCTCCTCGTTTTTATGTAAGAAACAAAGACATCTGGTACAAGATGGCGTCTCCGTGATTTAAAGCGAATTATAACACTCTCAATAACACTCTCGCACTTAAAAGAGGTTCGACCAACCACATTATTCATTAAACTTGCTAAGTAGCCAGCATACAATAAATGCATGAGAAATGCCCTCACCCTTTCTAGGGCATGCAGGCAGTGGCCCGGGGGGGGGGGGGGGGGGGGACTCCTATATATAAGAGAACGGGGATGCTGGTCGGAAATTTTGAAAATGACCCCTAAAAGGTACCTGAGTGGGAGTAACAACAATTCATTTCTACCCCTAAAAGGTACCAATTAAAAATCAATAATAAGAAATTAAAGTAAGAAACACTTTGTTATCGATGTGCTTTGAAGGTTCAATTCAGATCATCGAAATCGTCCCTTTCATGCTTATTTTAGGTAGTTTATTTGCCCCAAAACAGTCCCTAAAGGTACCAGCTATGTCTCTGGTAGTCCACTTAAGTCTGAGACACCCTAAAAGGTACCAGATTGCAGATTTTGACCCCTAAAAGGTACGACGAGCATCCCCGTCCATTTACGATTGGAGTCCCCCCCCCCTCCCCCGGGCAGTGGTCAGTGTGTTCACAAACCCTCAAATTTCCATTGTTAGCAGTTGGCGCGTTATGAAATACTGAAGAATTATTACTTTTTTGACAAGGAGGAACAAAAGCCGCCTTGTACTACACAGGAAAGTCCAAACTCTGGACATAGAATGCTGAGTCAGCAATTTTCATCACAGTTTTTGAGGTGCAGCCATGATAGTTTACAAAACAAACAATATAAACCAAAACAACAACAAATTGAACAAAAAAGAAACAAACAAAACAAAAACAAACAAACGAACAAAAAAGAAACAAAGGACAAGCTAACAAAAACAAATTAATTAATTGATCAATCAGTCAACAAGTCATCAGTCAATCAATTGTTTTTAATCAATCAACTTTCATCAATCAATCATCTTTTCATTTTCATGCTAAAAATATATCTTATTTATTCATCTTCAATAAAGAAATCATTTCGTTTTTATTGCAAAAAAATCATCAAACAATACTGTGTTATAACACAAGAATTTATGCAACAACGCTGAGATGTAAATGTTATTAGTTTCCATCCATCTCTTTGATTTTTTAAATATTTCTTTAATTTTTTTAAAAATATATATAACTCTTTTTGCTTTTATATAATTAATAGCGTTTTTGATAATACATATTTTCTCTATATCAATAAACATAACTTTCTGGGATAAATGGACAAAGCTCTACATCTTTTACAAAAATATATACCGGTTATAATATACTGTAACACCTTCAGTATTATTCTAGCTATTTCATCAAATAATTTTTGCTGATAGCTTTTTTGAGAATGGTAAAGGAGACTTTCTCTAGTTGCATTTGTGGTGCCTGTACTAACTTATTTCCCCTAACAATGTAATGTTTTGGTGATTTCATAAGGTGAGCTTTCATCTTTATTGGGAAATCAACTGCCGTACCATCACCGTGACAATCTAACATGTACCACCAATGCTTGGGCAGAAGAAGCTTGTTAAAATCTTTCAAATCAAACATGAAATAGTTGGGGTCGTTAGAAGGCTTTCCTTTGTCTTGAAAGAAATATCTGTAAATATCATGACTCATTGAAAAACAGGAACTGTTGGTTACTCTCAAGGCAGTGGATTTCAAAAGGGCCAGGACTGCCAGATAAAATGACTGTGATGCTTGTTCTAGCTCACTCTGTGTTGGTCTTGGTGATCTGTTGTACTGCCTAGAATAGAATAAAGTTATTTAGACAAATGATATTGACAAAGAAAATGAAAATTATTCTTAGTTTTTCTTGGGTTTCAAATGTGATAACAGGATTACAGTGATAATGACAGGGTGTCAATGAGTGCATATGCTTGTTGGGATGTTGAGGGGGTAACCCCTCCTATATTAATCTAAGATGGTTGTGTGGCATTAACTATAATAAAGGTAAAACATTTCCTGGACAAGATGAGCTATTTTTTTCACAACTTGAATTTATTGAAAAGAGTTTTGCTTTGGGGCTGTATTCTAAATTTTGTATTTCTGGTTGTTGATTTGAGATATGGTGCCAAATGGATAGGGTAGGGGAGGGTGGGACAGTGGTGATGGTTGGGGAGGGGGAGGGAGGGGGAGGGAGGGGTGTGCTAAAGTTAGTGGAATCATTAAGTACAGGACGGTACAAGTAGTCAGTAATATAATATCCAATTTCTGGTACTCATGCTGTATATATTAAATATATAGGACACAGTAAACTTATTCAGGATCAACTCTAGCTGGTTCAGTCATATACATGTATTGCTTAGACAACATTTTGTTTCATTACGAAAATGTCAGCAATCTGGATAATGCATGTATACTGTACAGTGAATTGTACATGACTTGTATTTGTACCTTCTTAGCTGTTTTGGCAGATGTGAAGATGGTTCCCAACTGCAAGCCTGCATTGGCCAGCCCTTCCATTTTATGAGATACTCATAACCCTGTAGGAAGAGGATGTAAACAAGTTATTTAATATTCCACTAGTAAGTAATTTCACAAATTAAAAACTCAACATTTGCACAATAGTTACCTTGTTGGTTTTTCTCCTTGAAATCAATCTCTCGACTTGACACACTTTTGAACCTGCAGGGTGGGCTTTCTTGAAGAGAGAATTAATCAGTGTGTCACCAGGTAGGAAGTAAACTCAGAAAAGATCCAAATAACCAATAGAAAGTAAACCAATAACATTCCAATTTAGCTGTGCATTTGAGTTCATGTACATACAGGAAAGTACTATACAAAATACCCACGCAAATTGGTAGACTCACAAGAAAAGTGTGACTTTTCTTCTGGTGAGGAAAATGTCAGGATTTCGATGTAAAAACATGTTAACTTCATATTTTCTAGTTTTGTAACCAATTTAACAAATAAATGTTCACTCCTACAGCAAGCTGATTTGAAATTTATTAAATGGAGCATAATACATGTATGAAAAATGTAAGATCATGCACTGTCAATATTTGGTAAGAAATTTTCAAGTCTTCCATTCCTCTTTTGTTTCATAATGGTGGTCAGGTCAGAAATTGCCACTTTGATTGATTTTTAAAGTTACATGTAAATTATATATTTATACCATAAAAACAAAGTTCCATTTCATTGGAACCAAGTTTAACACAGTAAAAGTGCATGGCATGTTGGCATACAATGAATTTTGCATCTGAGCAAAATTTATGCTATACAGTACAGAATGGGAGTGAAATAACCTACACTGTACAATCATGTACAGTATCACATTCAGCCCCTGCTGCGCATGCTGTGATAAAGCTGCAATGGCAAATTAATGATGGCATGTAGCTGTTTTCTGCAGTAGCTTTCTGTAGCTTTCTTTTCCTTTTTTTTTATAGTCTCCCTGATTAGTTTTTGCATGTGTGCAAGGCTAGAAGTTTTTTGAGACTTAAATAAAGTTATTATTATTAAAGTTATTATTATTATTCACATCTTTTGTGGATAATGGGAGTTTCAACAAAGGTTTATAAGACTTGTGTTATCCTGTAGTTACATTGTACGAAGTACTCATCCCACATCCCATACTTTAACAATACCTGTCTTTAAGATGTCAACAAAATTGACTAAATTTTTGGGGGTGGAATACCTTTTGGGGATAAAAATTGTTTGGCACCTTTTAGGTTTAGAGATAAAAAATAAATGAAAACTCCCAATGATCATTCTGAACCAAAATATATATATTTTATATATATTTGGTGTCTTTAACAACAAATAATTGTGTTTACTAGAATACACAAAAAATAACTATTAAATAAAACTCCTGTTAGTAGATTGTAGCACAATGTAAATTCATACCTGTGAAGTGGGATCTACAGCATCTTCATCTTCTTCATCGTCATCGTCATCATCTTCGTCCTCATTTTCGTAAACAATATCTTTATCAGCAAGGTCTGTGTCTCTGCTGTCTTCTTCTATAACATCTTCAATTTCTTCTTCATCTTCTTCCTCTTCCACTTCCTCGTCCTCTTCATCATCATCACCCACCACTACAACCTCATCACCAACATCTTCCTATGAATAATAAGATACATACATGTAATACAACATCATGTCTGCTTTATATGCATACTGTACATTCACAGAATGAGACCTGGATAAAATATATGTACAATGTACATGCATGCCCAAAGGTGTCATGATTTGTACCAGTAGCAAGATGTCATTTTCACACCAAATTTTTGTCAGTTCCATTGTGCAGTGGAAACATCTTCTTTGTGTCCCATAAATTTTTATAATTGTAACATCCAGAAATGTGGATGAATTTCTCCCCTTGCTCCATGATGGGACTAAGGAACCGCTGCTCCCAGGTAAATTATCCAACAGTGGAAGATCAATGTACTGTACATGCAAGTACTCTTTGGTGTGATATTATTATCATTATTGTACATTCATGTAGATTAATTAATAAGTTAGATTGTTTATCAGAAATACTAATACCCTTCTTAGACAGGTATGAAAATGAGTAGTATTAGTATTATTTAGTACACTTACTAGACCCTCTGAATCTTCATCTTCTAGTGCTTCTTCTTCTTCAATCTCATACTCTTCTTCATCTTCATCTTCATCATCGTCATCATCATGGTCATCCATTTTTAATGTACTCTGATCCAAAAATTAAATAATGCCAACTTATTTGATGTAAAATAAACTGTCTTTTGAAACATTATCATGGAAAATTCTCACTGAGACTACTCTCGATGACCAATGTCATGACTGCTTTTAGCCATTTTTGTAATTACAGAATTGTGTTGAATCATGAAACTGTTTAAGGGACGTACTTTTCAAAATGAAGATATTATACAGTGCAACAAACATTAGAGAAATTACCATAAAGGTTAGATATTTATATAGTCATTTATAAGTACTTTACTAGCAACTAAAAAATGAATGCCATCTCCTAAAACATGCAGTTCCATAATTCAACTGAAACTTTAACTTTGGAAAGGTGAACATAAACCTACCTGATCAAGGTAATATTGAATAGGGTTTGGCCATATGTCATCTTTAATCACTTCTCCTAATTCATCATTGGAATCAGTCATATCACTAAACCAGCTAAAAAAACTCTCAGGTTGGTGTTCACGCTTGAGTCCTTTTATGGCATTGTGTTGGTTGTATCTTTGGGTCAAATCCTAGACAGTACAATCATCAACTATTAAAATATGCCTTTAGCAAGAATGGAAGGTGAAACTAAGCACACATTAGAGTGGATTTGGTATGAGTGCAAAACCAACCTCATTGTGCCAGGACTATGTCATCATCATGATCTCAACAAAATCATTTGAAATTCCTGTCACAACTGTGCTATACTGTTGACATGCCATTTTGCACTGTCATACAAAGCCTGCTCTAGCATACAGTTTCAGACAAGTATACATACATGATTGAGACTCCCTCAACAGGGCTTTCATATATAACTACTCACCATGCCAGACTTCCAGACAATACGTGTTGATCTTGATGACTGTTCGCCGTTTTCGTTTAAAATAAACTCCTTTGATATTACATCATTCTCAAAGTATGGGTTATCATCAAATCCCTGTTACAAGTCAGAACATATTCATTAGCAACTAAATGTTGCTGTAATATTTTACACATGACTTTGATTGAGCAACTTCATGTCATGTGGCCAAGAAAGTTTGTGCCAAGCCTTGTCTTTGCACTTTGATTGGTCTACATTTACTGTCTTATCCAATAAGAAAGCTTAGTAGACACAGCATGATATGACATGGAATGTTTAATAGACATACAAAGTCTGCTTTAATATTGGTTGTCTAGTCATACTAGTAGTATGGGTACATGACAATACAGGCTGCACTACGCTATGTCCCGTGTTCTCCACAAGCACCAACAACCAGCATTTTCATCCACTGCTGGTATCTCAGACACTCCGTTACTTTCAATGGATGAGTACAGTAAGTGAAAGCTTATGCCTTAAATGGTAATCATTTGAAGCAGCAAGGGGCACATACTTGCCAATGGGGTTCCCTTCAGGCACTCAAAAGCCCACTTGCAAGATATACCTCCCTTGCCAGAGAATCAAGATACTCAACATACTCTGTAAAATTCAGTTATTTGTAAAAAGACAAAAGTTTTGTGAGCTTTATGTACAAATGTATTATTGTAGCCTGATCTTACATGTACATGTGGCAGGAGAATCATATCGTGCTTCAAATTTAAGGCCACCTCAATGTACTTTAAAACCTTTGGAGAACACTACTTGACTGCACATTTTGACTGGTCAGAGTTTATATCATTGCAATCAAAATAGTGAGAAAAGGGTACAACACAATATGGTAAAACACAACTGATACTGCCCTTACAAATTTTACTTACAAACTTAATTTTATATCCTGATTTAATGTCTTCAAATTCTTCTACTTCTAGTGATGTCATATAATATAATGCTGCTTCATCTTCTTCATCAAGTAATGCAGTTATTTGTGGATGATTAGAAAACTGACATATTGTTAAGGAGCATTATGGAACTTTCTGTCACTGAGAAATGTTGATGTTACTGTATATATAAAATTATGGTAATTATTTGAACAGTATAAATACTTTAGTTATCACTCCTAATACAGTATATACTGTCTTTAGGGGTATTTTCATTAAAGCATTAAAGTATTTATTCTCCTTCTTGACAAGTCCATTTTAAAGGACAAATATCTAGACTATCACTTTATTTAACAGAGACCGTGGAAGATTGCTTCCTAAATAACTGCAATTAGAGCAGATTTCGTATGAGTGTGAAATGGACCGCGCCTTGCCGTGACCGTGTCAGTGCCGTGTTTTCTATAAAAACATTCAAAATTCCCACCGTAACCGTGCCGTGACAGTGCAGTACCATTTTCACAGTCATATGAAATCTACTATATATCTTTAGTCTCAAGGAACTAGTAATATCTATATACTCATTGTGTGGCAGTGAGTGATATCAATTTGATAGTTTAAGTCCATGTACACATCATTTACAGTTAAAAGTACATATGCACATGGTATATGCAATAGGCTATGTTCGAGATATCAAGATTCCTAGCATGATATTGAGGTTCACAGGCGTAAACTGCCAAAATAACCAACTAGCAGAAAGAGAATAAGTGTATATGATATTGGAAATTATTTGGAAATTAGTAGAAACTAGTTTTCTGACCTAAAATCACAAATAATGTGTCACTTTTTATTCTAATTATTAATTGATGACCTTTCAATCCAATGATGTATTATTTGTGATTTTAGATCAGAAATCAAATTTCTACTAATTTCTACATAATTTCCAATATCGTATACACTTATTCTCTTTCTGCTAGGTGGTTATTTCGGCAGTTTACTCCTGTGAGCCTCGCTATCATGCTAGGAATCTTGATATCTCAAACATGGCCTATTGTTTTTTGTTTGTTACTGTTTTATCATTCCCTGAAGATGGATATATCAATTGATCCAAAAGCTCAGAGATCAGGTTCTAAAAACATTTTATGCTCACAAAATAAAACCACGAATAATAATAATTATTACACCAGTTAGTAAACCAGTTTTAAGAATTACATACAAAATGTTCTAATTCAAAACAATTTTGATTTTTCCCAAAATGAATCAAAATGGGAATTTACTGAAAGAGGAAACACATTTTGACACTGAAGGTACAATTTCTTTTATACAAAAGTTTTTACAATTTTTGAACAGTATCATTTACAGAGTATAGCAATTTATTTTTTGAATAGTCTTTCTAAAATTTATTAAACATAAAATAAGTTTTAAATGTCAATTAAAAAGTGTACAAAAATTAAGTTTAAAATAGACTATATAGTTTACAAATTTTCTTCTGTCATCTTTTTTAAACATTTTTATTTTGAATAAACTGACACCTCTCCTTCCCCTCCCCTTCCAAAAAAATAAACTCTCACAACCAAATACAACATATTTCAGCTACTCGAATTCACCATTATAAAGAACTTTACAGTCATATGATAATATCTATAAGCTTCTGTGGCTTGTACAATGGGTGAAACGTAATTTTTCAAGCAAAAAATAAACAAAAGTCTATAACCGAGTTAGCGGGCTTTTTGTTTAGGAGACTGGGCACTAGTTTATTCGGTTCCTCCATTTTATTTGCTTGAAGTCTTTTTGTCACTAATTTGAGTAAAATATTAGATTCGGTGCAAGAAAGTTTAAAGATCAGAAGACTTAAGATGTTTTATAAAGATATCTACGTCACTTCAAGCCTGTTATCATGAATGTGTCAAAAAACAGATTGTTTTATGAATGCTTGGACTTTTAGCGAACAGAGGGCCTGAGATCTAGAAGTGAAGTGACACTTTGAAAGTCACCACTCGGCTCTTTAGAAGCCATCATATTCACCGGCAGTGTCCATTAACCTAATAAAATCCATCAAAACCCAAACTCTCATGATTTACAATTTAAATGATAAACATTTTTAAGGTAAAAAATTAAAATAAATCAAAATTTAATTTGATGTTGTACCAAAGGCAAAGTGCACGACTTCCTGTAATTCGGCTTGAAGGACTTTGATTAACTTTTAGCACAACTTCAATTTAAGTTACTGACTTTTCACACATTAAAATTAAGTGTTCTTAATTTAGAAATACTTACTTAATAACTAAGAAAGTAAACATTTTTAAATGATACTGCTATCTATAAACCCCAGAAATCAACTTCAGCTGAATGCAAATAGAAGAGTTGATTGAGGACCGTGTATAGATTAAGCTTATCAACTTACGGACCACTACACACAACATTAATAACATAAGGATACAACTGTGAACCAAAAATGCGGTATTTTCTTGATTAGCTCTGTTCTCTTCTCAAAGTGTGGTTTTCTCATCCTATTATACTTTCGCTCCACTTTAAGTATCTCCTCGGACGCTTCTTCGTTGAGTGCGTCGATCTGGTTCTGCACCTGATCGATCTCCACGATGGTATCTTGGTGCAACGCAGCCCCATCTGCCCCATCAACTGCATCTATTTTACGGATCTTATTAGGGGTTACTCCAGGATGTGACATGATTAAAATGCTCACTAAAAACTCCTTCTTTCTGCCTCCAACTTAATTTCTTTAGTCGGGCTAAAAATGTCTGTGAACTTTATGGATGGTCCGCTGGCCTTTTTGAAGCCGGGCTCAGTTCGAAAAGCGCGCGTAAAACTCCAAGACTCATGAATATTCAATATGAAGAAAATATTGGGTTTACGTGCTTTTTCAAGAAAGAAAGAAAGGAAAACAGACAAAAAAGGAAAGAAGAGAGGAGGAAAAAGAAGAAAAAGGAGGAAAAAAATAACAAGTTAGAAAAAAGGATTTCTGAAAAAATTTCAGGCGTCGACAGGACTCGAACGTGTAACATCTGAAATGGCACCCCCCGGAAACATAGTAAACATCAGTAATATAATTGCAAATTGGGAAAAAATAAAAATTAAATTTTGGGACGATTCTCCCGAGACATTCAAAAGCTGAGACATCGAATCGACTTACGTTCCGGATGAAGATTTCGACCCCATCTACGCTATCCCGGTGCTAAATAAAACAGTTATCTTAGCCCGAAGGCCAGGGAGGGAGACGATATCTGGACCCTAATCCATACCTTTAGATATAATGCTAATATGCTCGTTCTACGTCCCAATTGAGATATCAGAACCAATCAAAGTCGTCCAGTTATCTAAAGAATGATTCTATAAATAATAGAATGAGTATAAAGTAAAAGAATAAATTTGCTATAGATATATTTTAGTCCCGGCCATACCAATCGATAAAAATCGATCATCGGAAACTAATCGAATTAATCGATATTAATCACTTGATTAGTATTGATTAATATCGGAAATCGATGAAAATCGATACTCACAACCCAAGTTACTCTAATCATATCGATTATTATCGATTTTCATCGATTTTCATCGATTATCATCGATTATCATCGATTATTATCGATTTTTACATTCGCCACGGGTTTGAAGCTTATCGATGAAAATCGATGATAATCAATAATAATCGATACTCACACATTTCTGAGTTATCGATTTTCATCGATTTCCGATATTAATCGATTGATTAATATTGATTATTATCAATTTTTATCGATTTTTATCGATTATCGGAATTATCGATTGGTATGGCCGGGATTTTAGTAAAGCAAGCATACGTCTTAAAAACAACGCGATAATTAGACTGCTATTTGTTGTTTATGGATTTTCTTATTCTTTTTGCAAGCCCTATGCGCTGTTCAACTAAGAAAACAAATTTAGCAGGGCTCTAGCTAAACATTTTCTAACTTAGTTGAAACTCAGACCTAAGGATCATGCTGGCATTTAAACAGGAAGCCGCCGAAGGCTTATTTCATCAGTTATTAAAATCAAGCCCTTCTGACAGATTTTTTATACGCGCTTATCAGTTTGTTCACTCACAGGCAGCCCAAGCTCTTATTCTGTGGTATTGTATTACAACGAACGATTGTTTTAACGGAACATTAACGGTCATATTTTACATCCTTAAAATATTGTACTTATGTGAATAAAACTGACTTAACTCGATAACATGTTGTGTCATATATTACTTGGCCGAGTTTGAAGTCATTTGGGTGAGTTTTCACTGAGTTATCCTTGTTTTGCTCCCCCCACTATAAAGAATCACAAGGCGGCACACCAGGCCGGTGTCGCTACTGGTGTGCAGCCTTGGGATTCTTTATCAGTTTTATTCACATAAGTACAATATTTTAAGGATGTAAATTATGACCGTTAATGTTCCGTTAAAACAATCGTTCGTTGTAATACAATACCACAGAATAAGACTCCTTGGGCTGCCTGTGGTTCGCTCTACTTTGTAGGGTGTTTTTCAGTAAATAAGATAACGAATAAAAGAATTACATTAACAGCTTTAATCATCTAATTTGTCTCTTGTAGCACTTATCGATAAAGGAGTTAACGTGTTTACGATTCGTTCAATCGTTTGTGTTTGAGTTAATTGGTACATTTTAGGGCTAAAACCATGTGTTGCCACGCCCACTTGGATAAGACATG
This sequence comes from Telmatactis stephensoni, assembly GCA_029948255.1. NCBI lineage: Eukaryota > Metazoa > Cnidaria > Anthozoa > Actiniaria > Isophelliidae > Telmatactis > Telmatactis stephensoni. The sequence continues at coordinate 1,134,768 of JALIZF010001895.1, forward strand.
GGTGCCTTTTAGGGGTCCTTTTTCAAAATTTTCGGCGAGCATTCCCACCCTTCTATAGGAGTACCCCCCACCCCCCGAGTGACTAGCTTATAGTTCAAAACATCAACACCTCAATTAGCTTAAATCAAAATCTCACGTCAAATTGAAATACGGCGCCTCTGCACATGTACTGACGACCAGCTTATAGTATATCTGGTAGTCCAATAAAATTTGAGACACCCTAAAAGGTATCAGATCGCTGATCGATTTTGACCCCTCAAAAGTACGACAAGCATCTTCCGTTCGACCTTAACCGATCGATGCCCCCCCCCCCTCCCCTCCCCGGAAGCTGACTCGAAAATAGCATGGCGTTCTCTTATTGGGCTACTTTCTCTGCAGGCCTAGGGTGACCTTAATTGGCCGGTAACAAAACGAGCAAGGGACTGGATCCAAGTTTGAAAAACCAACTTAATTAAGGTTTCAGAAAAAATATCTTATCGCATCAAAGAGTAGCATACAACAATCCTGCTGACGTACCAAGTTTGAAGGTGCTATGAGCATTCAAAACCTGCCAAAATTACAAAGAAATGTATAATGTCCAGCCAAAACGTCCAGCCAAACCATACATTCTCTAGGTTTAGAAAATTTTAGAAAATTATATTTCTAGTTCCATTTGCTCAAACCTGATCAAATGTTCAATTCGTGCTATTTTTTATGTGTGTTCTTTCTTATGATGGAGTCTGTCTACGAATTAACTCATATTTAAGAAACTTGGTCGAGTGATCGCACTTAATCCGTGAAAAAGTACAAAATCTACTTTGTACTAAAAAAATATAAAATCCTTTGTTTTCCATTGTTCGTTAGTGCTATTTTGCATTCTTTAGCTAGTACAATTTCACGGATTAAGTGCGATCACTCTCCCAGTTTCCTGCTGGTTTTGTTACTGGCAAATTGTGTTACTTAGTTGCAGGTTTAGCATCATCACGCTTAGCTTTGGTGCGTGATGCCGGCAGGCGTCCCGACCCTTTCCTATAGGACCGGCTGCGCAAGATATAGACTAGCTTTTCCCATTATTGCGGATCCCTTATTTACAAGCTTGCAAGACAGCTGAGATGTTCGGTATCAATGTTGAAAAAGGAAAACCACTCTAGAGTGATGGCACTTAATCCGTGAAACAAAATTCTAACAGTCGAATCAAAACAAAAGAAAACAATAAAAAATAGTGTCTACTAATGTCTGTTAGACTAATACCTATTTCATGGATTAAGTGCCATCACTCTAGTGTGTAATAGTTTAATAGACACAAAAGAAAACAATGGAAATAAGGTCTACTAGTGTCTATTAGTGTTTTTTTTTTCAATCACTCTAGGAGGCTATGATAGAAAACTCGAGAAACAAGCCCAATGGTTAGAGTAAAAGATCACATTCAATTCCTGGAGGTTGTAATCTGAAATGAGATTCACCAATTTTATCTCTATAATTCACTTTAATTCGTTTAAAAAATATTTTTTGAATTGACTAGCTGTTTTAATAATAATTGTTTAAATTTAAGAATTACTAATCCGGTTTCATTCCCTGAACATATCCTCATTTATCTAAGCACTGCAAAAAGTACAAAATAAATACATAAGAAATGGCTTTCTCTATCGACAACATATTTGAAAATAAAATAAATGCAATTTATGTTAATTGCAAAACCTCAACTTAAAAAAGTATCCACTTTTTACAAATTCCAAGGAGTTTTTGTCCCGGTTATTGCACTCTCTATAAATTATTGCTAAAATTTAACCTCAAGTTAAGACCCGACATACGATACAACTGTTCTTGCAAAGTTGTGAACAACAACAGACTTCCACCCTATCAACTGTTTTAACACAAAAATAAAAATAAATAACTGTTTATTTATGTGTCCAAGTCTTCTAGCGCTTGCGCACTAATTGGGGGACACTGTACTCTCTCACACACTACCTCTACATTAAGTATTTTGCAAATAATCACTCGACTCACATGTCGATGTGTAAGGCCTGGTTTTCACTAGCCACGCAAGCATAAGTGCAAGCAGCATACTCCGTTTTCATTGACATAACATGGACGCAAGTACAAGCGGAAGCACAAGAAAAAGAAAAATGTTTGATCCCTGTGCTTGCGCTTATTAGTGCTTATGCCGCAGTGATAACCAGGCCTGTTGCAGAAGCGGAATGGTGACGAAATAGCAATGGCTTTCGCTTTGCGTTTCACACTTGATCTTTTCAAGCCTACAGTTTTAAAAAGGCGCTCAAGTCTTAGCTAGTATCTATTTGTACCGTGTTACACCCTCAAAACCATCTTGTTGCGTGCAGCAACAGTTGCATCGTATGTCTGTGCCTTAAGCACTTTAAATTAGAGACATTCATGTACATCATCCTAATAAGATGTTTCCATTGGACGCGCCTTAAATAAAAGCTACAGCATCTTCGTATAGAAATTTAACTGTGCCTATACGTAAAGACCTGTTAATTAAGACCTCCATTAATTTTACACAGGGCGCGTCAGAGCAAATTTCATTTAACTATAGAGGGATTTCACGGCAGCCATGTTTGTGGTCAAAATAATAGACCTTTTCTCCCATGAGAAATGAAATCTTTTGTCATTCAAAAACTTTCTATTGTACTTGCCCACAAACATGGCTGCCATGAAATCCCTCTATTCAAAAGTCCTTGTCGTGCAGTGTCTAAGCGTTCTGATTGGACAAGAAGTAGCCAATCAAAATGCTGATACACGGTACAACATGATACGGGCTTTTTCATAGTCGTACGAAATTTGCTCTAACGCTCACGTGACTATGTTCTTGTATCTTGTAATACCAAACCAAAGGTTTACACCTCTGATGAATTCTTTGGTTATCGAGAACTTCGCAGTAAACTTGATCTTTTGGATCTGTGACAATGATAATGAAAATCAACAAAATTAAAAAGCCATTTTGGCTTAACATGAAATGAGTGTGATGTGTGCCTTTCATCCTTGGTGATATCACTATTTATGGACCTTTTCTAAGATAGCCAAACAAAGTGCATCCTGGTCTAGCTTCAGTACAAACAACGCCATATTTGGCAACACGAACAAAACATGTTGTATTGAAGCTTAGGCCAGAATGCATCATCTCAGTTCTCTTAGAAAAGGTCTATGGACCCAATGAAAATAGCCCCCCAATGTATACGTCGCCCGGTCTCACCTCATCGTACACAAAAGTAATTCATGGGTCTAATGCATGCATAGCACTATATTCCTATCGAAAATAGCCCTTTACGCATAAGTTCCCTCACCTTATCGTACCCATAAGTAATGGGTTTAAAGCATACAACCATTCATGAACCTCGTTCTCTTTATCAGATACTGGTTGTAGAAGATAGTGTCCTTGTCGACTTCGAAGCGAGAAAACTCTATGGGTCTGAATAAAGAGTGAAATACAGTGAGTGTTGTCTTTGGACAGTTGAGAAACCTTAGAAAATATTATGGTTTCGAGTGATGTTATCATCATTTAAGATTGCTTCCTACATGATAACAACGATCGCTGCAAAATATGTTCATCAATTGCAACGATCATATGGAAACCATATGCACAAATTAATTTTACAACACTTGATACTAATCTCGCGATCTGATTGGTTGATTAGAGTGTGTCAATAAGAGGACAGACACACTGCTGACGCGTTTCAGCGCGCGCGCTCGTTCTGTTGCCCCGTTTGAAAAGGATTTTTTAAATTTTATCTCAAATAATTGTTGTAAAAAACGAATTGAAGATGGTTTTGAGTTGTCTGTCCTCTTATTGACACACTCTTGACGCCATAAAATGTTCAAAACTTTGCAGTGAAACCACTCGCTGCGCTCGTGATTCCACTTGAGTTTTGAACATTTTATGACGTCAAGAGTGTGTCAATAAGAGGACAGACAACTCAAAACCATCTTCAATTTGTTAATTTTACAACACTTGGTACTAATCTCGTGATCTGATTGGTTGATTAGAGTGTGTCAATAAGAGGACAGACACTTTGTTGACGCGTTTCAGCGCGCGCGCTCGTTCTGTTGCCCCGTTTGAAAAGGATTTTTTAACTTTTATCTCAAAGAATTGTTGTAAAAAACGCTGCGCTCGTGATTCCACTTGAGTTTTGAACATTTTATGACGTCAAGAGTGTGTCAATAAGAGGACAGACAACTCAAAACCATCTTCAATTTGTTAACTTTATAAAACAACTATGATATAGCGCGCGCTCTGATTGGCCAAAGGACGCGTGTCGCGCGTTCTCTATGAGAACACACAGCACGCGCGCACATTTTCAAACTTTCTTCAACGAAAAAAGAAAATAAAACTTCAATTTTATTTTATAAAAGAAATAGAAAACTCGGCAACAGTGCTATGTTGAGTTATAGAAGCACGCGAGAATTGTACATGTAAGAAGACTCGAGAAGTGTCGTGCTTCTCCTAACACTTCTCTCGTCTTCTTACAATTCCCGCGTGCTTCTATAACTTAACATAGCACGCTGCCTCGTTTTCTATTTCTACAATCGATCGCATCATAGAGACAGATTTCAGTGTTCTATCTCGAGGTGTTTTCATATAATCGTTACGATTGCTGAACACACTTTTCAGCGATCGTAACGATCATATGGAAACAAAACTTTAAAGAGATACGCCCTAGCCAACTCGTGGATTGGTGGGTTTCAAGAACGTCATTTTTGATGTCATCTTCTTCCAATACTCACGTACACCTCAAATGTGATCTATCGTTTCATATCGTATCATATCTACCATCCTTTGCAAGAATCACTTCATGTTGGGATTTCAAAATGCCCTTGATAGTACCAAGTCAATTGGTGTTACAGTGCAAATCGAAAAACCGTGGGCACCTAGAAATATTTTAGGAATGTCTCTCGACCATTCAGAAGGTTGATCGTTATCTTTGTGGTTAGAGAACCATTTCTGATTGGCCAAAAATTAACAGACACATTCCTGAAACATTTCTAGGTGCCCACGGTTTTTCGATTTGCACTGTAATTTAGAAAAAAATAAAACTCGATCCGTCCACACTAGTGCGGATAAATTCAAAACGTATTTTTCTATGTTTTCGCACCTTAGCCGAAACTAGAAAAACATCCTTTTAGAGTGGACCACAGGCATAAACCGTAAGAAAATAAGAATAAAATGCGACGCGTTACGTTTTTAAATTTATAGCCAGAGTAAGTGTGGACGTAGCCAACAAATTCATCACACTATAATCATATTACCGTTCGCATGCTCTGGTCCTCAGAACATTCCACTTTAGAGTTCTTTAGGTTAATTACAAAATGCTCAATCTGTGAAAACACATAGAACAAGATAAATGTGGAATTTGATTAAGGTTTTCCTGTCACACTGGAGGTTGAACAGGCAAGTACACTTTCTTGCTCCTCCCTCTCTCCCTAACTAATGTTGTTGCTAGAATAGGCCCTCTACATCAACCAATCACATAATCCAAATCCGCAATACTGCATGGCAAAAGAATACGACACAAAAGAGCTTCAATCAGTCAAGATCGACTTGTCTTTCTTTCACGTCACACGTGTGCACATTGCCATGCTGTATACAGTACGGCGGATTTTGTACCACGCGACTGGGGTGATGCAAAGGGACCATTGACAAATACATTGCAACCCCCTGAAACGGCCACCCTGGGACAGATTAAGTGACCGATGATTCTGAATCACCTATTCTTGGTTTGCGACTATTCCCACGGCAGCCATGCTGGTGGTCTTGACAAAGAAAACCACCACCGTGACTGGTGGACCTTTTGTTCAATATACTCTCCTGGGAATGGTTGCAAACCAATAATTGCAATATCCACTCACCGGGTCATTCTGATGATTATGGAACAACACGTATGGCTTCCGTACGACCTGGTGATGCAAACAAAAACGACACTAGCAACAATTCTTAGTGGTATCTAACTGTTTTATTATAATATAACATCGTCTGGGTAGGCCTGTTGTAAGCCCAAATCTTACTGTTCAACTTGGGAGACCATTAAGGGCGGGAGTAAGCGAGATTCGGCGGTATTTGAGTTTTCTTTTTTTTCGGTGAGTAGGGGTGGGGTGGAGTGGGCCCGTGGAAAAGGGCGAAGAGGGGAAAGAGTTAATTATCAATGAAATACTTTTCTTGAATCATTCACAGCACAGGAATGTATATTCTGCTACAGCATAGCAAAATGTAACAAAGCTTATCACAGGGAAAGTTGAAATGCCTAGGTGCACGCCCTACGAGTGCCAGGAAAAAAAACCCTTGCGTAAGTCGGATTCGAACTAATTCGTTCATAATTTCTTTCAGTACTAGCTCATACTTTGAAAGAGTTAAACTATGGCACGACACTCTATGGGATGGCACGGTATACATAGCATGGAGTATTATGGCATGACATCATCTCAATCCGTGTTTACACGAAAAGTGTTTTGGGCACGGCACTCGCAAATCTGGGCAGCCGTGCCTAACATTTAAGGCACGCTACCTCAATCTTTATCGTGTAAATAGAATGTGTTTGGCACAGGGTTCCCAAAATTTTAGGTTGCCAGGAACTTCTGAATAGGTAGACGGGGTTCGCTTGCTGGAGATGCCGTGCCCACAACATGCTCTCGCCATGTAAACCGGGCTTAAGGCTACATTCACACTACTCCTGATCAATTTAAAAAGACATTTTTTTTTTGCTACAGTTATGTCTCCTGTCCACACTAAAGAGGAGCTTTTCTTTTATTTAAAATAACATCGTTTTAATGTCGAAATCCAGAGAAAGCTGAGGGGGAAAAGGAAATTTTATCTGGATTAGTGTAGACGTAGCCAAAAACACTGCAGGACACAACCTACCACCCAGAGTTTCTTCCACCGACAGGAACTGTCGTCCATGACCGCTAGATAGCCAGTTTTAGCAACAACTGGGCTGAAAAGATACAGAGGGAGCGCATTTAGAAACCACCCTGACAAACCCAACCCAATCCATAATTCAAACCCATCCATCACAAACAAAAGAAAAAAAAGAACGCAAGAAAGAAAGAAAGAATGAACGAACGAAAGAACGAACGAACGAAAGAAAGAATGAACGAACGAAAGAACGAACGAAAGAAAGAAAGAAAGAAAGAAAGAAGGAAAGAAGGAAAGAAAGAAAGAAAGAAGGAAAGAAAGAATGAATGAAAGAAAGAATGAATAAAAGAAAGAAAGGAAGAACGAACGAACGAACGAAAGAAAGAAAGAAAGAAGGGAGGGAGGGAGGGAGGGAGGGAGGGAGGGAGGGAGGGAGGGAGGGAGGGAGGGAGGGAGGGAGGGAGGAAAGACTGGTTATGATTGGTCGACCACGTCTGATTTTCATTCGATTCGAGCGAAACTAAAGGACACGGATTGGGAAGGGAGCGAAAATGGATTGCTGCCACTAAACGATCTGAGCAACCTAACTTTTAACTGCCTAACCCCCCTGAACGTCCTCTTGATGATAACACCACTAAGGCAGACAACATTTGGTACTTACTTTTTTCGTATTTCTTTCATGACAGGTACAAAGTATTCTGATCTAATGACGTCATCACTTGACCTGACCTCATTTGTCGACTGTGCAGTGGACGATTGAGTCTGTCAAACAAACATAAATCTCGATTTTAGTTCTGAAAATGTTTCTCGCAAAGCTGTGCGCAAAGGAGGCAAAAATTGCATCGAGTCAGCGCAAGAAAGTGTAAATCATTGTTATATAAAGTGCCAACCAGAAAATCATTGGATATAATTTAACAAAGCAGAATGACAAAACCCACTGTAAGAATGGTTGGCAGATTGTAAACTTTAGAGTAATTACAGGATTGGCCGTCTTCTCGAGGTATGGATTTTTATGCGCTAACATGGGGAAGGTACCCAGCGTGCTATATATGCGATTTAGCACTTTTCTATACTCAGTTCCTATGGACTCGATAAGTACTTACTAACTGATGGAAATCTTTCACAGCTTTCTTTGAAGTCAGAAAATGCAAACACTTAAACAAAAAATAACTGATAATTTAGGGTTAATAATTTAAGGTGATTTCATTCGATAAATCATGTTTTAGAATGAGAATACACGAAATGAGATGCTTTAGTTTATTCACATGAAGACAAGAAAAATGGGTTCAAATCTATATGTGATAAAGAAGACAAACTCAAGAGTGTTTCCGTGTATTCTAATTCTAGTGGAACGGGTTCTTTGAAACACACCCTTTCACTAGCGTCATAACTGACTTAAGATATACGTAGACTTAGTATTGCATTTATCACATAGGTGCAAGCAAAGACAAGCTGACTGCTAATGATATCAGGGCGTTTTTTCTAAGTGACAAACCTTCGTTAGAGTACTGTTTGGTTCAAAGAACATGAAGGGCAATGTCTGTCTGCCATTTGATGACATTTAAGGCGCTGTTACACTGTGCAATTTTCTCAGCAGCTTGTCTCGCAAAGGCGTTGCGAAACAAGTTGCAGAGAAAATTATGGCGCTGTTACACTGTGCAATTTTCCCCAGCAACTTGCAATATTTTTGGCCGAGGCAAGCTGGGATCGAGATTCAAGATGGCTGCTCAGAGCGCAAAGAGAAATTGCGCATGCACTCGTAGAAAACGTGCCTCAAAAATTGCGAGGAAAGTTGCTGGAGGGGTAATACACTGTGCAATGGCACTGCAAGTTGCTGCAATGCGTTGCGAAAAGTAGACCTGAGTTCTACTTCATGCAACGCTACGCGCAACAACAACAACAAAAATTGCGAGACAACCCCTGTTACACTGTTCAATCCTCCAATAACTTGTTTCGCAACGCCGTTGCGAGACAAGTTGTTGAGAAAATTGCACAGTGTAACAGCGCCTTTAGTGGCATTCGTTAACTTTTATCAGCTGCGCATTCAAAGCCAACCGGTCACATCCAGGTGACATCTTGGAGTTTGGAATTTTATATGATTACCATGATACTCGGTCTTCATTAACACGATTTGCGTGCTTAATTCAGAAATGAACTGCCGATGACCACAACAAACTATGATTTGAATTCTAGATAATAATTTACAAGTGATGATGATCGGAAGGCAATGTACTTTTGCGTGACGCGTGATTGCGCAATTGCAGCGTGATAATAATAGATAATAATTTACAAGTGAGTGTGATTGGATGGCAATATACTTTTGCGTGACGCGTGATTGCTCAATTGCAGCATGATAATAATAGATAATAATTTACAAGTGACTGTGATTGGATGGCAATGTACTTTTGTGTGACGCGTGATTGCTCAAAAACTAGCGCTTGATGCGTAATTGCGTTACAAAGTCAGCTGCGTGATAGTGTGATTGCGTTAAATTTTGCTGGTTGGAGCAAAATTACTACGAGCTCCCTTTGTTGCCTTGTTCCATAACTGAATTTTATTTTAATCAGTTCAGTGGATCTCAGGATATCCTTCGATTTACTTTCGGGGTACCCAAGGGGAATGCAATGAGTTAACGAAGAAAGGAAAGCTTGTGCAACGACTGTATGGTGTAATCATGCAAAGATAGTATTATTGAAGTGCTGTTAGCCTGAAAACTCTAGACTGGAACAAAACGCAATCGTTGAGACGGATCATAATCTGTACAGCTATATCGCAAAAAGTTTTCATTTTGGCCTGAGAATTACTATTAAAAGTGCAGTTCGTACGTAGAAATCTGTGAAAACATCAGAAAATATCTATGTAGATATTAAATGTTGCTCTGCTTAAAATGGGGTATGACATCTTGCGAAACTGCGCCGTGCCATACCATATACTAAAACATTCGACTTTCCACGCTAGCTTATAGCCAGTTGTTTTTATGTTTTCAAGTTTTAGATTTTGGACTTGAACTATTAACCTATTAAACTTATCGAGAAATAGGATTACGACTGGCAGGGTCAGTTGAATCTGCAAATCAAATGCTCGTTCCACAAATTGAATTCCTTAACGTGTTAGGTCTCCGATATTCTCGTCCCGTTCCCATGATGTTACTTTGCCCACCGTGCAGTAAAAAAAATAATAATAATCATGCACCACATCAATTATTATTCTCATAAAACCGGTCAGGTCAGGTCCAAGCTAACAGCACGTTCAATTATGTACGATAAAATAAAAATAAATGAAAAACTTAAAGTGATAGAAAACTAGGAATGTAGGAATCTACCTTTCGTAAAAGACATTCCTGAGTCTTTTCATTGTGAATGTCGTTATTAAACGCTCTTTGTTTGCCTACCGAAAGCGAGCAGACAGACAGACAAGATGTATTAAGTGACAGCCAAACCGTGGAGGACTGGTTTGTAGGAAGGCTCCTGCTGCATGATGGGTCGGCAAAAATAGCTACGTCACTCGATGGAACCAGCTTTGCTGTGCATTCAGGTTCTCGAAGATGTTCTGCTACGGTTAAAATATGGCGGGCCTTGCCGACCTGACAAGAGAAAGACGGGTTCAGTAAAGGCGCTGTTACATGCTGAAACGTTTCTCTGAAACTTGCCTCAATCATCGTTGCGAGACAAGTTTCACAACGCATTGCACCGTGTAACATGGTCATTCAGGTGAAACTTTCCCCGGGTCCGCGGTTTCTCGAAACGGTTTCACGAAAAGTAGAACTGCTTTCTACTTCTGCAACAGAAACTTGTGCCGGGAACAAGTTTCAGGACGAAATTTCAGCGTGTAGCATCCCTTATGAAACTCGTCTCGCATCGGCGATCAAGACAAGTTTCAGATAAACGTTTCAGCGTGTAACAGCGCCTTAAGCTCAAGATTTTTATTATTGTTGAAATATGAAACAAAAATGAAACTTTTTAAAGTTAACTAGACCCTTGTACCAAGGGTTTACTCTACTCGTGCATGTCCAAGTGGGATTGAGGTAATACTTGGAAGCAGTGTATCATCAAATCATACTGGTCGTGCTATGCAGTTAGAGTGGTATATTTGGTAGCCTAAATAACAAAATAAAAAGCAAAAGAGCACCATACATTCAAAATCAGAAGCTACTTTGGACACTGAAAAGGTGGTGTGGGGTTCCTGTGTTTATTAAAAAATAATACGAACGTGCTATAAAAAATCAAGAATACATACAGTTTTAATCTTTTAAAGTATCCTATTTTTAATAACCGAATAAATATATATTGTTTATCTTCCGCAATCATTTCAAAGCGTAAAAAATCAAACCCTGGAACAAAATCAGCTGCTCATCGAGCATAAAATAAAATACTGAAAGCATACAGAAATCAGAGTCAAAAGTCAAGCTTTTTTATTCATATAAATTTGAGAAGTCATCCACGTGAAAAATAGGACATCGAGGAGAAAATATAAGTTAATGAGTAAGTTCATTTTGGTATAAAGATACACAATCAGACCAATGTTCATCCATTAATACACAATCTTATTTGCAAAATGTAATGATACTGAATTCTAATACACAAATTGTGAATGGGTTCATTAGCGCAACTTTCTCGACCCGTGCACCAGTGATTCCCAAAGGACGATTTAACATAAATCTACACAACAATGACTATTGTTCAGACTGGACTACTATAAGTACCAAAATTTTGCTGCTACGTCATCCGTAGGACGCAGTGGCGAAACGCGTGGAATTAGCTACAAATGGACTAGGAACCGGCTAATTTCTCCCTCACTGGCCCGGCTTGCCGGGTTAGCGTTGTAACTTGTGTTCTGCCGAAGGATGACGGGGTTGGGGCCGAAATCTTCAGCCGAACCGTAAATCAATGCGATGATTCAGCTCCTCTGGTGTCTGGATGCATTGTCCGGGATTTTTTGCCTTTTGGGGTCGCGGGTTCGAGCCTCGGCAGAAGCAAATTGTTTTTTATTTTTTTTCACTTTAAGTATTTCCTTGTTTTTATTTTCTTCTCTCTTTTTCCCTCTCTCAGGTCTTCCTAAAATGTTTTCCTCTGATTTTTTTGCTCATGAGCTTACTGCGCAATAATAGAACCACAGGTAGCCCAAGATCGACGCATCCGTTGATTTACTAGCGATTATAGGGGAATTTATTATACTTAGAATCATTACATTCAGTCGAAATGAAATCAAAGAGGACTACCTTCCTAATCACGCAGACCAGCAGCTTGTTTATTGATACGCGCGGGTCTGATATTTGAAACGGTTAGTTTAAGGAAGCACGTAAACACAGTAAACTTTACCCATGAATTGATGTTGCACGAGTAAGCCACGCGAGTTTGAGTTTGGTACTGAATAGTGTTTTCAGTTTGTTCGGCGCCGACAATAATATTTGAACTCGTAAGAGTGCCGTCATATTGAATTTCAAACGAAGAGGCTTAGATTTTACCCTGATTGAGCCTTATATTTCTTTAGTGGAACCTTTATCACATTACTTTACAGTGTAGGTCACTGCTGTTATTATCGAGCGTTCCAAGCAGAAAACCGAACAGAACAACTGGAACAAGGACAAAACCAAACACAAATCTTGACTGATCTTCACCACATACTCCTCACTGCGAAGCTCAATGACGACGGTATCCAAAGGCTCCTGGGTACAGTTTCGCAGATTTTCGACGTACACGATAGATTGATAGATTGATAGAAACTGTGATTTTTGGTAGGTGGGTACCTAGCATGGGACTACGAGTCCCGTTGTACCTGCCTTTTGGTATACATTATCTATTTATTTTCTATTTGTATGTAATTATTTATTTCAGTATTTACAATGTATATCCATTAAATAATAATCAAAGTTGTTAAAAAAAGAAACTGCAAACCTCGACTCGTGCGTCCAGAGGCCTGGGCACGAGTTATGATGAGTTATCACTAAACATCAGTATTAAAAACAATTGAAAGCGGAAGCACAATCAATAAATCAAATAAACAGAGAAACAACAAAAAATAAAACTGAAACAAAACAAGCAAACAAACGACAAACTTATAAACAAAACATAAAAAACAAATATAATGAAAACATTTTTACACGCTACCTCATGTATTCTTTCTAGTTTTTCAAGTTGTTTTTGATGTTCATCTATTATCGATGGTCCTTTTGGTTTCCATCCTTGTAAATTCTCTTCCCCTCGTACGTAAATAGTAGATGTATCGACAACCTTTCGTTTTGGTCTAAATACTACAAAACATATTATTGAGTCAATGAGTAGTTTTATGTCAATAAAAATGTCATTCAATACCCCCTGATGCCCCACGTCAAACATTCTGTCGCCTGGGATACACCTATTTCAAAAACCCTTAACATACAAAAGCCCACAAGCCTAAGCGAATTTTTTGAGTTCGAAAGATATTTTAGAAAATTTGATTTGAGCCATCTTTGTTTAATTTACTGTCGCTATGGCAACACAAATCCAAGTGAAATAGACAAAAATGAAAACTTTGATTCAAGCCCAGTAACTGGTGTAAAACCGTTTTGGTTGGTCAAGAGCAAGCTGCTCAATTCGTGAAGTGAAAAACAGAAGCATTGTCATTAAAAACTATATCGAGCCACCTTTAAGGTCACATGTTAATTTGAGGAATATTTTGCATGGCCAGTACATCAGGTAATAAAACTGGAACACATCCCCGACGGGAACAAAATTCTATCCTCGTAGTAACTTTTCTTCAGGACATTACTGATACACACCAAGAAGATTTGTTCCAGTAGCATTGGGCACGTCTCTTCATCAAATCCCCTTTGTTTTGTATGGGGACCTAATTTGTTCTGTTCGTCAACGAGTTTAATATGTTTGGGCATGTCCCGGAACAAAATTTGCCCCCCGCACACATAGGAGATAGGAGATTTGTCTCACTCATAAACTGATGCCCTTGACCTTAAGAGGGTTTGGAGTACTTCCACACTCACCTCGTCCACGTGTATCAGCAGGATAGAGGGTAAGTTGGTAGATACCACTATACTTGTAGCTAACAAATAAATATTACTGTCAATAGAAGACAACTTACAATTTTTAACAAACGTGATTACAGTACACGCACGGATGACGTCACAGAAACGTACGCGCACTCTGATTGGTTGAAATACTTTGACTATTATATCGTCTATAGATTTTTATCAAACAGCGCTAGTCGACTACGTCGCGTGCCCTTTTTTGTTAACATTTTGACGACATCAGTGCAGTTCTTAGATCAAGTACAGACGCAAGCAAAATCTATTTGATAAGTACAGCTAAACTTACCAATTAATCTGAGAAGAACCAGTTAGGAATTTCCAGACAGACCTACCGCAGGTAAAGAAAGCAGAATATCTTCGTTATGATTATAAGACTTAATTAATCAATGAACCTAACTCATATCTTATCGATATAAACCATAAACTGATGCATGGTGGTCCCCCTTTATCACCCTAGTTTATGCTTCAATATACGGCAAATTATAGTCCATAGATCTAGTAAATAAAAAAATTGGAAGCGTAATATAGCCAATTTTGCGATATTAACATGTATTCTGTTATTGATTTCAATAATACATTTTTGTATCTCCCCTCCTTTTCTCTCATGAATAATGATACAATTTCTCTTTCATTCTTCTTAATAGTGCCCACGACTTTTCTTAATTTGACACAATGTAAGAGTTACCTAGAGGGTGTAGTCTTGGCGTCTCTACTAAAGACTTCTAAACATAAATCCTTTTGTAAACAAGCACTACGACAGCAACTGTCCATCTGTAAAGAGGAACATCAATACATCAGTAGCTGCTGATACATTCTCGTCCCCTTCTCAGCTTTCTACCGTAGAAATTCGATTTTTCGGTTAGAAAGCTCAAAAGGCCCAGGGAACGAGGATGCTGGTTATATAACAATTACACTATGATGCAAACTAATGTCTTGGAATATAAATACAAGCACGTGGACAGACGATAGATTCTGTATGATTTTGAAATCTACGAACACGGCAGGATACCGCACGGCGCGCAAATGACACCGTACGGTATTGTCCGTCCTGTATTACTGTATTACATATACACCTGTATCACAAAAAGGTGGCGGACGGGAGACCTAAAGCACGGGCGACTAGAGCGAAAGGGAGCCTGGTTAGATGCAAAACTTAATTCGCTTTGTGGGTTTGGCTTTGATTTTTAACATCAAGAAATAAAGTTCTTTGTTGTATAAGGGTAAAGCAAGCTAAATGTGGATGTCGAGTTGATATTCGTGTGGTTTTATTGTTTTAACAATTTCTACCCATAATCCCTTTCGGGTGAGTCGCGTACAATTGGGGTCTTCATTGTGGTCCGACAGCGGTTTATGAAATAGGTGTATACATAATGATATTGAACCACAAATGTGATCTATTTAGAATATATCATTAATGTTAATATTTGCATTGCGTACAACGGTGCTGAACACAAAGGCTAAATTTGCGGTAGAGGGAATAGGAAACGTTATCACTTTCTTACCTCGACAAAAGCTGACATAGTAACAAAGACGGCTTCACCTGGTGGTGTCACCCTGTACGTTCACAAATGATAATTTTATGAGCAAGTATTTTGATTTACGCGCATATTTGAAAGCCTACATTGTCTCAAAGCATGGTTCAACCTCCCCTCCCCTTCACGAAATAGTGATATAGGGGAGGGGAGATAACTACTGTTTTTCTTATGACGTCGTACAGGCATGTTGACAACCCCTCCCCTCCACTCCACATCAAGGTACTTATGAGAGGAGGTAACTACTGATTACCTGTTCAACAGACGTGAATTGTGAAGTGACGAATCCCAGGCTGCCTCGAACTTAAAAATCGTTCTATCGTCATCAGGATGAGAATGAATCTGAGGTGATAGAATGTTTAGTGATAAAGGATGCGATGGCCTACTGGAAGGACACTTTGTCGTGCGTACTTGGCCTGTCGAATAAAAAAGGTGATAACCATGCATTTAGATTTCAAACTTTACTACTACAATGGAGACCTTATCATATAATGGCCATTGTTAGCGTAAATAACGTATAATGACGTCTCTCCATAAGAATCCCGTTAATACGACCACTAACGGGCCAAAAACAACTGGCCGTTGTGACGGGTTGGGCGTATCAACGGGGTAATTTTTATAGATCTCTAGTTATCAGGCAAAAATGAGGTGGTCGTAATAGCAGGGTGGCCGTATTAATGGGACGGACGCAGGACCTGATAAATCCTTCTGTAGAGGATAACAGATAAGGATTTATATACTGAAAATGAGTTCTCCAATTGATAAGTTGTAATGAATTGCACTGTCGACCATCCCTGAAATCCAGACTTCGACAACACGGTCATCTTTTGAAAGTTATAAGATGTCGAGAAATTGCAATTCAACCTCCATAAATAACATCCTGTAGATCAAGATCCAAATACATAAGGAACAGCTATTATAAGGTGCCTACCTATCGTTACGCTTTTTAATCTTCTCATTCTAAAATCAGGAGAATTCTCGTGCATGATTGTAACTACTAAACGACGCTGAATGCCCTGTGAAATAAATAGTATCGATAATGCACTAATAACTTCCACACACTCAAAATCCCAAAAATTATTAGTCTCTTTGACAAAATGGCTATCGTGTATAGAAATGATGTCATCGTACCTCAAGAACATGATGGGAAGAATGATTTTTCCTTATTCAAAATGTTATGTTCCTTTGTGTTATTTCAGATAGACCATACGACCAAACAATCATGGCCATACGACCAAACAATGGTGCGATCTCATGGTCAGGACTTGGTAAGGGGGGTTCTGTTTCCACTTTTTTAAGTTAGTAGGAATTTATATGTCAAACATATCAGGGGGTCTTGGTCTTTGATACCCAGTGTAAATGAGGTACAGCAAGATTTTCAAGTGACTGGAAAACCTACGTAGCACTCAATTGATGTAATATATTCCTAAAATCTATTGTATTCTATTGTCTTTCTAGCTATCTGTTGTTTTATGTGTTATTCATTATATTTTTGTATGAATATATTACATCAACTGAGTGCTATGTCTGTGCTATGTCTGCGCTATGTCTGCGCAACGTCTGCGCATGCTGGTAAACTTATGCAAATTTCGCTTTTAAGCTTGCCTTCAACAATGGTTTTCACAAAATGTCAAAACTTAAGGTCAATTCTTGAAACTTAGGGCCAGTATTCACATAATGTCTTCATTAATGCAATATCTTTGTCTCACAAAAGTATACAAGAGAAATTTTCTGTATTCACCGAGAACATGAGCATTTCATTTCAAGCTAAAGCTCACAAATTTCTTAAGAAAACATCGTAATATGCACGCATGCGCAGACGTTTTTCACTAGTGTCGGTTCTCCCTTCAAATGTCATAGATACAAGAAATTTATCATTGTTATCAATACATATTTGTATACATGCTAGTAAAGGTGCAAAGCAAAAAGGTCGCCAGCAGCTTGACGGAGGTGAACGGGCGTGGAAATGGTTATCTTATAGTAACTAGAGTTTAAATGGTGTCTGATATTAAATATGACTACTACTCACTTGATGAATAAGAAAAACCCAGTCTCTAGCATCGCTACTTCTTTGCTTCACAACACACGGGAAATACCTGGTTGAAATTCCAAGAAATTAAGACATTGCTAAATAATTTGAGATGAAAATGATTAAACCTCTCCAAGGAGACCAATATTAGAGTAAGACAACGCGGCTGTACAGAGAGGCCCTGATAAAATTAACTCTATAGTATGAAACGTTTAGACAAAAATTACCACCGACGGTAAAATACGCGAGTAAAGGGACTTACAACGTTTTCAAATCCTTTCACTTTGCTCGCACTTCAACCCCCCCCCCCCTTCCCTAAATACACACACATCTCGCGCGCGCAACAAAGTAAAGACAAACTACAAAAGCAGTATGTACTTACTCTCCTGACGGGGATAATTCAAAAATTTCAATCCATACAACGAAGTCCAGAGAAAGATTGTGAGGTTCCTCGCTAATGAAAAGAAATTTTATTAAACCAACCAACCAAACAGACAAACAAACAAATAATGACAGGTTCTACAACGAAACTTACCCTGGGTTTGAATAGGAACGCTCGACTCGTTCTAAAACACAAGAAAAATTTATTGCTAAAGGCGCTGTTACACTGTGCAATTTTCTCAGCAACTTGTCTCGCAACGGCGTTGCGAAACAAGTTGCTGGAAGATTGCACAGTGTAACAGGGGTTGTCTCGCAATTTGTTTTGTTGCGCGTAGCGTTGCATGAAGTAGAACTCAGATCTACTTTTCGCAACGCATTGCAGCAACTTGCAATGCCATTGCACAGTGTATCACCCCTCCAGCAACTTTCCTCGCAATTTTTGAGGCACGTTTTCTACGAGCGCATGCGCATGCGCAATTTCTCATTTCGCTCTGAGGAGCCATCTTGAATCTCGCTCCCAGCTTGCCTCGGCCAAAAATATTGCAAGTTGCTGAGGAAAATTGTACAGTGTAACAGAGCCTTAAGCAATACGTAGAAGCAAGGTTCAAACTAAAAATGGTTCTTGTATACCTGGAACACGAGAAGTGATGTTGTCCGTTGCCTTGGGAACATCCCTATAGTAAACAGTAAAAATACTTGAAATGCTAGTGTGATATGTTTATAAACTACAGGTGAATCTCCCATAAACGGACGTTTGTTCATTTATGAGAGTTTTAAAATATAGTTTATCAACCTAAGGATACCATCCGCTTATCGCAGCTGTCGTTAAAAATATTTGACTTTATAAAATATTATAAATTTGTATATTTAATTCAAAATATTGAACGATTAATACAATTTCATTACGCACTTTGAAATTAGTTCACCAGCAAAGACCCGCTCTATTAAGCAAATCATAAATTCTACAAATTGAAATCATTCCTTCATCAATAGACTTTTAGAAGTTAAAATTAGAATTACGCGCTCTATTATCAAACAAATGATAATTTATTCAAATTGGAAATATTTCTTCATCAAGAGACTTTCCTTACGCGCTCTGTTGTCAACTAATAATAATTTATTCAAATTGGAATTATTTCATTCTGAATAGACTTTCATTAGGCGCTCTGTTGTCAACAAATGATAATGTATTTAAATTGAAATTATTCCGTCATGTCATCAATAGACTTTCATTACGCTTTCTGTTGTTATCAAATGATAATTTATTCAAATTGCAATTATTTCGCTCTAAATAGACTTTTATTACGCGCTCTGTTGTCAACAAATAATTATTCAAATTGAAATTATTTCGTTCTCAATAGACTTTCATTACGCGCTCTGTTGTGTAGCAAATGATAATTTATTCAAATTAGAATTATTTCGTTCTCAAATAGACTTCATTACGCGCTCTGTTGTCAACAAATGATAATTTATTCAAATTGCAATTATTCCGTTCTCAGTAAACGTTCACAACGCACTCTGTTGACAACAAATGATAATTTATTCAAATTGGAACTATTTCGTTCTCAATAGACTTTCATTACGCGCTCTGTTGTGTAGCAAATGATAATTTATTCAAATTGCAATTATTTCGCTCTAAATAGACTTTTATTACGCGCTCTGTTGTCAACTAATAATTATTCAAATTGCAATTATTTCGTTCTCAAATAGACTTCATTACGCGCTCTGTTGTCAACAAATGATAATTTATTCAAATTGCAATTATTCCGTTCTCAGTAAACGTTCACAACGCACTCTGTTGTCAACAAATGATAATTTATTCAAATTGGAATTATTTCGTTCTCAATAGACTTCCATTACGCGCTCTGTTGTGTAGCAAATGATAATCTATTCAAATTAGAATTATTTCGTTCACAAATAGACTTCATTACGCGCTCTGTTGTGTAGCAAATGATAATTTATTCAAATTGGAATTATTTCGTTCTCAATAGACTTTCATTGCGCGCTCTGTTGTGTAGCAAATGATAATTTATTCAAATTAGAATTATTTCGTTCACAAATAGACTTCATTACGCGCTCTGTTGTCAACAAATGATAATTCATTCAAACTGGAATGATTCGGTCCTCAATAGACATTCATTACCCGCTTTGTTATAAAGATTTGCACTTCTTGCTCGAGAGGTTGTCCCGTGATATTTGTTAAGTGTCGATACCTACTCCCCGCTACTCATTGAATAGAGTGCCTAAACTTTCTACGCTAACAAGATAATTGTAATAGTCTGTCAAACTCATGCCTTCTCTCGTTAAGGAAGAAGGTTCAAGGCGGCTCTGCTCACAGAGTGGACTGCAAATAAAGTCCGTCATTCTCGCATGAAGCCTACTCGTAGGGGATTGGAGCCACTTAAGGCCCGGACACACGGTGGAACGTTTCCCGAAACATTTGCTGAAATACCGCGCGCAACACGGTTGTACCGTGTGTCCACCACTGAAACATCTCGTGCAATGGTGCGCGCAACAGTTCTGGACAGTTGCAGAAGTAGAGCGCGTTGCACCGTGTGGCATTTACAGTAAATACGTACCGTGGCACTGTGATACTTGCTTGATGATGTGGGTGGTTTCTATAGTGACCAAATATTTGAATCTGTAAGGGTTTATTGCTGACATAGTCAATGAATTCTCTTGTTACCAGTAGTCCGACCTGAGACAATATGAAAACACAATTCTATGTTTCTGATAAACTGATCAACAGGACCATTTATTACGAGGCCAAATAAGACGCGACGTATGTAAATCGCAAATCTCTAGATATAAACGATACTTCTAGTCCAAGACGCACCTGTCGAACAACAGCTTTCTGAGCTGTTCCTACTAAGGTTCGAATAAGGCATATTTGGCCTGTATAAATTGCCCTATTATTCTATTTATTTGAACCTGAAGATGAAGTAATGACTACGTCGCAAAATGTCGCTTATTGACAATCTTATGCTTAGACTTAATCTGTTAAAACATGCGTTATTACCTTTTGACGATGGTTGAATTCAATAGACGTGTCTCTGCTGACTGGTTCAGTCGAAAACCCGACATCTTCGGCGGAGTCAAGAAACCTAAAAACAAAGGGTGATTTAACGATGAACCACTTTGCTGAACCAAAACGTAACCATAGTAACGACAAAGGCATGACAACGATCGCAAGCGCTATAGCAACAACAGAATTACCATGACGTGAATCCTATTTTAAAGGTTGTCGTTGGTTTGGTTGCAATATGGACAATGTGTAACTGGGCAACCCGACTTTTCCCAAAACTTTTCTGTGTATTTTAGGCGTCAAAAGAGCAGAAATTTCAAATCCAAAATGCATTTCAATGTTGGAATGGAATTTGATATGCAATATGAAACATAACTACGGACAAGCAGTTTTTGAAAAAGGTAGGACGTCGTGATAAACACCATGATAGCAAGATTGTGAACCACCAGCATTCGTGGCTGCATCATTATGAATCGCTATAGCAGACACAGCGGAAGATAAAACAGTAGTTTTCCTTTTATTTCAAGAGAACTGCCGACACAAAATTTCACGCAAATTGTACGTTTTGAAAAGAAAACATGCAAACAAAACAAAACAAAACAAAATAAACATAAATTAAAACACAGAAAAAATAAAAAAAACAAAGAAACACATCAAATCAAAACAAGAAAACAACAACAGCAACAACAAGATGACTAAGGCTTACCTGATCTGACAAAATAAATCAGTATAATCCACAGGAAGCCCGGCAGCCTTGACAACCGTGATTTCGAATAAGAATGTAGACCCCACAACAAGAGATCCTTTGGAAAATGGCTTATCGTCTTCGTCGTCATCTGATTGATCCATTTCGACTTCATTCCACTTTCTTACTTCCTACAGATTTAAATAAGTCATCAAGTTCCATTTAAATTCATCAAATTGTTTGTAACGCACCTTCTCACTCTCTACTAAAAGGTACAACAATTGAATGCAGTATCGTGATTCCCTTTTTACTTTGATTCATATTTCAACGTGCGTTTTAGAGATCTTTTCCATCGTGTTTCTTTTCTTGGAAATAATTAAAACTTTCAGTTTTCAGTTCTCCTGATCCTGAACTCAGAAGTTTCAGAATGTAGCAGATAAAGAAATCGCACTTCGTTTTGTGTAGCCCAGCCATGGGTCGATGAGCAACGCGTTTGAAACGCGTTTTAACTCAAACCGAGTTTGCGTGCTCCTCTTACACTTCTCGCACTTGTTACAATTCCAGCGAACTTCGTGTGAACTCATCATAGCACGCTACTTTATTGCATGTTTAACTAATATTCCACATACCTCGCCAAAAGTAAGCCATAGGACACATGATCTGCTTGCCTCGTCCATTTCAGTATTTTGATCTATTAAACATAAAAAACAGTATGAATGAATTAAAGTGGTAAGCGAGCCAAATAAATGTGACGGATTTCGAAACACTCCGTTTAACATAAACGCATCACGAGGATTGTGTCCACACCTGTTTTGATACCTCAGTCAGTTTCCTAATTTCTTATTTGTCGTCTGACCCATACCATATTTTTCTTAATTTCACGACTGTGTTAACAATTGTTTCCATTCAGATGTAAATTACAATTTTCTAGTCTCCTATAGGTTTCAAAACTAACCTTCACAACGCTGTATATTTGTTAATACATGTCCTTGGAGTTCTCCTGTTTCACTGATGACAGGCGTGGCCTGGTTTATGCTAATACCATATATTAGATTACTAAAGTAAACGAACGATCTGAAATACAAAAGCTTGGTATTACCTCAAAAGGAAAACTTCTGCATCATTTTTTGGAAAAATAATCCTGTGGTACAAATGAAATTACTATTGCACTGGGGGAAATTAAATTAGGACTAAAATTCGTATAGGGAGTATGGTAACTGTGGTCATATGAGCAACACACCCGTTAATTCATCTTCCAAGACTCATGAGTTAAGCCGCGGCTACACGAGCGATTTTTTGCTTGCACAGGCGACGCGATTTTTTAAAATCGCCAACGCGACGGGGAAATCGCACGTGTAGCCCCTCTTGCACAGGCGACGCGACAGCTGAAAAAATCGCCAAACAAAGTTGCGAGAAATTAATTGAGTTGAATTTTTCGCAACGTATTCGTGGACTTTGTCGCTCGTGTAGCCACTCTGCAACTTTTTTCCTTGCACTCGCGACGCGACCAAATTTCAATTCTTCAATTCTTCCAGATTATTTTGACCGACAAAACCACGATTTGATTATTTATATTTTTGGATTTCATCCGGCCAACATTTATCGTCAGCTTTTGTCGCTTCGTGTAGCCACTACCGAGCGCCGATCATTTCAGAAAATCGCGTCGCCTGTGCAGGCAAAAAATCGCTCGTGTAGCCGCGGCTTTACCATAGCAAAGATATACGTTCTTACAGAAAGGAATTACCATAGCAAAGAGATGAATTTCTATATCCATTATTTGAGTAACCAAAGCAACGAAGTCCACTATTGGTTTAGGAAAAATATGGACTTGTATATAACCTAATGAGTAGGAAAACCATGTTACCATAGTAACGATGTAGATGACCATAGTAACCAGTCTTCATAGCAACACGATTCTTTTGCATGAGTAACTAACTATATATAGTAACGGGATAAGTAGCGAAGTAAAACCATGAGCTACCATATAGCAACATTGTAGATTACCATAGCAACCTGTGTTTCTAGCAACGTCTTGATTATAATGGTTTTGTCTCTTCCTTTAACTGTACTTACCTTCCTACCAAGCGAAACCACGGAAAGTCATCATAAAAAGGATCTCCTGTTTCAAAACTGACGTTCGTTGTTGATTCTGCCGCAGTTTCGTACATAAACCGCATATCTTCCAGTCGACACCTCATGATACAAAATATCATTTCGTTACAAAAGACAGCGAAAAGAGAGCTTCGGCTATTTGAGTAAGAGGGAATGCATTAACGTGATTTGAATGCAGTAGTTTTTCAATGACTACACTTTCACCTTTACGTATTCTAGACTGAACCAAACGGCTTTTGCACAAGTTATCTGACTTAGGTAAAAGTTTTGAAAGGCGGAAGCACGATCAGTCATTGAAAACTGAACTACTGTGAGCCACCTTAATACACTCCCAAACGAATGCCCTCCAAAATGCAAGTAATTGTGCATCTTCTTACAAAATAAGTTTACCAACACAAATGGCTTCCGTGATACATTTTTTTCACAGAACTAAGAAAAGACAGGCGCTCGTAATTAGCAGTACATCGCCGAAGGTATGAGGGTTGATTTAGAGAATTCCTTACAGTTTTGGAGTTTGCGATTAACTCCTCGCGCCCAACAGTTTCCGATTTACTGGGCTTCTTGGGTTCACCACTTAGTCAGCGCAAGTTGTTTACACTCATTTTAGTTTTGTATACCTTAACTTCTGTAGGGACCAGTAGTGCTTTGCAGAGTTTTTCTTATCTTGGACTTCCACAGCCACTACTGTGGAATGACTGACTTGTTTACTATCATCACGAGTGTGGGGAGGTAGTGGCGTAAATAGTGTATCGGTGAGTAACGCGAACTGGAACTCCACCTAAAGAGAGAAATATGATGAATATGAGTATTAATTGACTGGTTATCTCAATGATTTGTAAATGACTGACTGACTGACTGACCGACTGACTGACTGACTGACTGACTGACTGACTGACTGACTGACTGACTGACTGACTGACGGACGGACGGACGGACGGACGGACGGACGGACGGACGGACGGACGGACGGACGGACGGACGGACGGACGGACGGACGGACGGACGGACTGACTGACTGACTGACTGACTGACTGACTGATACATTGACGGACCTGAGGACGGACGGACGGATGGACTGACTGATAACTCAAGTTATAAGACTGACACTCGGTCTCACTGACGGACTAACTAACTAACTAACAAACGGACGGACGGACGGACGGACGGACGGACGGACGGACTGGCTGGCTGGCTGGCTGATAGACTGAATAAATGACTGAAAGACGGAATGACTGACGGACTATTTAACTGACGGACGGGCGGACAGACGGCGGCGGACGGACAGACGGACGGACTGATTTGATTGATCGACAGACGACTAAATGAAATTGAAGTTGTGACTTACTTTCTTCTTCAGTTCTACACTTATTGCATTAGCTTCTTTCAGTAGAACAGCATGGCTTAGAATATCGTCCTACGAGTTAAAAAAGAAATATTTTTTGAGAACAGCGTTATTGGGAATATGGATTAGCAGTATGCAATGGCGTTGATGCATATTATGGAACGATTCTAACCTTTAAAGACGTATAAATAAATGTTCTCCACTTTTGTATAACTGATGCAGCTAAGTTCATTTCTCTTTCTGTCAAGGGACTTTCACCTTGTTTTAGAGGAAAAGCAGACAAAGAATCATGGAACATGTCAATATGATAGGTACAAGAAGGAAGAAATAAAAAAATTGTCTTACTCTCAACACTTGTGACGTCAATGTCACTATCTTGTTCCAGATCACTGGAGGGAAACGATGTTAGCTCGACCTACAACAACGAAAGAGAGAGAAAAGGTGTAAAATTGTATTCGAAACGTTTTTGAAAATAATGAGTTGTGACATGAAAATTTTTTTACCTGTCGTTGAAGTTCTTGTAGCTTGCTTTCATAACTCTGCAAACATTGATTTGATTAAAGACTAAAGTTGGTAAGAACTTGTGTTGATCTGCCTATCTACGAAAAATTATTTCCCAAAACTAAAACCTTCGGTGCAAGAAAATGATATAGCGACCACACGTTTACACTAATAACAAAAAATGGTTCATCCGTAATTGTACATTTATTTATTCATTTCTGACGTAATTTACAATTGCATTGTTATTTTTATCACGTGACAGGCACGTTTGCAACAGACCTGCTAAAGGTGGGTTTACATGGACTTTTGTCTCGGGCTGAGAGCGTCACGCGATGGGTTTTTCACAGTTTCCAAAAGACGTTTACATGGAGACCGGGAAAAAAAATCATTTTACTACAATCAATCAGTTTCTCGCTGTCTAATTGGTCGAGAACTGTGGTAAATAAAGGCGCTGTTG
Source organism: Telmatactis stephensoni (assembly GCA_029948255.1). NCBI lineage: Eukaryota > Metazoa > Cnidaria > Anthozoa > Actiniaria > Isophelliidae > Telmatactis > Telmatactis stephensoni. Next base: position 1,160,694 of record JALIZF010001895.1, read on the forward strand.
CACGCTGAAACTTTTATCTGAAACTTGTCTTGATCGACAATCCGAGACGATTTTCATAAGGGGTGTTACACGCTGAAATTTCGTCCTGAAACTTGTTCGCGACACACGTTTCTGTTACAGGAGTAGAAAGTAGTTCTACTTTTCGTGAAATCGTCTCGTGAAACCGACTCTGTGGTATTGACTCTTATTCACCAACATTTTACGTCAGCACAAAAATTAGTTAGCATTTTGACCATCTGTGCCGTAAATGTTGGTAAATTAGAGTCCATACCACGAAAACCCATTGTCAATTTGTTAATTTACGTACACATGAGTCTTTTCTACCCGGGGCGCGCGACATGAAACCCTTTTTTCTTTTCAGTCCGAGCTGAAAATCATCGGGTGACGAACTCAGCCAGGGACGAAACTGCGCATGTCAACGCATCCTAGCTAAGGCTGGTAGTATGTGGTGGTAAGTGTTCGGCCCACTTGGAGACAAATAGATTATCAACCCAACAATTTGTCAAAACGTTGTGCGCGAGGTCGCAGAAGCTTAGGATGGCGCCGAAAATAGGTTCCCGTGTAAACAAGTCTTCAATGTTACCGTCAAAGGTTCGAAGGTCAAGCTTTTGGTAACTCGATATTGTACTGTGCAACGCATACCTTTCTTTGTTGTTCTAGTAGAAAATCAGCTTGGTCTTTCTCTTGTCTAATCCTGTCCTCAAGCTCTAGAACTCTAAAGATATTAACACCGGTACTGAGATACCGAAATCGACAGTAAAACACTTTTCAATGTTTTGTTTTCAGATAAAACATGGAACCTAACGAGTTACACGCAACACGGTCACATCATCACACGTCATGAAACGACACGACAGTCACGACATGACACGGCCACGACACGTTCACGACACAGCACGTTTTACAACGAATACTTTTACTTACCTGTTACTCATTTCCTTCATGTAACCTTGTTCTCTAAGTAATTCAAGAACAGCGTACGACCAGTCCATTGGTTCGTCGCTTGACTCACGGGGTACTGAAAAAAAAAAAAGGCATATTAAAAATGGCCTCATGAAGATATAGAGATACAAATATCGCCATTAAATACTTTCTGGTTGATGTTCTGACCACGACGACGACGTGGCATCAGAGCAACTTTCTCGGTTGAACTTCAACAAAACGTTTCTCATTGCCCAAGTTTGCTTTCCATTCATTCAAATGATTACAGCTTCTTTATCTTTGCATTTGATGCTTCTTGAGCGATTGGCGGATTGAAACCCGGCAAAGGAATATGCATTTGCAACACATGAACGAATGTGTAGAAAGGCAGGCAATATGTAAACAAACCCAGTTAATAAAATACCCCAAGTGCAATGTAAGCACTTGGTGTATGCACCACCCAGTGTATCAGTAGATGATCCAACACAATCTATTTGATAACTTGGTGTTGCATACACTTCGTGTTGCATACACCAAGTACATACCGAATGCAAACGGAAGAATACTAACCTGTGCTATCGAGATTAACATTGTCACGTGACCGTCGAATACGTTCAGCAAGGGCTGAAGGGATAAACAAAAACTTAGAAAATAAAATATAAGAACCCGCGTTCCCAATTATAAGCACTATTTGATACAATTTTTGGAAGCACTAGGACAAAGTTGTTGTGTGTGTTTGGTGTGTTTATGTGCCAATAAAGCGAGATACAAATTGTACTTATCTGCAGTCAGTCCTTTGAAGCTCTGAAGTCACAATATTTCCTCTGCGTTTGACCTTTCTGGCCTCTGTTATAAAGCGTTATCTTAGGTCAAACGAACGTTCTTTGAATATCTGTATTCGCTTCGAATTGGGTTCCAGTCCCTGCTCCGCCAAGAGTTAGTTAGCGATTAGTAATAAGTTAATCAAATTCGACTTAAACACACCAAACACACCGACTTTATCCTAGTGCCCTTGATGAGACTGCGGCCAATGTGTTCCGTGTGGGTGGGCATCAATTCCCGACAATTTCCCTTGCATTCAATTTTACGCCAAAGATACTAAAAGGTATAAACCTATTTTGGAACAATGCATTCGGGTACCTGAAAACTGAGACCGAGTAATCAATTCATTATAAATTTTGATATATTCACAGCCGAGTGGCATAATCATTTTGCTGTAATCATTTGCAATATAAGACATGACTTACCCTGATGAGGGTGGTTAAACCTAAACACATGGTTATTCCCAAGAATAAGACGATCTCCTACAAATACAAGAACAATAGAAAAACAATCAGTCCCAAATCCAAACTTCTTTACAAACTTTAAAGTACGTTTACACGGGGGATTGTGGTCCAGGCTGAGGTGGTCACGTGACGCGGAGTTTCAACCATGGACGAAAAGACCTTCATGTCGTCCTGGGTAGAACGGACACGTATAAACGTAAATGTATTATTGTTCCGGTCTCCATGTAAACGTCTGGAAAATCATGCATGTAAGACCCGTCCGTGACAGAACTCAGCTCGGACGAAAGCAACCTTAGGCTGCGTTACGGTGGCTTAACAAAGGTTTACGAGTGAGAACAAAGACTTCAGTTTTTTTTTCTTTTCTCATCCAGACTGTCAGCAAGGCAGGGTTTTTTAGTACAACTTCCGACGATGAAAATGCTCAGTCTTCTCAGCAGGCAACACTCGGTCTTGGGAGGCCTGTGGAAATTCAGAGGCGAGGAGGACTCGACTCATCTCCATTTTTACACAGGAATCACAAAGTCAAAGGATTGCCTGCGGTGAAGGCTATGAAACTCTGATGAGCTGAGTATTGTATGTTGACAGTATTAAAATTAGAAAAAGTAAAGAGCGAGTCTTGTGGAAAAAAACGCAACTATGGCAATTAAAAATTACAATGAATCCATAAGATTCCAACATCTATTCTTGGTTTGCAACTTTTCCCGGAGAATTGGACAAAAGGTCCACCAGTCACGGTAGTGGTTTTCTTTTGTCAAGTCCACCAGCATGGCCGTCTTTTCGATTCTTTGTTCAATTCGATCTCCTGGGAATGGTTGCAAACCAAGAATTAAAAGTTGCCTTTGTACGACGATTTTTGATGATCAGTTATGATTCCCCTTTATTAAGCGACCACTTGATAGTTTAAACAAAATTAAAAAGCACAAAAAATATACGAACACACGATGCTGTATTTGTCTCCAAGATGCGAGGGATAGCCGGAGAAAGTAAGTTGAAATTTGGTTGAAAAAAGCATTTTGACGAAAAAGAAAGTCGTGCATCTATCTGTTTAGTGGCCAGGAAATTCAATATGGCGACGTGAAACAAAAACCAACCAAAAACAAATAAAGAAACACCGATAATTTATTTAAGCTGGTTAAGTCGTTGGATATATCACATCAGCTAACTGAAGAAACAAACAAACGAACGAACAAACAAAAGGAACGATCGATGGAACGAACGAACAATCAAACAAACAACAAATAATCAAATAACAGTCAAAGAAAAACAAACAAAGAAACAAATCAAAACAACAAGTGATCAAAGTAGAAAAAAAGAGATTTTCACTGATCATGTTAATTGAATATTTCCAGTAGAAAAAAGGTTTCCAAGCCAACCGTACCAACAGAGAGTGCAACTAAATTATACGTAAGTCTTTTCCAAAGCTTTTATGGATTTGAGTTTCGCTAAACGAACTCTTTATTTGTTTCTTTTGAGGATTCTACAAAGTTATTTACATTTGCTTGCATTGATAACATTATATCACGTACACGAAAGAAATAAATATGAATTGGAATCGCTTTTGTTATTCCGGCTTTTCAAAATTAACTTTTTAACTCTGAAAGAAAGAGAACAAGAGAAAACATTCATCGCGGGGGTAAACTGTCCTAATTTAATCTTGCCGGAATTTGTTTAAGGTGTCTCAAACTAGTTTTTTATTGGCTACGCTTCCACTTCTCATTTTAGAAAATGATAAGCTCGTCCAGTCCTAGACAAACTTAAACGGCTTTTACACCAATGATTTGGATTAAATGGAAGTTTTGATTGATACCAATTTATCTTCAATCAGCGTTACCTTATTTGTCAACGATAAGCAAAGATGTCTGAAATCAATTTCTCTAAAATATCTCTCAATTTCGATGAGCTCCAGAAAAGCGACATGCCATAAACTATACGCCAAAGCAAATAAGTTGACACAGAATTCAAAGTAATTTTGTGAGATCATGATTTCGAATTTAACAAAACCAAAAACTATTGCTTGGCACCTTAAAAAAAAAAACACCCCGCAGGTGACAAGCAAACGTTCAGGAGATAAGACGTTTTATGACTGCACCAAGCAAAGTTGAAGATGGGGGTTTCAGTTAGGTGAGGGATTTAGAAGACAAAACTCAGCGAATGTGTAACAAAACGGGGCCCGGTTGTTCGAAAATGGATTAGCGTTAACCCAGGATTAACTCCGAATGTTTTCTTTAGAGTTAACCCCGGATTAGCGCTAATCGGCTTTCGAACAACCGGGCCCGGGACAACAAATTTGACAGCTTGAAGCTTTTGCCGTCTGACAGCTATTGAAAAATGTCCCATGGAAATAGACCTTGGAAATACATTTGATCATTCTTTGCCTACATCGTTGTAAAGCGGCAAATCACATTAGAGAAAGGCAAAACAAATTTAAACTTAGCATAAATTTTTAATGTTTAATGCGATAGCTCAAGCGTAAAAGCTGATGTTCACAAAATTAGGCAAGTTTATACTGAGGGTATTTTTTACCGCAATATTCCGGTTCCTGAACATCTGTTGAAATTTGATTCATAAATGACATACATTTAATTCCACTGGCTAACGCCGAAAAGTTGTTCATGTTTGGAGATAACGAACGGTCAGTTCCCCCAAAAATTAAAGTTTAGCAAAATTTCTTGATGTCCTCGATTTCAAAAAGCCATCTATAGTCCCGGGTAATTCAGTAGAAATAAATGAAATCAAAAGGGTAAAGAAGCTGACAGGCTTACGCGTTGCCCATTTGGCACCCCTTCGATGACGTTTTCACCTTTATTAATTTTGGAACATCTGTTATTGTGAGTTATTGTGTAATGCATGCGTGTTGTCTAGTTCCTTATCACAACCCGAGGGCGAAAAACCTTCCATGACGCCTCGTTTGTTAGGTTAATGAACGTTATAAAACAAGGAAATAATAAAAATATATTTTTTCCACAATTAAACGACCTACGCCATATTGTTCTTGATAAGACAGTATAATCTCTACTCAAAGTAATAAGCTTTTGCTCTATGTATAATACTTATTATAAGTTCCAGATGTCAAGATTGATATTTTTCCCTCAGCTAAAAAAGCTTAATGGCTCTACCCAAAGTGACAAGTGTTTGTTCTCTATATACTACTTTTATATAAGTCCCAGTCGTCAAGATTGAGGTTTTTTAAATCCTAATGGCTCTGTCCAAAGTGACAGTGAGTTTTTGTTCTCTATATAATATTTTACATACGTTCCGGACATCAAGATTGAGATTTTCTTTCCATTGGCGCTATACTTATTGTTCTTAATAAAAAAGGCGTAATGGCTCTACCCAAAGTGATAAGTGTCTGCTCTCTATATAATACTTTTTATGTTCCACACGTCAAGATTGAGATTTTTCCACCGGAGCTATATTTATTGTTCTTAATAAAAAAAGGTTAATGGCTCTGCTCAAAGTGATAAGTGTCTCAGTGCTCTCTATATAAAAGGAATATAAAACGCGCGCGCATGTCTCTGTACTGTGATATAAACACGATGGAAGATGTAGAGCAAGAGAAAAGCAAGCTTAGGAACACGAGGCGTAGCCGAGTGTTTCTCTTGCTTTCCGAGTGATCTACATCTTCCAGAGTGTTTGTATCACAGTACAGAGACATAAGCGATCGTTTTATATTGCTTTTATAAAACATTTTCGACGTTTTTTGAGCGAGCCATGTCTCTGTCCTCTGATATAAACATGGTAGCCAGCCAATCAGCGCGCGCGTTATATTTCAAATATTTTATAAAATACTTTTTATGTTCCAGACGTCAAGATTGAGATTTTTCCACCGGCGCTATATTTATTGTTTTGATAAAAAGAGCCTAATCTCTGCCAAAAGTGATAAGTTTTTTGCTGTAATTCTTTTATATGTTCCAGAAGTCAAGATAGAAGTGTGTGCTTCAGTAAACTAAAAACAGAACTAGTACTACTGTAAAATTACTCAATAAAATTGAAAGGTGGATCACAAAATGTGTATAGTATGGAGGTATATGGGATCAGATCATTTTTCACATCAAGGATCAATGGGATAAGGGATCAAGAATTTTAAAGATGTTCACTTGGATCAAGGATCAGGTTGTTCAAGGCGAAATCAGGGATCAACTGATATGGTAAATTGGGAATGACCGAAGAATTTTGCAAATTTGAGACCAGGGATCAACTGATTTCATATAGTATATAGAGGATCAGGATTTTTTTAAAGTCGAGATTAGGGATCAACTGACGTAATTGGACCACGTTTCAAGAATTTGTAAATTTAGAGATCAAGTATCCGATATCTGATTAATAAAAAATACGAGATCAACCAAAAAAGTTCTCCCTTTTTACAAACCTGTTCTCAACTGTCAGTATTGAACCGGCATTTTATATCTAAGCAATAGGTGACACCAGTTTTATTTGCAAACCGAAACGTCAAGCAGCAGGTGATCGCAAGAAATGAAGAAGCTACCATAGAAAAAAAAAAGGAATTTTCTGTGTCAATAAATAGAAATGATAAGATCCGAACGATGATAATATCGAAGTGCGTAGGCATCATATCTACAAGACGTAAATAAAGAAAAGTCAACATTATATCCGGCGCGCACAAGTGATCAATAGGAAGAGCAATTAGAATTTTGTGTCTATTCATGCCGTAGACGCGCTCTAATGGGTTTAGGAAGGTTGCCGGATTGATGATAATAATAATAGTGATAATAATAAATTTATTTATATAGCGCTTTTTACTGTAGCTCAAAAGCGCTATACAATCAATTAAGAAAACTATATAAACTATGTGAAAAATTTGGCGACTAGACTCGCGACTAGTCCCTATAAAATATTTCAAGAAAGCGTCGAACTTATAAAAATGAAATTATTATGCGAAACTTGTGACTAGTTAATGCATGCGTGTTGTTATCGTGGAAGATACTAACTGTTTGCTACAAATAAGAAAAAAACCCTAAAATGTTGACATCAAACGCGCCGCTGATAATCGATGTGGCGGAAGCGCATACCATATAAAAAACCGACGAGTATCTCCAATCTCAATTCATAACTCTGTCATCGTAAGCGCGTACCAATAACTACAACAATACGATACGTTGATTCTTAGATTATCTCCCTCTCGTACGATATTTCAATATTTCTCGATCATTTCTTGAACTTATTTATCAATTCTTAATATTTCGTTGACCTTGGAAGTAAACTAACCACCGTGCCGCAATAAAGCATTCCGCTGGCCGAAACACGGAATCTGAGAGGTTTCATAAACGGTACTCACAAACGCAGAGTGCCGCACGGTCACGCCACACGGTTACCGCAGGAATTTCGAATACTTTTTTTAGACATCACGGCACTGCCACGATCACGACACGGCGCGGTCCGTTTCACATTCATAAGAAATCAGCTGCTCTAAACCGGTAGTCTAAACTACATCACAGCGCACAGACATGCGCAGACGAAATAAATGTAGTTTTTCAAATCGTCAACGTTCTTGTGATTGTTAAAAAATTGTCGCACTTCCGGCCTGCTGCATGCACCTGATTAGCATAACCACTTAGATTATTTAATGTAGAGCATCTAATTACAATGAATATGAAACGAAACTCATCTAGCTAACGTTAGGGACAGCCATTAATCCAAAACGACAGAAACGCAACGGACGTGATCAAACATCGATCAGCCAGTCACAGCCGGTTAGTTGTATAAAACAACATGAACAATTCGACGGCTAAAGTTTGTCCAAAAGACCGGCACTCTCCATTTTTCCTCCTACTGGCAACCTTGGGTGGTTTTTCGGGGATCTTTTCGATTGTTGGCAACGTCGTGGTGATGTTGACGGTTTGGAAGACCAAATCCATACAATGCGTTTCGAACCTTCTGATCGCCTCACTTGCTGTGGCCGACGGGATGGTAGGAATACTTTTAGGCCCACTTCTAGTTGTACATGCTGTAGTGTTTAGCTACCAGAGGTACACAAGTGATATCCCAAAGCCGTTTGACTCGTTTGAGGATTATTTCTGGATCCATGGCCTGTTTGTGTCAACGTTTAGCCTGACCGCCATTAGCATAGACCGATACTTCGCCATAGCTAAGGGCATTTATTACCATTCGATTATGACTACACGACGATGTAAAAACATCATTATCTTTATCTGGCTTTTTCCCACCATTTTTGCCTTCATGCGTATTATACTAGAAGAAGACCGGTTGCCATGGTTATGGTTGACGACTATCATAATGGCAGTTTTCTTCCCTTTATGTATCTCCAGTTACTGTTATTTCAAGATATTTATATTAGCACATGAACAAGCTCAGAAAACTATAAACCTTACAAACGCAGCAAGAACGGAAGAAAGAATGATTACCATCAAGAACACTAAAGCAGCCAAAACAATGGCTATAGTTATAGGAGTATTCTTTGTTACGTATACCCCCAGTATAATAATAGCTTGTTTGCATCCCTTCACATCAGATAAATGCAGGCAGCTATGGATATACGCCACTGCTTGGCCATGGGGGTCGTGTTTTGCGTATTTCAGCAGTGCCCTAAACCCCTGGATCTATTCTCTAAGATCTAGAGCCTTTAGACAAGCCATAAAAAGAGCATTTCGGCAGACGAAGCGATTTTCAAAATATTAAGTGAATTCACAGATCAATATTTGTTTTCAGACATCTCATTCACAGGTTAAAATACGTTCAGTTAATCATGTAGTATTGCCTAGCGTTCGTACACACTGTCCACCATTAGGGCTTTATATATTACCTGATCACTGCCCATAAAATGTAGTTAAACCTATTTAGAATTTTTTTACAAACACTGCAGGGCACTTGAAAATTCAGTTTAACTTTTTTTTTTACGTTTTTAGATCAATTTCAAAACCAAAGTTTTAAATATATTCAATACTGATCACTCTGATAGCATTAAAGTTGAAACCTCGCAAATGAGATTTATTCATGTTATCATTTCCATGATAACATTCAATATAGATTTGTAATAGGCTTAAAAACTTTACTTATTTCTTCGCCTTTATCCCCTCGAAACACCTGATATGCGGAAAAGTAAAATAGCAGATTACTAAAGGAAAACTGGCCGTATAATTATAGTCGGTCGGCTGTTCACAAAGTGCAAAGAACAATAATTTAATCTTTGTAATAAACATGTAAAGAAAAAAAAAAGAAAAAAGAAAATGAAATAAGTGATAATAATTTTTGTCTTCTCTTATTCATTCTAAAATATGACCCTCCCTCCCCCTCTCTCCATCTGTTTTCTAGTGTTCATAGGTTCACTTGACCATTACAGAGACGTACAATATAGATACCATATTTCTAAATGTTTAGCCTGATTTGCATAAGGACGGTGAGAGCCCTTGCCGTTCAGGTCTGTGGACATATCAAATGAGTTTGATTGACACGTTGGTCTCTACCAAGCCACGAAGCATTTTCGTATTCGTTTTTCCTCTCTCAAGCAAAAACCAACATGTGAGTCAAAAGGTGTTGCGTATGTTAGAATAGTTGAATGAAGCGGTAGCCTTATGTGTGTATGTGGGATAGTAAGCCCACATTAATTAGCTATACGGGTTGCCAATTTAGTCTGGTCTGTTTGCTTTGACACGCCATTAAACTAGCACTGGTCTTAAATACAATAAAGACAATATGGAAATTGGATTTCACCACATATTAAGCTGTTCAGAACCTGTTATTTCTATTACAAAAACAATTTTAATATCGGGTTACTTTTGAGTTCTGGCTCATTTATATCAGTGTGTGTTATTGATCACACATATTAAGAAGCTTTCATATGCTTTCCAGACATAATGTCTATCAATGTTTATTATATTCGGGTGCACAAAAATACAGTAAAGCAAAAGGGAACAAAAACAAAACAACACAAAATAAAATTCTACAACAAAACAATCGAACAAACAAACAAAAACACACAAAACAACAACAACAACAACAACAACAACAACAACAACAAACAAACAAAACAATTCAAACAAAGCAAAGCAAAACACAACAAGTGCAGTTCCTTCAGCACGATGGTGGTGTCCCTGCAGGAAGTCGAAAGGTAGTCTGCGTAGCGGCAAAAGGTGCACTGAATTGTGAACAAATTTGAAGCCAATGAATTAAACTCGAGCTCCGGAATTGATGTCAACTGGTTCAACTGGAGCCGGTAATTATAAACAAGATTTATTAAAGGGACGGCCTTCGGATTTGTAGCGTAAATGTCTTGTATAAAGCAAACTAAATTTCGAATTTATGCCCAATGATCCCTTCGATAAACGTCATCAAAAACTTCCCCAATGTCAATATACGTCATCAAGAATTACGTCAGCAGATAATTTTTGCTGAAGGATCCAATTCCGAGGAAGAAAACAGATAACTTTAAAACTTATACAAGTTGATGGGGTATCTTTGCAAACATACATTAAAATGTCATGTTAGATGTAGTGTTTACGACATTTACGCCAGTGTTGCATAAGATTTATAATCATGAGCCGTAGGCGATCCATTGATTGTAGATGCGCGAATGTTGTAAACTATTTATGAAATGACTTGATTAATGGTTCCTCTGAGTGAAAACGTAAAAGAAAGAAACAAACAAAGAAATAGTTATCTAAAAAACTTTTGTTTAACAGAAATTAAGTAGGAGTTGAAGTACATGTTTTCTAGTTCTTGTCAACCATTTTGTAATCACTTTCGCTAAGAGTTGGAGAGTCGGTTTCAAAAAGCATTGACTGAACATGAAGAGCGACGTTTAATCGAGAGCACCGTACCGAAAAACACTAGTAATAACACAAAAATGATGTGTTAAGCTTTTCGAAGGCTGGTAAAATCCAGAAAGGACAAGAAACCAAGAAATTTCGAAAATTTAAAAGCAGGGTCTACATTTCATAAATTGGCAATTAGTTACAATTACCAGTAGATATATCATGTAATTAATAAGCATACTCAATGTATTCAGTCACTCAAATTAATCCCTGGTTTTCCTGATACTTTTTAAGCGTTCCCCATCTTATAGTATTACGGAGTTTACAAGGTGTCTATGTGACCCAATAACTAAAATTTCACTTGGTAAAAACTTATGAATTATAAATGAATTTTGTAAGACAAATAACACTGAGCTGTCACAGATGTGCCGTAAACTCTCCGTTATAGCGAATGATTAACAAGGGTAATTTATTCATCAAGTGGTCAAAAACAGTCCCACGGGCAATAAAGTGAAAGACTGTCTTTCAATCTCACTCACCCGTAATTTTTTTGAGGTTTGGCCTTGGTCTATGAAGTGAAACGACATTTGATTTAGACTGGCACAGAAAACGCAAAGGTTTTTTTGAAAAGCTCTGCAGAGGGGATTCAATTCGAGAGCAGCTGTTTTCAAAGCAAATTTTGTAAGGAAGTGAAAAACAACACACACGGCGCCACCACGGTGACAATCATTATGGTAGTCTAACAAAGTGCTCTTTAGTAAATAATAAGATAGTTTTAATAAGCCAGTTTTTTTTTCCATTAAAAAGGCATCTGTACAAGAGGTGGAAATGCAGGAGAAATGACAGGAGCTAAAAAACAAAAGTTCCTTAAGGTTTCTGTGAGAAAATGTGCTGGATGACAAAAGGTTGCGATAGATTTCTATAAAAACTCTTGTAAAACATTCAATTTCATTTAACTCTTGGTTATGTATTGGCTTCAGACTAAATGTATTGGTTTGTTATTTCAATGTATTTATGAATTTACAAATGTGTAGATACCATAATCACGTCATCTAAGACATCCGGTTCAGACGCCGTATCGGGGTCTACCAGCCATGATGTGCTGTGCCCAAAGGCGCTGTTACACGCTGAAACTTTCCTCTGAAACTTGCCTCAATCGCCGTTGCGAGACAAGTTTCACAACGCATTGCACCGTGTAACATGGTCATTAAGCTGAAACTTTTCCCCAGTCGGTTTCACGAGACGGTTTCACGAAAAGTAGGATGCTTTCCACTTCTGCAACAGAAACTTGAACAAGTTTCAGGACGAAATTTCAGCGTGTAACACCCCTTATATGAAATTCGTCTCGCATCGGCGATCGACACAAGTTTCAGATAAAAGTTTCAGCGTGTAACAGTGCCTTAACTGTACATGGAATGTACTGTGTATGAACTGGGCCTAACGGGCTAGAAGCTGGGATAACTCTTTTGTTTTTGGTGTCCCAAAGAAAAAGAAAACAAAAGAGTTATCCCGCCTATCAGTAGAAACAACTCGCTTTCATATAATCAGGGCCTTAGTGAAACCGGGATTATCAGCTGAAACTTCGCCTTACTATTAGTATCGCCGGGACTTGTAAATTAAGTGTCACATTTCAAATAAAAGGCATTCCCCTAGAAAGCTTGAAAAACTGTTAAAACACAATAAGAACTGCTGAATTCTAACTAAATGAAGTACAATTTGAACTCCTACTTAATATATCATTCAAACGAGACTTCAACTGAATAGAAAGTTAATCTTTTTTCCCCATTTTTTGGTGAGATCGTAACATTTTGAATAAATTTAAATGGTATGACTTGCGTCATCCACCTGTCAAAACCGTCCATTCTTCTTAGCTTTAATTATGTTTTAATTAATGCCAGCTGGACTCTGTTCGGATAACAGCAATTACAATAACCAAAGATGTATATGGCTTATTTTCTGGACATTCTAACGAGAATTTAATCAGTTGCAGAATAATTAGTAAAAGTCACAAGTGTTTACATCACTGAGAAACATCCGCCAATAAGCAGTGCATCGCTGCGTCTGTGTATGTTGCCTCTAAATATGTCACTAGATTCACTGGTAATGAGCAGTACATTACTGAATCTCTGTATGTTGCTTATGATTATATCACTAATGAAAAGACAAGCACTGCTAATGAGCACTACATTACTGAGTCTGTGTATGTTGCTTCTAGAAGAAAGAGATTCACTGGTAATGAGCAGTACATTGCTGGATCTCTGTATGTTGCTTATGATTATGTCACTAATGAAAAGACAAGCAAGCACTGCTAATGAGCAGTACGTTACTGAGTCTGCGTATGTTACTTGTTCTTATGGTTAAGGGCCGGTTCACACTAGCGACATAAGCATAAGCGCAAGCAACATACGCAGACTCAGTAGCGCATTTATCACTTAGGTGTGAGAAAAAACAAAAACTTATAATGAGCAGTACGCTATTGAGTCTGCGTATGCTTATGCGGTGTGTGAACAGGCCCTAAGTGACTAGTGAAAAGACAAACACCGCTAATGAGCAGTACACCACTGAGTCTGTGTATGTTCTTTACGCTTTTGTGCACCACACCAAAAGTTGAAATTTGGATTTTATATATTATAGGACAAACATGTGTGGTAAAGTACCCACCTGATTTAAGTATTGTCTCTTCGGAAATAAGTTTTCCATTGACAAAGGTTCGGCTGTTGCCACATGGTGTGATCTTTACAATATCTACAGAGATAAAACCTTTTTTAATGTGCTTTGGTCGAAGAGTTAAAATGACAACACAGATCTATTGAAAAAAACAAAGATTTCTCTTTTATCGCCACAACGATAAAGGGGTTTCACGGCGGACATCTTTAAAGTCAAAACAACCGAGCTTTTCGTTCGAAGGAAAATCTTTTGGCATTCAAAAACATTCTCATTACCCTTGCCCATAAAGACGGTTGCCGTGAAATCCCCTCCATTGCCACTAATCCACCTATTTTTTTATTTTTCCACGTGTTTATTCAATCATCCATTTGTTAAATTTCTTTCATTCACTTCCTTACTCAGTCACACAGTCACTTTGCACGTCAAGCTGCGTCTACACGTCTACGAATACACCGGAAGCAGAACCATCTTTTTTTCCTACTGTCAAGCCTTCCCATAAAATTAAAACGCTTACAAAATGGTGGGGGAGCGGGGGGTAGGGGGACACTTAGGGGTTGTTTACATGGAGGCAAAATGTCCCGGGATGGAATGGACAAACAACAGACACTAATAATCTTATTTTGGAAATCATCCAAGATGGCTGACGTGACGTCATTTGCAAGTCACCAATTGCTAGGTTTCATCCATTCCTTCGGGAATCAAAAGACAATGAAGTGGTGGTCATGTTGGATGATCAAACAACAGACACTAATGAGAAATCTTATGTTGGAAATCATTCATGATGGCTGCCGTGACGTTACTGCAACTCAGCAATTCATAAACTGGGCTCACTTGTTGTAAAGCGGGTTAGTTAAAACCACTGATGTTTTCTTTAGATTTAACCCAGGGTTAACACCAATGGTTTTCTTTAGATTTAACCCAGGATTAACACAAGTGGTTCTCTTTAGATTTAACCCAGGGTTAGCCCTAACCCTTTTTTGCTTATTAGATTTACTAGAAGACAATTCTTGGGTTGCATGTGACGTCATGGCCGCCATCTTGGATGAACTTCAATAAAAGATTTCTCATAGACGACTTACAAAAATGGCAGCCTAGTACATGAGAGCGAGGCCACAAAGGCCTTGTTACCAAACCGTAAGCGTGGCGACACTTCTGTTGATATCAAAGACGATGTTTTCCTTTCCCTTTTGAAATACCTATTTTCTGTGCATTTTACAGGATATAATTAGACTCATTCGATGCCATGATGATGGAGGCCTTTCTGGCCTCGTTCTCGTGAACAATGAGCCCGCCATTTTTGAAAGTCGTCTATTAGCGTCTCTTGTTTGTTCATACAACATGGCTACCGCTCTAATGTCTTCTGAATTCCCAAAGGAATGGATAAAATCCAGCAATACGTACTGTTTGCGTTTTCAAGCACACAGTGTTCATCTAAGATGTGCGTCCCGCTAAGTTGAACATCTTGATGGCTCTTTGCTTTAGAACTACCCACCCTACAAAATATAAGTAAAAAAAATAAAATAAAATAAATCTGAAATAAGTAAACAAATAAAAATTAAAATGAAGCTGAAATAAATAAAACATTAAGAATTAAAATAAATCTGAAATATACAAAACAAATAAAAAACAAAAAGACAACCAAACAAGGAAGCATGCAAAAAGCAAACAAACAAACAAGCAAACAAATAGATTAATCAATTAATTAATGAATAAGCAAAGAAACAAATATATAAATGAATAACATAAATAAATAAATAAACAAATAAACAAGTAAATAAATAAATAAATAAATATACAAATCAATTAATCAATCAATAAATAAATACAGAGATTTTAGAGAGTTCATCGAATGGAAATGGCCACCTTTCTGAGGGACTTATGATCTATTTACGAACTAAATAATACTTTGTTAGTGCTTTTCATCACTTTAATGAGGCAAAGCACCTATTTACGTCAGCAAGCAGTGCTAGTCGGTCAATCTATAACCCCGGGGCAGATGGTGCGCACTTCATCCTCTCTCAATCAATGCTCCTTTTTGAGGTTTTTAAAGATTAAGGGGATTAGTGAGAAGACGAATTGAGCGACAAAATCGCTCTTAGAATATGGCGCACTAACCAGCTAAGCCTATTTGCTAAATTATGAAACAGATTCAGGATGATCTTCTTAAATTCAACTTATCATTTAAGGATTTGACTATTTTTATTGACTTCACTGTTAAAAGCTTTGATAGAATCTCCAACGAGCAAACGGAGGTTATTTACGCTCTGTAAAAAGAAAGGGATAGACTGGTCATTATATGAAGAAATAAACGAATTATTAGAGAAAGAAGAAAATTTTGGAATAATGAATAATGAAAGAAAGAAGAAAGAAAGAAAGAAGAAAGAAAGAAAGAGAGAGAGAGAGAGAGAGAGAGAGAGAATGAATGAATGCACCTTTATTTCAATACGATAATTTCAAAAGTTAAAAACTTCTTTACATGAAAGTCGTATGGTAAAAATGTATAAATATACAATAAATATAAAATATTGAATGATTAAGGAAACAATAGTTACTCAAAGACAAAAAGAACAAGTTATGGAGCACTGTCAGATAGCCACTTATCAAGATTTCTCTTAAAGCTGTTTCTGGTAGTTGAGGATCTCACTTCAGGTGGAAGTGAATTCCACGCTATAGCTCCTCTGTACGAGAAACTGCTTTTAAAGAAATCTGTCTTTGGTACGTGCTTAATTTCTAATTTACTACTATCCCTGAGCATTGCTTTATAACCATTTGAATCCTTAGCTTTATCAAAAAGTTCTCGTAGATAGGCAGGGCTGTTTCCCTGTAAGACGTCATACATCAATAGACAAAGTCTTTTGTCGCGTCTTACAGCCAAACAGTCCCACTTTAACTGCTGTAGGATGTCAAAAGACCTCACATCATACCCTTGTCTAGTAATAATACGAGCAGCCCTATTCTGAAGTTTTTGCAGACGATCAATTTGTCCTTTGTTTAGATTGCTCCAAACAAGGTCACAGTAATCGAATATAGGCTGCGTAAATGCTTTGTACATGGTGACAAGGGTATCGAGAGGAACTAAGTTCCGTGCTTGTTTCAAACCATAGATAGTCTGTTTTACTTTCTTACATATGTTATCCAGGTGAGCATCCCAATTTAAGTTTTGATCAATATGAACGCCGAGATGTTTAAGAGAAAATACTCTTTTAAGATCGAAACCATTGATTTTTATCGGAGCAAAACCACCTAGATTTGAGATTTTAAATTGTGAGCCAATTGCCAGATATTCAGACTTGAGGACATTCAAACTGAGCCTGTTAGCCAATAACCAACTACAGATACCTTGGAGATCAGAATTGATCCTCTTAAGAAGATCTGTAGGAGATTTAGAGGACAGGGTCAGTAAGGTGTCGTCTGCATAAAGGCGTGGTTCAGTGTAGTTGAGACAACTTGGCATGTCATTAACATATATAATAAAGAGAAGTGGTCCCAAAATAGACCCCTGTGGGACACCACAAGAGACCATCCTAGGCTCTGATATAAAGGTATCAACAGCACAGCACTGAGTTCTGTCACTTAGGTACGACCTAAAAAAATCCAAGGCTTTTCCGCTGACACCATAACAATTCAATTTTGAAATCAATATACTGTGCGACACCGTATCAAAGGCCTTTGCTAAATCTAAGGAAATTACAAGATTAGTTAGGCCTTTGTCCATATTTACATACCACTCATTAGTAGCTTCTAACAGAGCAGTGAGAGTGGAATGTAATGGACGAAAGCCTGACTGATGCTTAGTGAACAGGTTATGATCTGTAAAGTACCCATAGATCTGTTTATAGACAGCCCTCTCACAAATTTTAGATAAAATTGGGAGTATGGATATTGGCCTATAATTATTTGGATCATCACGGTTATCAGCCTTAAAAAGAGGGATCACCTTAGCTCTCTTCCAGCCACAGGGAAAAACACCTGTGGCCAGCGATCTGTTTACCATTCTGGCAATGGAAGGAGCGATTACCGGTGCCGCTTCCTTCAAAAGGCGACAAGATATATCATCTAATCCAGTGGCCTTATCTACCGGCATACTATTTATGAATTTTACAACAAATTCGCTTGAGACATTTTGAAACTGCCTAAAATAAGATTTAGCTGGATACATAAAGGTTCTGAAATCGATGTCGCTTTCACTCAGATTTGAGGCTAAAGTTAAACCAATAGCAGAAAAATGATTATTCATTACTTCTGCAATATCATCAGGATTATTGAAAACCTTGTTATCAACTTTGATTTCTTTGATGGAGCTATTTGTGGAACCATTCCGGCCACTAATTTCATTTATCGTTTTCCAAAGATTTTTTGAATTTCCTTGATTTCTTTCAATCTGAGAATTGTAATAATTTGCTTTAGCTCTTTTAATTTCATTATTTACTTGATTTCTGGTGATTTTGTATTCCTTCCAGATTTTAGAGTCACCCTTTTTAACAGCCTGATCTTTTAGGTAGTTTCTTTGATTTATCATTGATCTAATATCACTACTGAGCCAGGGTGATTGGCTGTTTCGGACCCTACGAGTTCTAATTGGGGCATGCGTATTTGCTACATCAAGGAAATGTTTCTCCCAGGCAGTTAACATGTCACTAGGGTCCGATAACTTTTCTACCGATGACCAATCAACCGAGCCCAATTGTGTTCTAAAACTATCGGGATCAAACTTCTTAAAAGATCTATAAGTGACATACTTGTGTTTGTTATTTGATGGAACTGCAAACTTTCTTATGGCATAAACAAGACTGTGGTCACTTATGCCTAGATGACAAACACCTGAAGTAACTATTCGACTAGGTTCATTTGTAAAAACTACGTCTATAAGTGTGCTAGAAGTTTGCGTTATTCTCGTTGGTTTATCTATAATTTGCTTAACTTGGTAAATATCACAAATAGATTTTATAATAGGTAAGTTAGAATCTCGGTCCGATAGATAATTGCAATTTATATCACCCATCAGCAGTAATTCCTTGGATTCATGGTCATATGTTTGGATGATACATTCTAAAGACTCAAAAAATGATCTGCTGCTGTCAGGTGGTCTATAAAAAGCACAAATACCTAAAGGCTTGCAATTTGGTTTGATAATTTCAATGTTAATAATCTCATGATCTCTATTAAGAAGAATATCTTTTCTGATTTTGTAGGAGTTTCTTGTATGAATGTATAGACAAACTCCCCCGCCAAATCTATTTCTATCTCTCCGAATTAATGTATAATTCTGGATAGACATAAAGTTATCAGAAATAGAGTCGTCGAGACGGGTTTCATTTAAAGCTAGTATGTCCAGCACCTGATTCTCAAGCAACAACCTAATTTCATCCAAATGTAAGGGCAGACTAACAATATTTAAACTAGCGATTTTAAAGCCCCTTACCTTAGGTAGGTGAGACGTCGAGTTGCTGGATACTACAGGCTTAATGACAGGCTCCACTGGAGATCAATTATCAGTTTTAGAGTTAATATAATTGTTAAATGTTTTGGCAAGAGTAGCAATACCAGAGCGATTAAGATGAAGACCCCTTGAGTTTAGTCCATTCTTTGTGATAGAATGTTTAATAACATTATCAAATGACGAACGCAACAACTCGTTCACCTGATTACGTGCTTTTTCCAGATTAGGTGCATCACTTCTCATAGTAAGTTCTGAAATGGCGATTGAGGCGTTGCATTCAAGATCTTTCTGGATATATCGGCACAGATGGATTAATTTGTCTACAACTTCTTTAGGCTTGTCTTTCTTTAAATTGTTAGTGCCAGCATGGATAATAATCCTATCGGGCTTGTGTCTAATGATTGGCTTAATATGGTCACTAAGATCATCGACTGTCGCTCCTGAAAAAGGTTTTACAAAAACTCGATTGTTCTTATTGGACATCTTCCAGCCTTCAAGTTTGGATATTATAGAGTCACCTACTATCACGGTCGTCGTTTTACAACTGGAAGACGAAGCCGGCTCAGTCCTTTCACTAGTAGAACTGGTAGTGGAATCTTGAGTCTGTGCTACGGGCTTTTTCTTATTTTTTCCCTTTTTCTTTTTCCTCTTCTTCTTACCAATTGTATCGTTTGATGGATCTTCTATAGTGGGGTTTGTTGTTTCATTAAGTTTTGGTTCTATTGTTACTTCATTAATTTTTGGCTCTATTGATGGATATTCACTCTCTCTATTGGACATAAGGATAGCTATTGTTTTCACTAGTGCGTCCTTTTCCCTCTGGAGAGTTAGAGAGAGAGAGAGAGAGAGAGAGAGAGAGAGAGAGAGAGAGAGAGAGAGAGAGAGAGAGAGAGAAAGCTTACATTTGTACATTTACAATTGTACATGTTTACACGTACTTTACTTCAACTTAAAATCAGATCGCCTTCCAAAACGCAGTCTCATAATTCCACTCGAACTTTAACTTCGGAATTAATGGCGAATAAGAGCAATTCTTTATTGATAAATGTAATTATCCTAAGCTTGTTCTCGAAATCTATAAAGTGATTAAATGGCCCCAATCTTTGTGAAGAAAATAAGAGGGCTCTTTATCGAAATATTTTGTCATTGAGGAGCCGACTCATTTGTCTTTGACCACTACTGAAGATGACTTCCGTAAAATCCTTATTTAGTAGAAACTTGACTCAGTTTAGCTCATCGAACGTCACCTCTGTTGGTACAGCTATTGTTGTTGCCTGAAATCTGGTTGAACCCAGTTCTATTGCCTCTGTGGGTTGTGACTGAGATGTTCTACCAAGCAACAGAAGCTTTGCTGCTTTACGAAAGTCTTTGAGAAAAACAATGTAAACGCATGGGCTGAAACACGAATTTACTATTAACAGGAAATCTGCCATGAAAAACAAAGTGTACCAGTCAATGCAGGCCAATTGCATCTGAATGCCTCTTTTTAAATTATACTGATAAATAATCCTGAGGAGATCCATCGAAAAAGCTGGAAGGTAGGAGCAACTGTAAAGTAGCAATGAAAATAAGACCATTTTAATGGCACTTGCCATCCGTTTTTCTCTTAGTCGTCGCTGAATGCCAGAAAGATTGGTTAATGTAGTACCAGATCTTGATAAAGATCGAAGTATCAGTGTACCAAGAATTGTAACAGTCAACAAAGAAATAATGACAAAAATCATTACAACAACGGACCAAGGCAATGAATTTAACGAAGTAACTGTGCACCAATAAGACTTCATCACATTAAAATAACGGCTCTTCCAAAAGTACAAATTGTAGGCAGATAAACACATAGGAAGAAGCCAAGAACCAAGAATCAGAACAGTGCATGTCTTCTTTGAATGTGGTTTTGCTCTTTGTACTTTCAATCTTGTTGCTCTAAAACGCTCTATACTTATTATCAGCAAATTAACTAGTGTGACTAGTTTGGCTGTGTGTTCCCCAAATTTTCGCATTTTACATAAGATATCTGCGATTATTTGGTCTTGAATGTTCTGAAACAATCCACTAGAAACAATGTAATGAATTTGCAGTGAGGAAAATATCAAAACAACAAGAATATCTGATAAGGCCATGTTGATGATCATATAATTGATTTTCTTTCGTACAGTGTACTTAGCAGCCAGTAAAACAACCAAAACATTACCAAACAGTGCAAATCCACCGACTATAACGACAGCCATAATTTTTGCCGTTTGGATGATTTCTATGAAGTCTTTGTTAGGGTACCAGTACTTGCAACTCGATTGGTTTGCAGTTCTGTTCATTATCTTCCTGATTGGTTTTCCTTTTGAGATGGACTGATGTTATAGAAAAATCTTCTGATTTATTGCATCGACCAAAAGATGCTGACATACACTTAATACGTTCAACGCATTATGTTTTAACAAATTTTGCTTGAACTTCTGGTCTATTATACCGACCAAAAAGTACTGGTAGATGTATTACGTTCAATCAGATACTTGAAATGTTCGTAAGTTAGCAAAGATCACGAAGGTAATGGAATTGAAGAATCTATCCTTTCACCGGGCTCAACTTCTGCTTTATTGAAGTGACGTAGCACTACGTAATTTCTGTTTCCTTTTCTGCCTTCGAAGAAAGAATCGTTGAATGAGGTTCAGTTTTGACTTCACTGTTCCAGAAATCCTCGCACTATGCTCATCTTGCTAAAAGACTTTCGAACGCCAATAACTGACGCGTAATATGCCCATCTCGAATAAGCTCAAACTATACTAATTGCCAGCTTTATGAACTTTCGCCGGCATAAAGAGGTTGTTCCTTATAATTGTCTCAAAATTAAAAAGGGATGCCGTCGCTAAATACATAAATTTCTCCGGATATGAAGACATCGTGCCTCATAAAACAAGTTTTAATTAACATTTACTTTTCTTTATTACACTGTGATAAAACCTTATGCCTGATTACACAGAAGGTTTAATTGTAGGCCCATTACGGGCTCATGATGTCGAGTTTCCATCCTTACTTACCACGAAATTTATCTTAAAGCTTTGCGATGATAGATTGCATTTTGACAAAAATAGAAGAAATAGACAGAGGATATTACATGGCCAAACGGAAGGATATTACATCAGTCCAAGGATAATGCGGATTTTAAGTATAAATATGATCAATATAATAACTTTTCCATGGATTTTTATTTACCTTAGTTACGACAATTGTGTTTATTTTGACAAGTAAAATATCGTTATGTCATCTTCACATGTTAAAATAACATCGAAACGAAAAATCGATAAGTCGATAATTATGCTAGAAATATTACACTGAAATGCAACCTTGAGGCGATGAGCTAGTGTTAATTCGAAGTTATGATTCCGTGTCCACTATAAGTAAAAGCTGTCAGTTTTTGCATCGAAAATTGATCTGGTTTGACATTTTAATGTACTGAGCAGAAAAAGAGAAATATTAAATTTCATCTTTTGAGAAACCGACTTCCAATGAAAGCTCTCTATTACATGGTTTTGTTTGAAGTATATTTGATGGGTCACAGATAAATTAACGTCATCTTGAAGTCATGAAATCGCGGTTTAGGTTTTCTTTCCTTGCTTTAGGACGTCAGTAATACCTTAAGGATATCAACTTGAATATATACAAGTTTTTGTTCGTAAATTGAATAAAACGTACTTCATTAGAACAACATCAAGGAGTATATGATTTATAGTCTATTATACTAGTATTGTACCGGATCATACGTCATATTCCTTTAGAAGCCAAATTTGATTGATCAAGATGTAGATGCTACCTAAACATGCAATAAACATCCTCTTTGAGCATTATTTTAGTCTGTTGGTCTCCTATACAAGTTCTTTTTATGTATCAAAGTAATATATCAACCCATATCTCTTTAAATATACATCTTCTGCCTAAATTAGTCTTTACTATTTGCGGGAAGATGTAAATCTTTTTTTAAAATAAATCTTTTTTTAAAAAGTTAATTATTGTAATATTTAATGTACTTGAACTTGAACACGAACTTCTAAACTGAAGCCAGCGTTAAGACTCTAAGGGGAGGAGGGACGGGAAAGGAGTTCCCCGCGTCTTTTGCTACGCTACGCAGTGCGGCTAGTCTGGTGTTGAGGATTATCATTAGCAGATTTCGTATTTCGTGTCTAAGCGTTCTGATTGGGTAAGATAACAGCGTCGATCAGTTAACTGCACAAGGTGGTACGATACGGCGGACCTTTCAGTCATACGAAAACTGCTCTTTCTCATACCTGGTAATACCGTCTTTGATGTAGTATAACAGACATTCAGACATTAATGGATCCTCGTTTAGGTTAACTAAATGTGGTCTCTGTGGATAGAAAGAAATAGAAATGCCAAATCTAATTAATGAAAATTTGGAATGCTAGAGTGTCATACACAAAAGAAGGAAAAAAAATTATTTTAAGTAGCACAAGAATGCTTTACATTTTTTCTTTCTTATTCTGATTTTTATACACTCTTGAGCAGAAAAGAAGACCAATTGGAAATAATTATTTCACAAAAGAAAGTAGGCAAAGCATTCTGGTAGTCGTTGCCCAGAGTATATATGATGCAATATTGCAAATAGACACTTAAAACAGACGGATAATACTAAATATAGTGAAAGTAATTTCACGAAAATGTTCTCTTAATGAGAAAAGTCGGGAAAAATAACGAGAAACGTACAGACAGAGAAAAACCTATCTTACCTTTTTTGGCTGAAACAACCCAACCGTATGTCCATCGACACCAATGGCCACACCCATTTCAATAAGCATTGCCTCTCTAGTGAATAAACAATGAGTTTAATAACATTGAGAGTAGAATGTTTTACAGGTGAATGGGATGTACAAAAATGTACGTGTGTACATAGTGGTTTGAAATTTTATACTGGTTTTAATTTTTATATTAGTGCAATATTTCAGCCATTTTTGTAGCTGCAAAGAAGAATATAGCTGCAAGCTTTTGTAGATTTGAAGTTATCCATTAAAACTTTTAATGAATTCCACTCTAGTTCTGTATACAGATAGTTTAGCTACCTTTCTTGTTTGATGGCTTCAGTTTTTCTCAGCTTTTCTTCCCATGTTTCGTTGAGCTCTGCAATCAGCTTTTCTGATGCCTAGAATATACAAATAAGTCAGTTCCTACCCACCATTTTAACAAATTGTTAGTATTATCACTATTTTTATCAATCATCTCACTTCGTATCCATGAGTGTGTGAAAAAAGAAAAATGGAGCAAAAAATAAAAAAAATAAAAATCTCGTAAAAATACATGATACTTCGGGAAGGTGTTGATTTTATGATAAAATGACAAAAATATAAACAAAAACGGTATAATAAGACAGGTAATTTAATTATCTATAAATCTGAACAATTTTGATTTTATGTACATGGCCTAAAAAACTCTTAATGTTCTAACGAGTTGTTCAAAACTTATGTAACATCCAATAAGGGTTAACCTGGGATTTTCGGGTTATTCTCGTGGATGAGGATGGGGGAGTATCAAAACTTTGTTTGCCTGATTGTCTCTTTTTGGTCCATCACGTCTGTTACCTGAAGTCTTTCAATGGTGCCAAATTCTCCACTGGTTCTTCGGGCTTGTCCAGCAACTATGGCTGTAAAATAAATAACATGACAGAAGGCGAAACTTTCAATAGATAGGCACAAAAGGAAGCAAACTGATTAATAACGAAATTGACAATCTTAAGGCCATTTTACACGGTACAATTTTTGCTTACAACTTGTCTTATGCAACAACCAAACAACTTGCTTACAACTGTTCCGTGCGACAAGAACAACAGGTTTTAGGATTTTAAAACATGTTTTGAAACGTTATAACAGTTGTAAGCAAGTTGTAGGGTTGTTGCATGCGATAAGCTGTAAGTAAAAATTGTATCGTGAAAATTGGCCTTTATCAAAGGGACAAACTCCCACAAATATATGTGACAATTGTCATATAAGATGTTTTTAATTGATCAGTATAAAACCCATGATATCAGTCAGTGACTGACTTACCATCAAGATGATTTATGTCATATCCCTCCAAAAGAAGAATTTCTTTGAGTTTGGCGACTTCCTCTTTAAGCTCTCGAATAATCTAGAAAAAAATGATCTCCATTATTATGATATTTTATTAAACACTATTAATAGAAAAATACAACTGAACAAAACTAAATCAGCCCCCCCCAAAAAAAACACAACAAAACAATACAACACAACACAAAACCAAATAAAAAACCCAACCAAATCAAACCAAACCAAACCAAAACAACAACAACAACAACAACAACAACAACAATAATGCAAAACAATATATACAAAACAAAAACAGTATGGCATCTACTAAAACAACTTCTTCAGGAAGCTTTGAAAGTAAACAGGACAATCGGGACAAACACGTCAATCGTGTTTTACCTTTGCATTTGGATCCTCGTTAATTACAGCCTTGCACACAATTTGCTTTGCTCTGTCGGCATATCTACAGGCGATCAAGTACGTGCTTTAGTAACTCATCAATTAATTTTATATAAAATAGATTAGGGATTCCTGGGAATCGAGCCCGGAAGCTCTTGCATAGAGCTAGGCCACGCCTTAACCAACTATGCCATCCTTCTTTTGTGCTTCACAAGCAGGGAAGCAAGGGTGGCCGAGCGGTGAGAGCGCCGGTCTGTCACCGCTGTGGTCCCTCGGGGGACGGGGCATCACATGTGGCTTGAGTTTCTTGTTCGTTCTCTCCCTTGCTTCGAGGGTTTTTTCTCCGGGTTCTCCGGTTTTTCCTCCCTCAGTAAAAACGAACTAGTTTCGATCTAAGCTGTGCTCCGTGATCAGACATGAGTCGTATGGTGGCTGCTACGTGTATGTGTATGTAAATTTGTATGTAAATGTGTGATTGTTCAATTGTCTCGTAATGAAAGCGCCCTTGTAAACCTTCGACTCGATCACGTTGAGCTGCGCCCTTCGTAATTCAGCACTTGGCTGCAAGGAAGGGTGATGAGCTACCCCAAATTTATTTATTTATGACTTAATTTGGACTTTCGGCCTAAAGAAACGCACTAAACACCTTACCTTAGCGTGCTCAATGTCTCATCAAAGTTAATGTCCGCAGGACTAATCGCAGCAATCATTGTAGTTTTGGAATTACCACCTTGAAATAAACACACACCAATTGCTTCAGTGTTTTTACGGAGTTATACGGCTCACGACAGGGGACGGATTTAGGGGAGGGTTGCAGGAGGTGGGCACCCCCTCCTATGACAACTTTGGGCCCTTTTCTTCTTGATACCTTTCCAAAGTATCCTCTTGATCATCTGGATGGTTTCCGATTTCTATAACGCACCCACTGTTGAAGGATAATCCTGGATCCACCCTCCATCCCCTGGATCCATGAGATTCGGTTTCTCTTGCAATTGCAACTGCAGTGTCATCATTCCATATGGGTTTCCAAGGATGTTACGTTAATTGCAAACCTCCAGTCGGTCTTTTCTCTTAAGTTTAGATATGATGATCGACTTACCGAGGTTTTCTTTCAGCAGCCAAGTCAGTATAGAATCCCTATAAGGAATGAATTCTGATCGCCTTTTCTTCTTGTGATGAGAAGACTGGCAAATTAACGAAAAAATGTCACAAATTACACATAAAAATGCATCTATTTCTCACTTTCCTATTGGCTGAGCAGCACTTTTGGACTCTTATATAAACCCAGCCATCAATTAATTACTCTCTTTTACTCGGACGAAGGGTCAAGGCTCGAAAGGTCAGTAAATTATCCCCCCTTATTATATGGTGTTACAAATTTCCATTCATCCCTTGTTGTATTTTTATATATCGACGCAGCCCAAAGTAGTGCCCTCGCTGGTCTCCCTTAGTACATCTAAATGGGACTGGTTCAACTGAAGTACTTTGAAAAACACGTTCACAGCAAAAGTCTCTAGTAGCCTTTTTCCGACGGGAGGGGGGATGGACGACCCTTTTCCACAAGTACGTGCCGTTAGAGGGCTTCAGATCGGAGAAGGATCTTGATTTCCAGTACGCGTTTTTATAGATCAACACATATTGCGCATGTGCAGATGTAACTGAGATGTAATTCGCCAGTAACAAAAAATAAGTACCGCAAAGCATGCATTGATTGTTTGGTTGGACAAAGACCAAGATAACATCAAAACATATTGAGTTATCAGAATCTAGCATTCAAATAACAAGTGAATTTTGTCTGAAGAAGACTTTCCTGGTATAACTTTACCTCGTGGAAGTAATCAAGAACGACCTTTTGTACATTCTGGCTGTTCTGTCCAGCCAAGAATTCATTAGGACTCAGTTCCAGGTCCAAAAGGACGAAGTGACGCCATTTATTAAAGGCATTATGCCAAACTACAATTAGCATTTGCGTCGGCGGATACCTTTGTTGTCTCACTTGAAACAAATGTGAATGGCTAAGCGATACGACAACCTTGACGTACAGATTAGTGACTTTATTGAATTCCTTAAAGCTAAGGGACGCGAAGTACATTCACTCTTACGAAGACAGAGCCGTTCCTGGATTATGAGGTTATTGTTATAACGTACATCTTTTAATTAAAAACACAATACAAACTCAAGATGCCAGTACGTTGAGCGTATTTAATGTTTTTAATGTATCTATTTAATGTAGAGGTAGTGAGTGTGAGTGCCAGCAGATAAAGAACCACTATGATAAAAAAGATTTTATCTTTATTTTAAAGATATTCTTATACAAACAGAACATCATGGAATGGCTCATGACACAAAGTGTCTAGAATCAAGTATGAGCAGAACAGTATGATACAACCTCATATTAGTGTATAAACAAACGCTTTTTTTTCTACCTTTTTCTATTTGTTTTTTATGCCTTATGGCTTCTAGCGTTTTTATACTTTACGTTATATATAACGCCTAAACTCGTCGTTGTTCCTTGTGTACAAATTATTTGGTAAATTGTCATCATCGCCGATTGGGCAAAAAATAAACTCTAAGAAGTTAGTTTTGAAAATGCATGTGATTAAGAAGGCGATTTCCCTTTTACATTTGATCAGAATCAAAAAATTATCAATATTAGCGCCATAAACAGCGATCAAATGTATTTGTGTTTATGATGTTGGGGCACCTTCTCGGGCGGGTTCATCTTGGTCATCGACCTTACTTATACAAATGATCTTCTTTAACAGCACTCGAAGTCGAGTGTTTTGAAAGCTAAACATGTAAGGATCCAGTGCCGCGTTTGTACATAAACAAAGTCCTGCAATTGTATACAGCATTTTACTGAGTAAGGAGGAACTTCCCAAGAGATAATGCTCAAGAAAATATGCCACAAGCTGCGGGATATAAAACACGATAAACGTTATGATGATAGCCAATACACAAAGTGTTACTTTTTTCTTCTTCTTTCTCTCTTTCATCTCTCTCAAAGCTGAAGGTTCGATAACAGTGTTTTTGCGCCATAGTGACATATAGATATTGATGGACATCACTATTAAAACCAAAAGTACAAGTATCCCTGTAGCCATAAAGATAGCTGCTTGGATCTTAGAAGCCTTTTTATCTAAAATGCAATGTGTTCCTATTAACGACGGCAAAAAAGACGAAATAGGGATCAGCCAGGCAAAAAGCACCATAATCTTCACATTTCTTGTAGAAAAGCGTCGTTTGAAAGTATGAGGGCGACACACAGCGAAATACCGTTCAGTTGATAATGTCAGCAGTGCAAAACTTGAAGCTCCAGAAGCAATCCAACTGAAAACACCTGAGCTAAGAAACCTGCAAATGTAAGTGTTTCCGAGTTGCACGTCACGCATTTTAATAATTGGAAAAAGAAAACGGGGAGCCTGAAAAATTCCAAATATGAGATCTGCTATGGCTAAGTTTAAAAGCAGATAGTCTGTGGGTGATCGCTGTTTTCTTGAGATGATGTAAATAACCAGGGAATTGCCTGTGACATTAAACACAAGCAACACAGAATATACAACAGTCGCAACAAAAGATCCAGCAGTAGTGTCTGCTTCCATTTCTACTTTGAAGAGATAAAATTAACTATCTTGTCTACACGGTATGGCCAAAGCAAAATGTCCCAGGGCACGTATTGTCTATTTTTCAATTCTGTTCGAAGTTATAAAACACTTCATCAAGCCCCAACTTCATCAAATCCCAATGTTGATTCAGATGTTCACTTTTAAAATCCACGCAGGCAGTTCTCAAGATGATTGACTGAAAAGGATATTAAACTTGAAGACTAAGTGATTTTTGTTTATATTACAAAAACAAACTTGCAACTCTTATTGGAGTTCCATAGCAACACCGATTTGAATCAGCTCATGACTTATTTTTTGTGTCAATTTCATATGATTTATCGAATTAAACATCACGATATCTGCAAGCAAAGCCAAGATGATGAAAATATTAGTGAAATTAATAAACTGGCAAAACGAAATAAAATCTCTAGAATCTTGTAACATCAATTTCATGCATTATTTCAACTAGCGGCTTAAAATAAAAATTTAGTTTCATCGAAAATTATCAATTGCAAAGTCCATATCGAGTTCGATTTGCCAGTTTTAACGTGTAAATATAGTTCAATCCGTGATGAAAATGTATAAAAAGGTGGGAGGGGAGAAATTGTTTGGATTTCGCAAAAATAAATAAATCATATATCGATATTGTACAAACCGTTTGGCATTGGATTTATCATGGACTATAGACAAGGTCGATAAGTACATAAAGAGCTATTTGGCTATTCTTATATAAATATACTGACAGATGCAAAGTGCTTTTAATATCAAAGTTACTTTACGCTTTGTAAACTAAATTGATGACCCAAGGTCGAAAACGCTCTAGTAAATTCAAGAAGTTTTAAATACTCAACCTTGTATATAGATTTTATTAACTATAAATGACATGATTTATTCCATTTTTTCTTCCAAAACAAAGACAATTAATATCTCATAATAAAAATACCCGTCGATAAGAGTTTTCAAAATCACTATTAAGCCATGTCATAGCTGAACCTACGCAAATAGATTATACGATAACATACGCCATATTTCTCAGACGCATTAATACAAATGTCAACTACAGTCTATTCTTACAAAGAGGGAAATGAACATTCTAATGTGTTCTGGTAGGTTGGTGTCATTATGCTATTAGACCAGATTTCGTATGAGTGTGAAACGGACCGTGCCGTGACAGCGTCAGTACCGTGATGTCTATAAAAACATTGGAAATTCCTGCCGTAACCGTACCATTCTGTGATCACAGTCATGCAAAAACTTCTCTAGGAAGCTTAAGCAACCAAACACAACGACAACGCGGACGTCATGCGGACGTTTTTGTTCGTGCGTGCGTCGTTATTGTCGACACCTATAACGTGAAAAAACCTCAACTGAAGTTCTAGCGAGAACGGGAACGTCAACCTCCGTTTTGACAAAAACGTCTTGTACTCATGTTACTCATTAAGAGACGTTTCTACAGCCTTTTTGTTTAACAGACAACCAAGATTTCTGACTCATTATTCCATCTTCAAGGTCATGACAAGTGTAGATGGCGGTTAATATATGATGAAAACAAACAACCACCGTGGGTGCGTGCTTCTAGTAGTAAAATGCACACGCATAGCAAAGGTAGAAATAAAATACTAGAAACAAAATGGGGAAAAAGACCTACAGAAATTGGTAAAATTAGTTACATGGAATAGGAGCACTCGCTACACTAAGAGGCTTATAGCACCCTGGTAATGTTCTTTCACTATTGCTATTCGATATGGCTCTTCGTTCTTCTTATTCTATTTGATCGGATCTTTGCTCTGTCTCCAGAATCCTGACTACAGATCACTTGATGGCATGTCCAGTAGACATTGGATATTCTGCTAGTGCTGACTTTTAAGTTTAAGAGAGTCGCACACTAGCCTCGAGCTCTAGCCTGCGTAGCGGCCCTAAGGGGAAAGGAAAGGGGAGAGGAGGGGAGGGGAAAGGGGAGGGGAAGGGACTGGGGCGAGGAGGGACTCTTCTCCCCTTTCCTTTCCCCTTAGGGCCGCTACGCAGGCTACGAGCTCCTTCATCCTTGTTCGTACAGCTCTACCTGTTCCATCAATGTATAACACGGCAAAGTAACTCAAGCTAGACGACCGTACCTCATTTTACAGAAAACATGTAAACCGTTTCATCAATTGAAATCAATATACTAATAAATATTTAATGGCATCGCAAAATTCTCACAACTCCTCAAATGGATACCTACGACATTTGAGAACAGGAATCCATACGATTTCTAATAGGTATTCAAACCCTGATTAAAAGAACCTTGTATGGGTACGAGTTTAGAGGATTGGTGCAGGGGGTGCCCAGCCCCTCCCGAGACGACTTTGGGGCCGCCATCTCGATCGTGCTCTTCCAACTTTATCTTGATTCACTGGATGGTTTCTGATTTCTTTAACGTAGCCCCTCTTGATGGATAATCCTGGATCGACCCTCAAACCCCCGGATCCACAAGATTCGACCAAACTTTTGCAACTGCAGTGTCTCCAATCGATATACATTTCCAAGGATGTTACCATCTCGAGAAGGATAACCGTAAGTTCGTCCCTATAGTAAACTTGATGTTGACGGTGATTACTATAGAGTCTTACGAGTCCAAAAGAAACCTCAATAAAGGCTATTGGTAAGGCAATATCAGATGACAGTACCTGAGGTGCAGCTCAATCTTACAACAGTGGCAAGGCTTCTTACGCGGCTACTGTCTGACCACTGGTTTTACATAAAATCATCTTCTTCAGAAGCATTTGAAATCTAGCGTTTTGAAAGCTAAACATGTAGGGATCCAGTGCAGCGTTTAAGCATACACACAGTCCTGCAACCATGTAGAATGTCCTACTAATTCGAGTGGACCTTCCAAAGACATATAGCTCGAGAACGTATGCAATAAACTGTGGAATATAAAGTAATATAAACGTGAAAATGACAGCCAATACACAAAGTGTTACTTTTTTCTTCTTCTTTTTCTCCTCTACCTCCCTCAGTGCTGTGGGTTGGATTACAGTGTGTTTGCACCAGAGCGACCAGTAGATCTTGACAGACATCACGATTAAAACAAAAAGTACGATCACGCTTACAACCATGAGGGCAATAGAATGGACTTTAGAATCTCCTTCATCTAAACTACAATGTTTTCCAGTAAACGATGTTATAAAACATGAAACTGAGACCAGCCAACTGAAGAAAAGAATAATCTTGACATTTCGTTTGCAAAAGCACTGCTTGAAACTGTATGGTCGACACACAGCAAAATAACGCTCAATCGATAAAGTTAACATTGTAAAAATTGAAACCCCAGAAGCAATCCAACTAATGTTACCTTTACCAAGAAACCTGCACACAAAGGTGTTGTTGGTCAGTACATGAAACGTTTCAAACGACGTCAATGAAAGAATACGAGGAGCGAGAAAAATCCCAAATATGAGATCTACAATGGCTAAGTTCAAAAGCAGATAGTCTGTGGGTGATCGGTGCTTTCTTGAGATTATGTGGATGACCAGGGAGTTGCCTGTCACATTGAACGCCAGCAAAATGCAATACAAAGCGATGACAATGATTGTCCCTGGTTCTGCTTCCATATCGCTCTAACTTGATACGACTCAGATAGAATCAATCATCTTGTTTTGCCCAATGAGGCCAAAAATATTCAGCGTTTCAATTATGTCCCAAGTTATACGCGTCTTCATCAAGTTCAATCCTAACGTCCATAAGATGTTGAACAAGAAGTTGCCTACCTGCCTACCGTAACTAGTGAATACAAACTCACTGACAAGTTCTGCTGCTATCAATACCTTACAGCTTAATGTTGAATTAGAATTAGCAAGTAGATTTGCTGTCCAAAGTACAACTGAAAACGCCGCTTAATCAATTGAGCATGCAATGTTGATGTGTCGTTAATAGTTCAATCGCGGCGTGAAGTCCCCAGTATATAGCCTGCCCGATCCAAATCATTGTTTACAAAGGGACGAGCGGGACTAGTCGCAATGATAACGCATTTCTATTTCCATGTTAGTATTGACCTCACAGTTCTGGTGGGATATAGATACCATAACTGTTTTCATTGGCATACATCGTACTTTTACTGTTTCAGCGGAACTATACGAGTCTTTATCAATTTCAGTGTTGATTTTTATTTGATGTTGATCATCGGGGTGGCCCAGGTGAATGATTGCAAAGTTTATTAAAATGATGGTAAAATAACTTCAAAGTGTTGTTTTAATTAAGTTTTAACGATAACCTCCCATGAAGCATTGTTTTAACTTTATCTTTTATACTTTATCTTAAAAGATAATAATAAAATCATCACTTTTCTTATTTTATTGATATAAATCTTAATGATTTATGGATGTCAAATATTATCATCTGAAAATAAACAAGTCATTGTTCTATGAAAACCAAGGAAAAATTTAATGAAAAAAGTAAGTAGAAAGTGGAGTTCGAATTGGACTTCGACGTTCGTTCAAATTTCTGGGATATAAATGAACGAAATAGTACTTAATTAGCAAAAACTCTGCATTACGAAAGCTCAGGCCTAGAAAAACACACCGGTGAGCTTTCGTCGTCGGTTAACCAAAAAATAAAAAATAAAAAAAAATAACCGAACAAAAAGCAATGGAAAAGAATTAAGGTAAAAAAGAAGAAACGAAATAAAGGAAACAACGAATTATTTTCTTTTATTCATTATTAGCACATGTATGTAACATACATGGAAAGGAAATTAAAAAGGCTTGTTAATTTTCACACCCGATCGAAAGTAAAACCTTAATCAAAATATAAATAGTAAATTTGATCTTGTCTTCAAGAATACACAAACTTAAGGTATTCTCGATTTCGTAGAACCAGTTCTTAAATGGTACATGTCAGTTTTTGCAATACTAAAGTCAGAACCAGTCTTACGAGGTGTGCCATATAAGACCTAGCCGTAGATATAGCCTGGCTGATTCTATAGATAGATACTTTTATTTAAGCAGGGTAAACCATTCAGAAAATTACAAAGAATTGACTGTTATCAACTGGCGCCCTAAATAAAAAAAAACCCCTGGTTTCTAGTAAATAGCAAATGCCCTGAACAGTATTATACACAACTAGGTCCAGTTTTTTGAAGACTATTGGCGCTATTAAACACAGAAATAGACTCTAAAGAAAACATAACATATAGAAGAGTACCGTAACTCTCTAAACCTACGAGCTTCAAAAAAAGCTCTTGTGTCCCGGGTTTGCCGATTTCCCAGCATGAGCATCGGTTTGATGTTTACGAAAGTGAATACGAATATTGCCAACGTCAGTTTTTATGAGAACTATCCAATGAAACCAAGTAATGGACATCATTGACATCCAAGAAAAGAAAAAAAGTGCGATGGAGGTATCTCAGGCTGGATTCATGCTTGAGATATTTGGCACACCTTGGGCGGGTAGAACTTGATCTTTGGCTTTACACAAAAAGACCCTCTTCAATAGCACACGAAATCGAGAGTTTTGAACGCTGAACATGTAAGGATCTAGCGCAGCGTTTATGCACAAACACAGTATTGTTATTGTATATAGCACCGCGCTACGTTCAGAAGATCTTCCATAGACATAAAACTCGAGAACGTATGCGATAGAATGAGGGATATAAAATAATACAAACGTGAGAATCACAGCCAATATACAAAGTGTTACTTTTTTCTTCCTCTTTCTCTCCTCTATCTCTCTCAGTGCTGTGGGTTGGATTACAGTATGTTTGCACCACAGCGACCAGTAGATCTTAATGGACATCACAGTTAAAACTAAAAGTATCAGCATATTTACAACCATGAAGGCAATAGAATGGACTTTAGAATCTCCTTCATCTAAAGTACAGTGTTCTCCAGTTAACGATGGTATAAAAATTGAAATGGAAACCAACCAACTGAAGTAAAGAATAACCTTTACATTTCGTTTGCAAAAGATTTGCTTGAAACTGTATGGCCGACACACACCAAAATAACGCTCAATCGATAAAGTTAACATTGTAAAAATTGAAACCCCAGAAGCAATCCAGCTGATGTAACCTCTGCTAAGAATCTTACAAATAGTGATATTTCCGTAGAGTACATCATGTTTTATAAACATCGGGAAAAGATAGGTAGGAGCTTGAAAAATCCCAAATATAAGATCTGCTACGGCTAAGTTCAAAAGCAGATACTCTGTGGGTGATCGTTGTTTCCTTGAGATGATGTGAATGACCAATGAGTTGCCTGTCACATTGAACACGAGAAGAACGCAATACACAATAGTAGGAATGATTTTAAGTGTCATCTTTACCATACAGCTGTATTAATAGAAGGAATAGGGAGTAGTTTTTGTTCAAAGCGAAAGTGTTGCTGTCCAACGCATCAAAGTAAACGCATCTTAAACAAAATTGAGGTTCCAAACTGATTGATGTGCTGTTGAGAATTCGAGTGCCCAATATGACTGATCCAAATAAGTGCGGTTTACAAACAGGCTGTCAGTTTTCGTCTTTTATCCCACTACAGAGACGAACGGCAGTATTTCCCTGACAACACCAGTTTCAGGTTCCGCATCTCAGGAAATAACACCACAATTGCTTTGTCTTACTGTATTTCGTCAGTTACTTCTCAGAATTAAAGGCGTATTTTGATGTCGAACTTTAATTAATGAGGAGCACTGTAAATGATTGACCGGGAAAATAATTAAAATTATAGCAAAGTTTGTTTTAAAGTTATTAAATACGAATTGAGTAAAGTAGTTTTGACGCTCACCCCCATGATGCATATGCCGGAAGGAGTAATAATAAGACTAAGATCATTTTTTCTAATCTTATTGATATAAATCTTTGATGCATGATTTACGGATGCCAATCATAAACTAAACAAATGCAAAGCCCGGTATTTCAAATTCTCATTAAAAGTACATTCATTGAAGAAAAACAACAACAACAACAACAGCAGCAGCAGCATCAACAACAACAACAACAACAAATAACAAAAAAGGGCGAACAGGAGGAATAATATACAGATTGAGTTATTTTCATTTGGTATTATATAATAGAATTTTACGAGCGGGCGATCTGATTGGTCAGCCATAGTTTATAAGAGTACCAATAATAGAAGTGAGTCACAAGATCAAAATCGTTTACTCACAATCTTCCAGGTTTATTGTGAGTTCTTCCAGCCTATTTCATTCTCAAAATAAGCAAATATTTCATCAGTGAACACAAGAACAAAAAAAGAAGAAAATCTATCCATTTATTGCACAATCAGGCCTCGATACCACTATGAAGTCAAAACAAGTCTTGGAAAATTACCGCCATTTTCTGTTAGCGGTTTTTCTTTGTGCCGTTTCCTTCCTTAGTAGTTCAATCCACCTCCCCGACTGGAGGCAGTTTAGTTCAACAAGGTTTGTAACTTGCTTAAATTTGTTTAGTTGGTTGGAATATTGATATCACTGATATTTCCCTAGGTGAAGCCAAGGTAAGTTCTAGAGGTGGGGTATCAACTTTTTTGAAGAAGAACACACCTACATTTCTCCAAGATATGTGCAGTATATCATATGTCCCCAAATGCTTATGATAGAGGGGTACCTTCTTGGAAAGGTGCTACCTGGCCAGAGCTTTGACACCAAAACAACTTCTTCAAAAGAACTCTAAATCTTGAGTTTTGAAAACTGAACAAGTACGGGTCCAACGCAGCATTTACACATAAGCACAAAGTTGTTGCAGAGGATAACTTCATAATTAGGGAGAGATTTCTCAAAACATACTGTCCAAGAATATATACAACAAAGTTAGGAATATAGAAAACAAGAAACGATATTATAACAGCAAATATACAAAGTGTTACTTTTTTCTTCTTCTTTCTTTCCTCTATCTCTCTCAGTGCTGTGGGTTGGATTACTGTCTGTTTGCACCAGAGTGACCAGTAGATGTTGATGGATAACACGATCAGAAACAACAGTGTCAGCACACCCGAAACAATTGAGAGAACTGAATGAATCTTCAAGAATCCATGGTCTTGTGTTGGACAATTTTTTCCTGCAATGATAGGTAGCATAGAGCCCAGGGCAAACACCCAACATAATAAAATCATGATCTTTACATTTCGAATGGAGAAAACTTGCTTGAAACTGTGAGGACGACAAACAGCGAAATATCGCTCAAACGACAAAAATGTCATTGTTCCAAGAGAAGCTCCAGAAGCGATCCAACTGATATTACATGAGCTAATAAACCTGCAAATAAAACTGTTTCCGTAAAGAACATCAGGCTTTACAAACCTTGGCAAAAGAAAACATGGAGCCAGAAAAACTCCATATATTAGATCTGCTAGAGCTAAGTTCAAAAGCAGATAGTCTGTGGCTGATCGTTGTTTTCTTGAGATGATGTGAATGACCAATGAGTTGCCAGTCACGTTGAACACGAGAACAACGCAATACACAGAAATAATAATGATATGTCCAATCTCTGAAATCATCTCTACTTGGAAGTGCGCAATTATTGCTGTCCAAAGACCACTAAAGTTTAGTTGCAATTTTGACCTGATGTTTATTGTTCAATCTCGATGTAGAGAGTGGCAGACATGACTAATGCTAAGGGTTATTAAAAAGATGTGACAGTGTTTGTCCATTTTACAGTTATAACATTAGTCACTGTCATTCAAATTAATACCAGAACAAAGTTTACATTAGACCAAAGCAGCTGCAAATGGTGTTATACCCTATTTCCAAAGGTTTTAATGAAAATCGATTGTTTTGGTTTTTTATGATTAAACTTCATGAATTTTGAATTTGTGACAAATTTCCAAGAGGATTAATGGATTTCCCCATGCTGACGGTCTAACAAATGTGATTTTAAAAGTTTCCTCGTCTGTGAACCTGCAATCATTTTCGGACAGCGGATGACTAAAACAGTCGATCCAAATGTGTTTATATTTTGACCATATATGTGCTGGTTAACGATTTGAGACTGAGCCAAGTATATCGCAAATGCTCTTTGAAAAATCGTCTAAACGAGAAAATTCTTACATGTGAAAAATGTTCCATTAAAAAGTTGATGGACAGATGTGTTAAATAAATACATGAAGTTTTATTAATCGCATTTTTATTACTATTCTCACACGAATGCCATTCAAATCATTATTTCAAGAACAGGTTTATGTTGGACAAAGGCAGCTGCAATCTAATCAAGAAAAAGTAAATTGAAAATCTGCAAACGCAAATTCATCGAATACGTGCGACTGATCCAAAGATTTGATAAAAGCATGGCATACTTTAAATTACCTATAACAAATTTCTAATGGTAAATGCATTTCCCTATTTGGACGGTCAAACAAATTTGATTTGGCAGGTTTCCTTAGCTTGTCTATGTACCAACGGTTGACTAAAAAAGTCCAACCAAATATACCTACCATGAATGTTCTGGCTGAGGATCTTGGACTAAGCTAAGGATAACAGAAATTTTCTTTGAAAATCGTCTAAGCGAGCAAATTTTAGTTTCATGTAAAAATTTCCATTCAAAATTCACTCTTTTATCAAATGCATTTCTCAGATGAAATTAAATGCGATCATTTTTTTTTCTCATTTACACGGGGATGCGAAAAAAAAAATAGCCATGAAAAGTTTATCGTGTAGACGGCCTTTAGAAAAAAGTTCTCCCGCCAGTTTTCGTTTGTAATTAAGAAAAAAATATAGCTTCTGTGGCAAAATATTTAAGCAGAATTTAATTAATTTATATATCATATAAGTACTAAGATATACTTTGTAACAAATGAAGAAATAATGATGCAATACGATGTTTTAATGCAGTAATTATAACATTTAACTTTTACATGCTTGCTTGTAATAATAATAATCTAATATTCTACCTTTTACGCGCTTTATCTCATGATCCGAAAGGATGTTTTTGGCTTTTACTTTTATATTTATGATGATATATTGAAGGATTCCAAAGTAACACAAGAATATTTTCCATTAGTATTTAATGACATGAATCAAAATTGATCATATCAACGCAAAATGTAAAGGAAACCCAATTGGGGTTTTTCAGTCATGTGACTCGCGGCGTTTACACGCCATATTGGCGGGAAAAATAAAATGTGGGAAGACGGCGGAGAGCAACAATAGTTAAAATTTTTATTGCATAAAGCATGAATCTGACTATATTTCCAATCTGCATCGGAAGATATTAATAACAAACAATGAAAGAATTGATTCTCTGGGATTATTTGGCTTCTGGTGTCGTTTTAACTTCACTAATTGGTACAATATTGCAGAAACAGGTAAAAAAAACTCTTATGCAAATTATAATTTGCATATTTTTTCAAAAATCCCGTAGTTATTCCTTTCTAGATGGGAATTCAATAAAAAGGGTGCTTGTACATCCATTACAAGAATCTGGCTTTAGATAAGCCGTCAAGATAGCTAAAATAATATTATTAAGCTCCTAAGTGAGGTTTCAATTCCTTTCAATTCGCCTACATCTCTTTGACAAAACACTGAAATTGACAAAACCTGCCCGCCAACATGGCGCACACAATGCTGTGACGTCACGTGAAAACCCTCAATATATAGTTCAGTTATTTACAGTCCGTATCCAGTACGTAAATATTTATGACAGTGATGTTCCTTCTTGACCATCCGCTATCTGTTCCGTACCTTTGCACAAAAACATCTTCTTTAAAAGCAATCTAAATCTTGAGTTTTGAAAGCTGAACAAGTACGGATCCAACGCGGTGTTGACCAACAAGAACAGTTCTGTTATTGTAGACGATACAAACTCATTATGGGAACCCGGTTCCCACACATATGCTCCAAGAAGTTGTACGATAAAATGAGGGGTGTAAAAGATGATAAAGGTTAAAACAACAGCCAATACACAAAGTGTTACTTTTTTCTTCTTCTTTGTCTCCTCTATCTCTCTTAGTGCTGTTGGTTGGATTACAGTGTGTTTGCACCACAGTGACCAGTAGATCTTGATAGACAACACGAGCAAAAACAAAAGTGTACATGTAGCCAAAAACGTGACGTGAATTGAATGACTCTTCTTGTCTGGTGGACAACTTTTTTGGACCATTAGAGAAATTATGTTTGAAAGGGCAAAAATCCAACAAATTAGCAACATAATCTTCACATTCCGTTTGGAGAAAACTTGCTTGAACCTGTGAGGCCGACAAACAGCGAAATACCGCTCAATTGACAAGGCTACCATTGTATTGATAGAGCAACCAGCAGCAATCCAAGCGGTGTTACCAGAGCTAAGAAACCTACAGATTAACGTGTTTCCATGTAGCACATCAAAACTTATAAAGAACTGGAAAAGAAAACGAGGCGCCAGAAAAATTCCAAACATGAGATCTGCTATGGCTAAGTTTAAAAGCAGATAGTCTGTGGCTGATCGTTGTTTTCTTGAAATGATGGACACAACGAGAAGGTTCCCGGTCGCACTGAACACAAGAAGAACGCAATATACAACACAAACGATGATTCGAGTCTCTTCTGATTCCATCTCGGGTCCAAAGATGCAGTACAACAATCCAGTAGTTTGGTCAAAGTGAAAGTGTTGCAGCTAGCCAATGAACAACTGTCCGACTTGCAGGTGTTGAAGATGTTTAAGGTTGGTGCCTACTAATGGGAAGGTAATTTTTTTGGCCAAAAACCACATGGGTATCAAAGAACCCATCATAGGGAGCTCAGTAGAATCCAAGGAAAAAATTGGGGGTCACCGTGCATATTAATGAGTTACACGCCATCAAATGTTGCAAAATCTGCCTATTCTAGAGGCCCAAAGAAAAAATCATTAATACCCCATATTTTGAAAAAATGTCAAACGTTTTTTACTAAAACGTTTACAACACAATTCTCTTACTTGTCAATGCCATACGAAATATGAAAAACCAGAATAACAATTTTTTTCAATGACTTTTTACCAGTTTTAGACCTGTTTTGGTTCATGACCGCCAAATGAAATGTCCAATTTTTGCAATCCAGTTTCAATTTTAAATTCATAAAAGTATTTTAAAATAGTAGGTTAATCCCCACTTTACAATTTACAGAAATAAAAAATAGGGGTATCCGTGCGATTTAGAAAGTTATTTGTCGATAAACGCGCGAAAACTGATCAGAATTCGCGAAAATGATCAAAAATTCCCTAGCCCTCCCCGGAAAGTAGAGCGAATTACAATGCATTGTGGGATATTTTCAAGATGGCGGCGAAAACAGA
Source organism: Telmatactis stephensoni (assembly GCA_029948255.1). Lineage (NCBI taxonomy): Eukaryota > Metazoa > Cnidaria > Anthozoa > Actiniaria > Isophelliidae > Telmatactis > Telmatactis stephensoni. The sequence continues at coordinate 1,201,996 of JALIZF010001895.1, forward strand.
TCGTTTCTGGTAGAAATGATAGTCAAAACAGGCGTTGTAACTCAGGTTCTATTTATCAACTGTGAATTTCATTCAAACACAGGAGAGGCTAAATGGTTTTCCTTTAATTCTGTAAGTTTATTTTTTCAAAAAGTCGTAAAAAGGCCTTGCTTTTACGATTGCTTTACCGACAAAAATTCAGTGTTTTTGCATGCGCAGAAAGCAGTGCGCGCGGACAATAGTAGGCACCAACCTTAATATGACTGATCATGATCAATATTTACTTTGAGTTAATAAATTTGCATGAGATATTGATTTGTGGGAGTTGTTCATTGATAATTTAAAGGCGATATTGAGAATGTGTCTAACTGTGAACAATCCAAAGGCTTATCAATATGAAAGTAAAGTGTTTTCGTTTACTTTAGAGATCTATAATACTTGTTATCACTGCCATCCCTCCAACCACGCCGAGTAAGAGGTAGACACGTTTTGATTATTTCTTGTTAAGTGTTTTTTTATCACGTTTTTAAAAATATCTCAACCTGAATTGTAATTCATATCGTCTTACTTCAAATCGTGAAGTTTGAAGTTAGAATTAAGTAAAGTCGCTGGTTTATTTCTTGCAAATGTTATCATGGAATATCAAACAAACAAAACAACACAACACAAACAGACAAAAAACAATCAGAAACAAAAGTAGCAATAATGGCAGCAACAACAACAAAAAATCAACGACAAAAACAAAACAATATAAACAAAAGCAATTAAAAAATTATAAAAGAATTGTTAATATATTTTCATAACTGAAATAAAATCAATAAATGATGGAACGTGATATACTTCATCTGAACAGTGACATTTTTCCGATTAAGATTAACGAATAGAAAAATGAAAATTTAAGTTAGTTCACTAGTACTCATCGATTATCAAGAGAGCTAAGAACAGCGTTGTTTCAAGGAAAATCAATATAAGCGAAACATGAAAAAAAATCTTTTTTCAATATATGGGAAATTGCAATGATAAACAGCTGTTCATTGGACACCCGTTACTAAATATACCCAAATATATTTAACTGTTAAAGATTCAAAAATCTACCTCCCCGAAGCAGTTTATTAAACAAGGTTTGTAACTTGGTTAAGCTTGTTTATTTGGTTGGATCATTGACTTGATTTACGCTAAGACCCAAAATGGCCAACGGAAATATAAATTAAAATCATTAAAACTCACTTACTGAGACCAAGCCGGGGAAACACTGTCTAGCTTGAGGTCCCAAAATCACCGAGGTCTCCCCGAGTTTTCCTAGGGAAAGTCCATGTTAGTTCTATAAGTGGGTCCTGGAGAAGGGTAAGATGCGTCAAGAGAAGGGCAAAAAGAACTCTACGGGGCATAAAGACTTTGTTTTATTCAATTCATGTTTTTATTATTTTCTTATTGTTCTGATTAGCATGACGAAACCCTAACCTTTCCAATGCACAGTATATTAGGCTTTTTTTTCCTTGAAGGTCAGCTTCAAGAAGAAACATACACCCACAGCTAGTCTTTTTTTCGTATATGTACAGAATATGCTTATAGTATATGCTTAACATGGAGAGATACCCTCTTGGAAAGATGCTACCTGGCCAGAGCCTTGACACAAAAACAACTTCTTCAAAAGAACTCTGAATCTTGAGTTTTGAAAACTGAACAAGTACGGGTCCAACGCAGCATTTACACATAAGCACAGAAGTGTTGCTGAAGTTAATATTATCATTAATGAGGGATTTCTCAAAACATACTGTCCAAGAACATATACCACGAAGTTAGGAATATAACAGACAAGAAAAGTTATGTTAACAGCCAATACACAAAGTGTTACTTTTTTCTTCTTCTTCCTCTCCTCTATCTCTCTCAGTGCTGTAGGGTTAATAACAGTATGTTTGCACGAGAGTGACCAGTAGATCTTGGACGACAACACGATCAGAATCAACAGTGTCAACACACCGCAACTAATAATGATAACTGAATGGACTTTAAAATGATCAACACTGTCTGCAGGGCAACTTTTTCCGGCAATAATGGGTAGGATAGAACCCAGGGAAAACACCCAACATAATAAAATCATAATCTTTACGTTTCGAATTGAGAAAACTTGCTTGAAACTGTGAGGACGACAAACAGCGAAATATCGCTCAAACGACAAAAATGTCATTGTTCCAAGAGAAGCTCCACAAGCGATCCAACTGATACTACTTGAGGTAAGAAACGTGCAAATATAACTGTCTCCGTTAAGTACGTCAGGCCCTACAAACACCCGAAGAAGAAAAAAAGGACCCATAAATACTCCATACATGAGATCTGCTACAGCCAAGTTCAAAAGCAGATAGTTTGTGGGTGATCGGTGTTTTCTTGAGATGATGTAAATAACCAGGGAGTTGCCTGTCACATTGAAGACAAGAACAAGGCAATAAAATATAGAAAGGATGATAAACTTAAGTTCTGGTTCCATCTCCACTTGCAATTGTGGTACAATTAATGAGTAGTATTTGGCCAAAGTCCGTGTAGTTATTGTCCAAAAAACACTATAGTTTGGTTGTAATTTTGATTTGATGTCGATAGTTCAACTTCTATGAGGAGAGTGACGGATATGACTAATGTCAAGGTTTATTAAAAGAAGTGCATGTTTGTTCATCTTACTACAATTCTATCACGATGAATATCACTCATATCCAACTGTGGTGATGGATGTAATGAATTTATAAATTTTCAAAGAACATTTCAATTATCAGTTATTTCACACAATTATCATTCAAATTATTACAACTGAGATCAAGAAGGGCAGAGTTTATATTAGACCAAAGCAGCTGAAAATCTAACCATGAAAAACTAAATTAAACTTCGACAAACACATCTGACTGACTCCAAGGCTTTATTTAAAGCATGGCAAGCTTTAATAATAATAGATAGTCGAACAAATTTCAGATTTGACAAGTTTCCATGTGTATGTACCTGCACTAATTTGCGGACAGCGGATGACTTCTTAACCATGAATGCTCTGGCTGAGGATCTGAGACTTGTCTTGTACTTGTCTTGTACGAAAATATGCAACATAGATCTTGAGAGCAGGTTTCCCTCGTTGTCATTTTTAAAGAAAAGGCTTGTGACGTCATCAAGTAACGTCATAAATAAACATTCCTCGATATTTCCACTTCAAAATTCCAAAATACGATTTTAGAAAAGCCATTAAGTACTGTATTGTAAGTCAAAAACGGACTGATTTGATGCAATACCAAAAAGAAATCCACCAATAGGTTTGATTTCCAATATCTTTCATTAGAAATAGGGGGAGAGGGGAAGACTGGGTGTACCATTATTTAAATTCTCATAACTCGACAAATTTCGATGCTATCAAAAAACGGTTTTTAGATTTGATTTCCTCTGGTATGTACCTTTCATATTATTAACATTAACAGTTTGAATTCGGAATTCATTAAAATACATTAAACATCTTCAAACATTTGTTGTTGTTGTTGTTGTTGTTGTTGTTGTTGTTGTTTTTGTTGCTGCTGCTGCTGCTGCTGATGATGATGATGATGATGAAGTTGTTGTTCTTTGGTTTTGTTCTTGCTGTTGCCTTATTTTCTATCTTCACAGTATAAACAAATTTTTCCAAGGTTGATTCGCTTGTTGATTTCTAATCACAAGTTGTCTTTTTACGTATCCACCATCTGTTCAGTACCTTTACACAAAAACATCTTCTTTAAAAGCAATCTAAATCTTGTGTTTTGAAAGCTGAACAAGTACGGATCCAACGCAGCGTTGACCAACAACCCCAGTACAGTTATTAAAGATACTGGAAGCTGGATGTGGGAGTCCGGTTCCCAAATATATTGTCCAAGAAGGTAAGCAGTAAAATGGGGAATATCAAATATGATAAAGGTTATAATAACAGCCAGTACACAACGTGTTACCTTTTTCTTCTTCACTCTCTCCTCTATCTCTCTCTGTGCTGTAGAGTTAATTACCGTGCTTTTGCACCACAATGACAAATAGATCTTGATAGATAGCACAAGCAAAACCAAAATATCAAATGCAGTTAAAAAAGTGACGTACAATGAATGACTCTCTTGCTTAGGTGGGCAATCTTTTTGAACCATTAGCGGTACGACATTTGAGAGGGAAAAAAACCAACATATCAGCAGCATAATCTTCACATTCCGTTTTGAGAAAACTTGCTTGAAACTGTGAGGCCGACAAACGGCGAAATACCGCTCAATTGACAAGGCTACCATTGTATTGATAGAACCACCAGAAGCAATCCAACTCATGTTACCTGTGCTAAGAAACCTACAGATTAACGTGTTTCCATATAGCACATCAAGACTTATAAACATAGGGAAAACATACAGAGGAGCAAGAAAAAGTCCAAATAAGAGGTCTGCTACGGCTAAGTTCAAAAGCAGATAGTCTGTGCTTGATCGTTGTTTTCTTGAGATGATGTGAATGACCAAAGAGTTGCCTGTCACATTGAAGAAAAGAACAACGCAATATACAGAAATAACAATGATATGACCGATCTCTGGCGTCATCTCTACTTTAATGCAAGTCTGCAATTTCAGTATATTGCTGTCCAAAGAACACCACAGTTTGGTTGCAATGTTGAGTTGATATTGATTGCTCATGTGACTAAGGTTTATTAAAAAGATGCGACAGTGTTTGTTAATTTTACAGTTTTAGCACATCGATCATTGTCATTCATATATCCCACTACGGTGATGGATATAGTGATCGCCTTCTTTTTAAGACAATTTAATCATTACTCCGAGCAATATTTACCTATTTATTTTAGTTTTAATCATGGCTATTGTCGCAAAATAAAATTGCTGTTGTTGTTGTTGTTGTTGCTGCTGCTGCTGTTCTTGTTGTCTCGTTAAATTACAGCATATTTAAGTACCTTCAGAAAAACTCAGCTTATTCGAAAGCTTATTTTACTCAGTAAATTTTATCTTCGTAGGATATGTTTTAATGACATGGGACGTGAGTCAAGAACTAAACGTCAGTGGTAACTGTAAGTGGTAAGCCTACTCTGGGGTCTAAACTCACCTCACCTTAATGCAACATAAGTTTATCTACAAGTTACAAGATACAAGTCTTTATTTCACACTTCAAAACATATGCATTAAGTACAGACGTGTAGAATAATATTAGAAGGTAAAACTAGACATGTTGGCGGTATCAAATGTTAAATATCAATTTTGGAAGTGTGCGGCAGCCAGAGGACCAGAGCTTTCACTTGGCGACCTGCATGGCTACCGCCACTTGTTGATATTATCTTAAGACCATTCTAACAGTCCTCGCTGAAAGCACTCGTAGCGGACAGGGCAGAAAAACACTACAAAGTCTCTCATTATAAGGACACCAATGGGTATATAAGCTCAATATATCAATTGCCACCAACGTTTGGTGAATGCGACCCTGAGATAGACTTTGGGAAAGGTGACACTTTGATCAGCAAATAGCACATCGTTTTCGTAAATATCTCCCAGTAGCTTTAGCCTAGATCAATAATTTTTGCCATAGATTTTGAGCAATATTAACACAAATGTAGCCCTCACAGTTTTAATGTATGATGGCCAATTCAACATGAAAACATTACGAAAGCAGCAGCTTTGGCGTTTTTCTGGTATGTCTTCACAGTGAGCTAACAAGTACCCGTTAGGAATAAAATCTATTGTTAAAAATTTCGCGAGCGCTACGAGCGCTTTCTGCCATGAGTGGAGAGTCTGCTTAAATGTATAGGGTACATTTTATTGTACTACTTTTGCAGATGCATTATCACAATTACCTCACCACTATTCAGTTCAAATTTTAACATATCCACACATAAAATACCTAACACTTATTTACCACACCTTACAGAACAGTATGTTTTGTGGCTCGAGACTATTGATGTTTCAGTAGCGAGGCGAGGCCGAGCTACTTAAGTTCTAGAGGTAAATTATTAAATTTCCAAAATCGAAGCCTGAATATTATTTAATTTACTTCTGTTAAATAAATTTAAGATTCACGATTCACGCTTCTGATTGATGCATGTTCAGTCTGAAGTCTATGGTCTCTGGACTTGAAAGTCAACATGAAGAAGATCTCACGTACATTGTGTTACGAACAGTATCTGCATGTACAGTATATTCCCTGAATGCTTAGGATAAAGAGATACCTTCTTCGGAAGGTGCTACGTGGTCAGAGCCTTGACACAAAAACAACTTCTTCAAAAGTACTCTAAATCTTGAGTTTTGAAAACTGAACAAGTACGGGTCCAACGCAGCATTTACACATAAGCCCAAAATTGTTGCTGAAAACAACATCATCATTAGAGATTCATCATTTCTCAAAACAAACTGTCCAAGAACATATACCACGAAGTTAGGAATATAGCAGACAAGAAAAGTTATAATAACTGCCAATATACAAAGTGTTACTTTTTTCTTCCTCTTTCTCTCCTCTATCTCTCTCAGTGCTGTAGGGTTAATCACTGTCCGTTTGCACCAGAGTGACCAGTAGATCTTGGACGACAACACAATCAGAATCAACAGTGTCAGCACACCGCAACTAATAATGATAACTGAATGGACTTTAAAATGAACAACACCTTCTGTAGGACAACTTTTTCCGGGAATCAACAGTGTCAGCACACCGCAACTAATAATGATAACTGAATGGACTTTAAAATGAACAACACCTTCTGTAGGACAACTTTTTCCGGCAATCATAGGTAGGATAGAACCCAGGGCAAACACCCAACATAATAAAATCATAATCTTTACATTTCGAATGGAGAAAACGTGCTTGAAACTGTGAGGACGACAAACAGCGAAATATCGCTCAAACGACAAAACTGTCATTGCCCCAAGAGAAGCTCCAGAAGCGATCCAACTGATATAACCTGAGGTAAGAAACCTGCAAATATAGTTGTTTCCGTAAAGTACATCAGGCCCTACAAACACCCGCAGAAGAAAGAAGGGACCCATAAATACTCCATACATGAGATCTGCTACAGCTAAGTTCAAAAGCAGATAGTTTGTGGCTGATCGCTGTTTTCTTGAAATGATGTAAATAACCAGGGAGTTGCCTGTCACATTGAAGACAAGAACAACGCAATACAATACAGAAGGAATAACGAACTTCAATTCTGGTGCCATCTTCTCTTGCATTTATTGTGGCAGAATTAACGAGCTGTAGATTGCCAAAGTGCAGTTATTGCCCAAAGAACACTAAAGTTTGGTTCCAATTTTGTTTTGATGTCGATAGTTCAATCTCCATGTAAAGAGTGACGGATATTACTAATGCTAAGGTTTATTAAAAGAGCGATGGGTCAGTGTTGCAGTGTTCAGTTGTTTATTTTACTGACTACAGTTCTATTACACCTGGTTGTCATTCCCATCCCCCTGTAATGATGGATGTGACGAGTTCACGAAGTTTTGACTACTTCATTTTGACTATTATCTTAAAATTATTACTCACATTATTAGAAGACCAAGGTTTATATTACAACAAAGCAGCCGAAATTTAATAACGAAAACCTCAAATTAAACATCTACAAACGAATCTGATTATATTAATCCCAAGGTTTTATCAAAAGCACGGCAAGCTTTGAAAATATCACTATGGTTAGGCCCTCATACACAAGTAAAACAATTACCAATGACAAATTTTAATGATAATGATATGGACTTTCCCAATTAAGTACCCGGCCCGAAAATGACACTAGTGAAGAACGTCTGCGCATGCGTGCATATTACGATGTTTTCTTAAGAATGTATGAGTTTAGCTTGAAATGAAATGTTTGTGTTCTCAGTGTGTACATAAAATTTCTCTTCTATACTTTTGTGAGACAAAGATATTGCACTAATGAAGACATTATGTGAATACTAGCCCTAAGTTTGAAAAAATGACCTAAAGTTTTGACATATTGTGAAAACCATTGTTGAAGGCAAGCGTAAAAGCGACATTTGCACACTAGCACGAAGACGTGACTACGAGCATGGGCAGACGTTTTTCATCAGTGTCCCCGCAAACAAATTTTAGAGATGACAAGTTTTCTTGTCTGTGTACCTGCACTAATTTGAGGATAGAGGACGACTAAAAACGTGGGTTCAAATATGCCTGTCTTAACCATAAATGCTGGCTGACGGAGGATCTGGGACTAAGCCAAGTATACTGACAAATGTTCTTTAAAAAACCGTCTTAGCGAGCAAGGTTTGGCGGATATATATAGCGGACGACTAAAAATCGGTTCAAATATGCCTGCATTAACCGGCCATGAATGCTCTGGCTTAGGATGATCTGGGACTAAGCCAAAGATATGACAAAATTTCTTTGAAAAATAGTCTTAGCGAGCAAATGGATATGTCTTATTCTCATTCAAGTAGGATTTAATAAAAGTATTATATACAGAGTTGATTACATATCATTCAGCGACTTTAATCAATTTTGTTCTCATGTGTCAGAATTTGAAAGACAATTCAGTGAAATAATTAAAAGAAATAATGTCGAGCTTTTTTATTCAGCATTCTGACAATAGAAGACAACGTTGATTGATCATGATACGAGTGTTTTTGTGTAATAGAGTCGATTTCGTATGACTTTGAAAAACTACGGCACGGTCACGGCACGGAACCTCGCCTGCTGATGTCTTTACAAATTTGTAAAGAAATCAGCAGGCGAGGTTCCGTGCGTGGCCGTGCTCTGCCGTGACCGTGCCATAGTTGTTCAAAGTCATACGAAATCCACTCTAGTTTACAATGTGTTTATACTCCGCAAAGATGTCAGGTTTCCTGCAGCCGGCCAAACTGGCACGCGGACTGCCCTTATACAGTTGGTGTTGCATACACAAAGTACGTGCCCTTATTGCAAAGACATTACTTGCTCACTGCTTTTACACAAGAACATTTTCTTTAGAAGTAGTCTAAACTTGGAATTTTGAAAGCTGAACAAGTATGGGTCCAACGCAGCGTTTATACATAAGAAGACTGCAGTTACTTTGAACCAAATTTGATCAAGAGGGTTATCACTCCTCATATAATACATAATGTATACGATAAAATGTGGCAAATCGAACGCAATATATGTTATAACGACAGCCAGTACATAAAGCGTTACTTTTTTCTTCCTCTTCCTCTGTTCTATCTCTCTTTGTGCTGTGGGTTGGATTACAGTGTGTTTGCACCACAGCGACAAATAGATCTTGATGGACAACACGATCAAAAGCAATAGTGTGACCACTCCAACGGTAATGGCCATAACTGGATGGCCCTTCGGATCAGATGGTGGACAATGTTTCCCTGCACTTATTGGTAAGTTACAAGCAATAGAAAGCACCCAACAGATTGGCACAAGTATTTTGACGTTTCTCTTGGAGAAACATTGCTTGAAACTGTGGGGATGACAAACGGCGAAGTATCGCTCAATCGATAAAAAAATCATTGTGCCAATAGCGGCTCCACAAGCAATCCAACTGATGTTACCTGTGCTAAAAAACCTGCAGATTAAACTGTTTCCATATAATGCACTTTCGTTCATAATTATTGGAAAAAAGAAAAAAGGAACGAGAAAAAGTCCAAATAAGAGGTCTGCTACGGCTAAGTTTAAAAGCAGATAGTCTGTGGCTGATCGTTGTTTCCTTGAAATGATGTGAATGACCAATGAGTTGCCAGTCACATTGAAGACAAGAAGAGCGCAAAAGAAAACAGCAAATATGATTAACGATGCCTCTGAAGCCATATCATTAGAAATTATTTCCCAAGATTGCGTTGCTCTCCAAAGTGAAAACGATTCTGTTAATAAAATTAATTTCTCCGCAGAGGTAGGTTGTTTGCCCTTCACGATTGGTTGGTTGAGTGTTCACTATGATTGATTGCAGGCTTTATAAACAGGATGGAAGAGTGCTTTTAATTTGTTTTAGACTCTTATGACATGTCACTTCAAATTAAAGGCGGTGTTATACGAGACGATTTTTAACGACGATTTTCAGCGCAACGGCGTTCCGTTAAAAATCTTTCTCGTGTAACATGACACTTGGAACGATTTTCCTTGCAATTTTCGCTTCGGCAACGCGTTGCGAGTTTTTGAATCCAAGTCAGAAACTCGCAACGCAGAATATTGCAAATTGTTGCAACGTTGCGCGGAAAATCGTCGTTAAAAATCGTCTCGTGTAACACCGCCTTAAAGGAGAAACGAGTTTTTATTACACAATCGTCATCAAAAAGAAAACATATTAAAAACAACACTAAACGAAAGCCATATTTACAAATTATACTGATTTACAGTGCTTTTAGTTTGTTTTTAGAGTCTTATGACATGTCACTTCCACCCTTCCACTTCAAATTAAAGTGGAAACGAGGTTTTTATTAAACCAATCGTCATCAAAAAGAAAACATATAAAAAACAATGCGAAACGAAATTCACATTTATAAGATTATAATTTACAGTTAATATGTTAAGAAATCTAAACCAAAGACATACGCCGGCTGATCACAATAAATTAATAAAGAATAACAAAATGCTTTTTGTTTGTTTTAAAGGGACAGATTATCATTCAGCACCTTTCGCATCACATCATAGTAAAATCCATTTTTTAATCAGTCAAATAGCTGCAGTAAAATCGCCTTGTATATATTTTCTAACTATTTCCTAGATTGTGCTAATGTCTTCTAAGCGTACGTGCATGCGAGTGACGCACGTTTTTGTGCTCATCACATTTTGACGTCATCTGTGCATCTATTAGAGTACAGACGCACGGAAAAATGAAATATATTTGTTAAAGAGCGAGCTCCTTCGAAGCCAAATGCGTTGCCATAATAGAGAAAAATAACTCTGGTATAGAGTATCATTTATGAAGAACAAAGCATTTGGCTGAGAAATATCTAAGGTTAATTGATTTTCGAGTCATGACATGGAAAGCGCAAATCAATGCGCGAAGTTTCATGCATTTCCTTAAGACATAGTTCAATTCTTTTTAGTCTTGTCATAGAAAACGCGACTCAATGCAGATGTTAGGCCATTAAATGCCATGAGATGCCTCAAAATGTTTCGACGAAAAGTAATTACATTTTTGGTGTGTTGCCAGTTAACCAAGTGGAAGATTTAGTCAGTGCCCAACTGTACTTCAGTTGTTTATTGCTGTTGAAGCAAAGAGACTCATACAAGAACTGAAATGATTTCCACTGCGCAGCAATATCTATAAGGTAAGTTGTATCTTCTACTGGCCGAGAAATGAAAGAAGAGGATTTTTTTTTTCTCACACAACTGGGACCAGGACCCTAGGGGCCGTGTCACGTGTTCATTGTTTGAGGCAGTTGCTTTTTGCTGGCCGACATTTGCTGACTTTCAGTTCGAGCCCTTAAGTACCCACCCTACCCTCAGTCAGCATTGCTGGAAGAGTGTTTTTATTAGTTTGTTGTTGTTGTTGTTGTTTTTTTTTGTTGTTGTTGTTGTTGTTGTTCTTGTTCTTGTTGACATACAGCCTTATCTAGCTTATGGTGTAAAGTAATTGGAACAGGTTCAAAATCATTAAAAGTTACTGTGGATCCACCACTGCCTGTTCGCCGCCTTTGCACATAAACAACCTTTTTAGAAGCGCTCTAAACCTTGAGTCCTGGAAACCGAACAAGTACGGGTCCAATGCAGAGTTCAAGCACAAGAATAGCGTCGATACCCTAGGCAAAGCTTTAACTTTAGGGAAAAGATTTTGCGAAGTGTACCCTCCGATAACGTGTGTGATGAAATGAGGAATATAGCAGACAATAAACGATATAATGACAGCCAACACACAAAGTGTTACTTTTTTCTTCTTCTTCCTCTCCTCTATCTCTCTCAGTGCTGTAGGATTAATAACAGTATGTTTGCACCAGAGTGACCAGTAGATCTTGGACGACAACACGATCAGACACAACAGTGTCAGCACACCCGAGATAATAACAAACAGTGAATGACTTTTCAGTATTTTTGGTGGGCATTCTTTTTCTAACGTTAGAGGTATGCTTGAAGCAATGGAAATTGTCCAACAAAACAGCAGCATTATCTTCACATTCCATTTGCAGAAAACTTGCTTAAAACTGTGAGGATGACAAACAGCGAAATATCGCTCAATCGACAAAACTATCATCGTGGAAACAGAAGCTCCAGAAGCGATCCAACATACAATATAAGTTCCTAAGATCCTGCATATGAAACTATTATGAATCAATCCGCCAATGGCGAAGTAACTCGTGGATTGTCCCCTTTAGTTAAATTAGTTTAATTTTAGTTAAATAATGAGGTTTTTTTGAAGGCAAAATTATAGATCAATTAAAGCAATACATATTTCTTTAAATGATAGATCATTGCTCTCACAAATTTAAACATTAAGTTTGGGCCCACCTGTAAAGCATTTAAAGGAATTTTTAGGGAGTCAGTTGGATAATCATTAATAATATGAGCTAATGTAATTTTTTAGCAAAAAAATAATAGACTTGAGTACGAAAGAACAAAAGAAAAAGATAACGAAGCAAAGAAAAAAGATAAAAAAAGAAAAAAAAAAAGAAAAAAAATTATATGTACCACCCGGAAGTCGAACCCACGACCTTCGGAACTCGAGCCAGCAACGAACCGCTTGAGCTAATGAGCAATTCACTGTTTTCAAGATGATATTTTTTGTACATATTGCTAATTTACGTTTGTAACTTCCTTACATCTGTTAAATATGTACAAATTATGAAAGAAGTTTCTCTATGAACCAAATATCGCTATTAATAAAATAAATTACTCCATAAAAGTACTCATGATAGCCACCAAACTTAAACTTAATACGCATTTTTGATGCCGTTTCGGCCAGCGGGGCCGTAGCGGTTCGGCACGGCCAGTTTACTTTTTCGGCAGGTGGCACAGTTCGTACTCAAACTATGATTTTGTTTGCTTTTTATTTCAACATTTACTCTCGTGCTGATAGAGCACAAACACTAAATGCTTGGATGGCTCGTTGATATTGGACTGGCGACGATTTTTGATTTTGGACTTGCGACGATGTTGTTTGAAGACAGCGACTGCAAATTAAAGTCCCGATTGTTTTCACATCCGAGAATCGAACAGCTCAACTTGGAGATGACGAATTCCAAGCTGCAGAGGGAGCTGAGAGTAGTTCAGTACAAAATGTGACAAGGAATAAGAAATTATCTATTCAGATCTATAGGCATTTTTGCCTATCTTCGCGGAGTGTCATGAGACCCGTGTACATGTACACCACGAGGTATAATGTCGAGGGTCGACATCGAGCTTAGATCGTGTTCCTAAAAATTCAGTGTTGCTTTGTACACAAATCTAAAACAGTTACATTACGTCCAAAGCTTCTCGAGGCTGCTATACCAGGCTCGTATTAAACATGGTATATTTTCGTCTTGAATGATCCTGGGTTTTCGGCGAAAATTTTGATTCCTGAGCTCATATTTTTAGAAATTTTTGATCCCTGATCCTTGGTGCAAAAAACTGAGCTGATCCCTGATCCTGATCCAATGTCCCTGATCCTTGATCCCACCCATTTGATCCCTGAGCCCTAGTCTCTGATCCCTGATCCTGGCCATAATTTGGAGCTTGATCCCATATATCATGTTACGAGCCTGCAATATTATTATATTATAACAGAAGTTATCACCGTATCCTATTATCGGGAATAGGCCGGAAGTAAAGTTTCACAGACCGGAAGTTTACAGGAAAGTGAGTGAGTGAGTGACACAATAGGTTACTACCCTATGTATGCAATATTCTAGTTAGACAATAGATATAGATTGAATAGTGCCATTTCATGTTGTCATACACGAAGTACTAAGCTGACTCATTTGCATATTCGACCCCTCACAATAACTCATGGATTTGCAATCCACGAGTTAAAAAGTACATCAACCCGGATAGAGTCCGGAATCAGAAAAAAAGGAGCGAGAAAAATACCAAATATCAAGTCTGCTACAGCTAAGCTGAACAGTAGATAGTCTGTAGCTGAGCGCTGCTTTCTTGAAATGAAGAACATAACGAAGGAATTCCCTGTTATGGCAAACACAAGAACAATAAAATACACAACGCCAAAGATAACATCTTCTTGTAGAGACATATCTTCCTGTAGCAAAATGAGTAGTACTTGGATAATGAACAAAGTCTTGCTGTAGAAGGACTGATAAAGTTTGGTTTGAGTAATGAATTCAGTTCTTCACAGCTCAAACAGGATAGCCCATTACCAATAATGGATGATTCAACAATATTGTTAATTAATTCTGGGGATATTTGACGTCATTTTATTGTCATTCATAAACTCCCACTGCGCTGATAAAAACTTCAGTACTTTGTTAATTAATTTTGGGGACATTTGACATCATTTTATTGTCATTCATAAACTCCCACTACGCTGATAAAAACATACATTATTTTGTTTATATTTTATTTTGTTTTTATTATATTTACATTTAATTATATACAGTATAACACCTGGTTATATATGTAAGTCTATTTCATTTGTTATGTATTTTTAATAAATACTCATCCAAACTACAGCGTGTTTTACAACTTCATTAATGAAGGACAGCTTTAAAGCTTGTCAAAAATGCTTTTCATTTTCACATACACCTATTTAAAAAAGGTTGTCGTACCGGCGAGAGGTCTCGAGCCTACGCGACAAGGCCGAAAAGGAGTGTGGGTAGTAGGCAAAAAATTACTCGCTTTTCAGGTTTGGTCTTGATTTTATCACCAACAAGTGAAGTTCTTTAGTGTTTAAAGTCAAGGTATTTTGAGTTGTCGTATGGCTGATTTGTGTGGTTTTCATTCTCGGATGAAGTAATTGAACAAAAGCTACAATAGGGGTACAAATACAATATCGTATGGCTCTTTAACATTGAATTTCTACTTATATAGCTTTTCTTTCCATATTTATTCAGGTGGGTTTTTTTTCATGGTTGTGGCAATCAATCGGTCGGTGACCATAGATCGATAATGATGGATTCATAGCAAAGGAGGAAACCATATCCAGCTGCTAAAACATACTTGCTTATAGTGCTTTTATAAAAGTAATAATAGAGCAATAAAATTACACTAGGTAAAGGTAAAGCACTAATATTTAGCGTCGGTAGTTCCTTCAGCTGAATGCTGGTCTCCCAGGAAGCCGACGGTGCGCTCTTTAACAACAACATCATCAAAGGAGCTCGTTCATAAAACAAATTAAAGTGTCCACTTATTTACATCGTTTTTAGCTAAAAGGATCGCAAATTGTCTAGTTGTTTGCTTTAGACCGGGTGTGTGAAAAACCGCCAAAAAGGCAGCAACTCCGGTTTCTCGTTCCTTTTCTCCCTCTCAAATTGACATAATGTATTTGGTTATAGCCATTTGCAAGGAAGAAGTTGCCATTCAAATACAAATAATGGCGTTTGCTTTGTCACAGATCCTGTTTCATTTTAATTCAGAATCAACGCAATGTTCATTTGATATTGATCACTCAAATATGGCAAAAAGAAAATTAAAATAATTGAGAATTTTGAAATGGCAAAACTCATTTAATTTGAATTCAAATAATCAAATGAATAAATTTTCAAGTTCAATTTACTAGCTATACTGCGATATTCGTTCATAAACTCATTAGTGGGATCATAAGAGTTTAATTCTAGTTTAATATAAATATTTAAATTTTCTCCGTCCTCCGTACGACTTCAGACCGCCTAGCCTGCGTGGCGGCTCTAGGGGATTGGGGAGGAGGACAGGGGATTGGGCTACAGACCGCCAAAAATGTGCTCTGTTCAATCAAAGTTATTAAAGAGGGGAATATTAAAGTGAATCTCTGCAGACTTCAAAAAAAATTACCATTTAGGCCTGCTGTATGGGCAACCCTCTGAAACAACATTGAGAAGGAGGAAGGGGGGAGGGAGGGGGGGGGGGGGGGTGGCAATGTTTTTGATCTGTGTGGTGACGACAACGAGATAAGATTATGATCTCTGCAAAGACCTGCACTCTCTCAACCAGTTATGTCCAAGATTGTGGTGTGGGCTGCGTCGGTGTATAAAAATATAACATGAAATTTCAACAATCTTATGCAAATGT
The DNA here is from genome assembly GCA_029948255.1 of Telmatactis stephensoni. Classification (NCBI taxonomy): domain Eukaryota; kingdom Metazoa; phylum Cnidaria; class Anthozoa; order Actiniaria; family Isophelliidae; genus Telmatactis; species Telmatactis stephensoni. The sequence goes on from JALIZF010001895.1 coordinate 1,218,058, forward strand.
ATCTGAACTCAATCATAACTTCTCTATGATTGGGTTGACAGAAACCTAAATTAAATCCCCTGAGAATACACCTAATTAGGAATGGAAATTTGTAACACCGTATAAAAAGAGAGAGAAATTAAAGATGTTTCGAGCGACGAATTCCATCATGGAACTAAAACATTTCCAATTAGAATCCAACGCAGAGTTTAGAGTGATTTTCATCGGACTGTGAAACAATTACTAATAGTCAGTGTTTAGAAGTGTCTAATAGTTGCATTGCAACAAAAGAAAACAATGGGTGCAGAGTCTACTAGTGTCTATTAGCTTAGTAACTATTTCACAGTCTGGTGAAAATCACTCTATGTTATTGATCTTGAGTGTAATTATACTATTAATAACTAATAGAAAAAGGCAAAATTTAAAAACAAAGGGTACCTGTTCAGCTAAGGCAGATATGACCTTCCCAAGTGTTGTAAGCGATTTGTTGATATTTGCACCCTCCTAAAATTACAAAACATCGTTAATGACATGATGGTTGTAGTGGTGTGGCGGCGGTGGCGGTGTGGTGGAGGTAGTGGCGGTTGTGGTGGAGGTTGTGAGAGTGGTGGTGGTGTTTCTGGTGGTAGTGGTGGTGCTGTTACTGGTAGTGGTGTTGCTGGTAGGGGTGGTGGTGGTGATGGTTGTGGCGGTGTTACTGGTAGTGATGGTGGTAGTGGTAGTGGTGGTGGTTGTGGTGGTGTTACTGGTAGTGATGGTGGTGATCACCATCACTGGTGATGGTGGTGTTGCTGGTATTGGTGGTGGTAGTGGTTGTGGTGGTATTACTGGTAGTGATGGTGGTGATCATTGGTGATGGTGGTGTTGCTGGTAGTGGTGGTGGTGGTGGTGGTAGTGGTGGTGTTACTGGTAGTAATGGTGGTGGTGGTGTTGCTGGTAGTAGTGGTTGTGGTGGTTTTACTGCTAGTGGTGGTGTTACTGGTGGTGATTGTGGTGGTGGTGTTACTGGTAGTGGTGGTGGTGGAAGTGGTGATGACTTGAACTAGGAGCCACTTAGCGTGGGTGTTGATTAATGCCACAGTATATACACTTCAGGACAGCGTTTTTGAGGGAGGATAATTGTAATCTATAATACAGAAGATTACCTTTAATCTCTCTCCTGTATTACCGGTGGAATCGGCCCTCTCACTCCCAGCAAGATCAACCAGGCTTAACTTGCTAACCTGCAAAAATATCCGTAATTTTTATGTAGCCTACCTTACCATATATTTAACATCCTTACAATCATATATGTACAACGGCGTGCAGAATAGTTGAGACACTGTGCCCTAACATTGACGTTCTTTGATATGATACCCACCATGTAGGTGTTGAAGCGGCCATATATTCTAAACCCCCCTCCCCTGACACAAGGTTGGTTGGGTCAAGTGTTGGACCTAGCAGCAATCTCCCAGGCCTACTCAACATTGAAAGAGGGGGAGCATAAAACAAGCGCGACTAATTTAGGCCAAAATTGGGGCAGTGTCTCAACAGGTTCTGCACGCCGTTGTAGATCAGCGTCAGGTTTGATCATAATGAGAAGAGTTCATATTCTCTCAACAATTCAATTTAATACTAAAAGATCGCAAAGATCTCCTTCAAGAATTAAAAAGAATTCAAAGCGACAAACGTTACCTTTTCGGTAGTAAGTTTACTTAGATCATCGTGTCTGAAATAGAAGACAAATAAAAGAATCCACTTACAAAAATTCAAGTTATGTTGGTATTTTACACTGAAGCAAATAATCAACCATAACAGCAATCTAAAAGTAATTATGGCTCAAATAAAACTACTTAGGACAATGATAATTTCTTGTAACGTTGCGCACAACAACTCGCAGTTCAAATTTCGCATCCCAGCCGTTAACACCCGTACATACGGTGCAACGTACATTTCTTGTAACGTTGAATTGCGCGCAACAATCCGCAGTTCAAATCACTAGAGTAGATTTCGCATGAGTGTGAAACGGACCGTGCCGTGCCGTGTCCGTGTCAGTGCCGTGTTGTCTATAAGAACATTTGAAATTCCTGCCGTAATCGTGCGGTGACCGTGCGGTGCCGTTTTCACAGTCATAGGAAATCTACTCTATCCGAACTGCTAAGGCCTGTACACAGTACGGTACGACGTTAAATTCTTGTAACACTGTTGTAGCTCGACAAGGCATTCCTCGCCGACTGTCGCGTGATGCATTCATGTGCATGCATTCCGCATTCGTGATGCATTTTCCAGTAAGTGATTCTATGATTCTCCATCGTTAATATACACTTATTTCAAAAAACGTCGTGGCTCAGAACATCAAGCGTCAAGCAAAGACCGAAATGAATGCTGGTTTCATGTCGTAATGTTTCAAATCAGACTTGTTTTTAACTAATAGACCTTTTTGCGATAACAAACATTCTCGACATCTCGTGCAGATAAAACAAAAGAACTTTTTATTAATCATGACATCTTGAATATTGCATTGTTCAAGGCTCGTGGAATGTTTGTACCTAGTTGAGCGTTGAACATATAATTTTAAATGTAAACACAAAATAAACTAAAAGGGATTTGTTTTCACTCCATGTTATATGTTATGCCTACTGCGTTTAGACATGTACTCACGGTTCTGACTACCGAGTATTCGATATGCTAATTTAGGCCCCGTAAACACATAGGACTATTGAAGTCCACACGAAAACGATGAACGTTACACGAAAACGATGAACGTTTTCGAATCCTTTTAGAGTCGTCAATACGTATGCGGTTTCGTTTGTAAACGTATACTTTTTAACCGTTTAGCTCCGTCCACACGCGAACGCTTTGTGAATGTTCCATTGATAATTCGTCAGCGCTCTCCACACGAAAACGGAGTTTTCGAAAGTATCCACTTTAGAGAACGACTTCGAAAATATTCCTTTACGGTGAGCGTTTTCATCGCTTTCGTGTGGATGGAAGACCTAAACGCATAAAAAAGTATATGTTTTGGAACTATGAAAACATAAAGATAGCTGCCAGGAAATCCCTTTATACCTTTGCTTTCAATAAATTCACATAAGCTTTGGCACTCCCGTCTCACTGTTTAGCATACTAACCAGTACTTGCGGTCACTTCATATTGGTTTGTGTGTGTATACAGACCTGTATACATATCAGGGGATACCTCACACATTGAAAATTCCATCTTGAACAACGAATCCTCGAAAAAGTAAAATGATAAGATTGCATGGGGTTCGGGGATCGATCATAAATGTCAGTGTAATTACAGCATTAAATAATATATGAGTATATACGGCGCGCAGAATCGTCCAAAATTATGACACTAAGTTTGAACAGATAAATGTTGGTTGACAGCGTTACATGGCGTTAGATGATATTTCTCTTCTCAACACAAAAAACTGGGTCAAAGACTACACAAATCGTTTGAAGACCAAAAACCCAGTCGAAGACTCAAAAAAAAACTTGTTAAAAGGCAGAAAAAACTCGATCGAAGACAAAAACTTGGTCCAAGACAAAAACTTAGTCCAAGACAAAAACTTAGTCCAAGACTAATAGCTCGGTCGATGTCAAAAAACTCGGTCGAAAACTAAAAAAAATCTAAATTAGGTCTAAGAACAAAGATCTAATAGTCAAAGGTATCAGTTTCGTACTCTGTTTAGAGCAGCATTTGTATGATGTAAAAGAGACCTTGATCACCATGCAATGATCGTATTAAAGTCCCTTGATGCGTTCCTTGCCGTGACCGTGCCGTTTTCACAGTCTTACAAAAATTGCTCTAAATCGTCTTTTCTCCTGTGAGGACGTGTATAAAATTGTAACTAAAGATCATGCTTTTAGAGTAGTTTTTGTCTAGCTGTGGAAAACTCACGACACGCGAGTAACAGTTCTTCAATGGTGCACTGTTCCCTTTTCAGTCTTACCACATTTCAAACTCTTCTTCTCTTTCTTCTATCTTTAGCATACAAAAATATTCTGAGGATCGCCGGCTATAAGTACGACGATCTCTTTAATTTTCCCGCCATTATTGCGATCGCAATTATGGTCGAGATTCGCAAAACACTGTGGATTTCTTTCTTTCAGACCAGTTATGGTACAATTTGCCAACAGCATAAATTGATTCGAATGACTAAACAAAAAGGGAAATAAGTGATCTTTTACTGATTACAATATATGCAACGTGGATCGACATTCCGCATCAGAAACACTTTCACGATTGTTCAGTTGATTGCATCACCCTATCTCTTCCTGACTCCTTTAGTAGAGATGAATACAGGCAAAGGCGAAGTGAAAGCAATCGTGTAGATGAAGAACTGTTTAGTTGTTTATATTTACATTTACGTTTAGGCCTTCGACACGAAAGCGATGGAAACGCGCGCTCACCGTAAAGGAATATTTTCGAAAACTTCTCCAAAGTGGATATATACTGTACTTTCGAAAACTCGATCCGTTTTCGTGTGGAGAGCGCTGACATTGATTAATTATCAATGGAACTAAACGGTTAAAAAGTATACGTTTACAAATGAAACCGCATATGTATTGACGACTCTAAAAGGATTCGAAAACGTTCATCGTTGTCGTGTAACGGTCATCGTTTTCGTGTGGACTTCAATAGTCCTATGTGTTTACGGGGCCTAAATTAGCATATCGAATACTCGGTAGTCAGAACTGTGAGTACATGTCTAAACGCAGTACGCATAATAACATGGAGTGAAAACAAATCCCTTTTAGTTTACTTTGTGCCAAGTGCTTACATTTAAAATTATATGTTCAACGCTCAACTAGGTACAAACGTTCCACGAGCCTTGAACAATGAATATTCAAGATGTCATGATTAATAAAAAGTTCTTTTGTTTTATCTGCACGAGATGTCGAGAATGTTTGTTATCGCAAAAAGGTCTAATTACAAAACTGTAAGCATTTCCACGTGCTTGTTAGTATAGCTAGAGTGCACTCAATTCTGTTGATAACGAGTCTGATTTGAATATAATACCAGCACTAAACCAGCATTCATTTCGGTCTTGGCTTCACGCTTGTTGCTTTGAATTGCGACAACGTTTTTAAAAATAAGTGTAATTAATCTTTGTAAACACAGAGCTCCACTCTCTCTCCCAGTTTCGTACAAGCTTACAAGAAAATTTTGCATCATGTGACATCTCGTAAAGTCTTGCTACACACAAGAAAATTTGTATCATGCAACCAAGTTGTCAGTTTCTGCTCGAACCAAACCACAAATCATATCAAGTGAACATGTTGTAATAATTGCTTAACAAATGAAGTTAATATTACAGAACTTTCGTCTTATTTAACACAAGGCATCTTGTCATGGCACTTACTTTCTTTGGGTAAATATAATACTGAAGATTGCATGCGATCTACTGCTGGTTTCATTCATGTTGGTAGCTGCAACAGTTCTGTGAAGAAATCATTCACTGACATTAATTTGCTTTCGTTTGTCTGTGTTCCAGTTGGATATAACATGAGGCCAATAATTTCTCACCTCGCTTTGTTGCCCTCATCAATCAAGTCATTTATATCAGCAAATGATGTGACGGCAAGTTTTGTAAGATCTTCAACATATGGGCCAAGGACGGGATGCTCTCTAGAAGAAAACAGATTTGAGAACAAAATACTGTCAAACACATCAGTCATCGTTTCACATCGACGTATCGTTAAGCCGAAACGCAGAATGTAGAGGGAGATAAAGTACGCTCGTTCGACCTCATTTTGTTTCCAGGACTACTCTTCTCCTAGCTTCTACCTTAAAATAAGATTATTTAATGCTATTACCAACACATATTATCACAAGTGTTTGACCTGTATTGGAAACGAGTCTTTTTTATCGAGTGCACATCTCATAACTTTTGACAAGTGAGTCAAGTTTGTTCGAAAGTTCCAAAGTTCAAGTCGTACTTTCGAAGTTCATAACGGACTTCTTTGGCAAACTTCAATGCAAGTTGCTGTGCAATTGTGCAATTCGTTAGAATCGTTTTGCACCGAGAATGTCAATTACATCAAAAGGCATGACAGTGCTCTTCCTAAAGAAATTTGCAATTCTATCATCAAAATAGAATCATCCATGCTTGGAGAAGCAAGTGTAGCAAAGATGGTCAGTGCGCGGCCTTCTAAAATAGGCCGCAAGTTCGATTCCCAGTCACCTTACATTCGTTCCGACTTCCTTCCATTCCGTTTCTCCTCAATTTGCTTTAAGTATTCTTACAACGGAGCACTGATGACGAGGGGGTAAAGAGCCCACCGCCGGCTTCCTATATGAGACCAGTTTCGTGCTACCAAGGAACTACAGACGCTAAATATTAGTGCTTTAACTTTTTAGCATGGTCCAAGGAAATCAACTCTAACAAAATTCAGAGTCGCGTGGTAAGTAAGTTTGAACTGAACTTCGCCAAAGAAGTTTCTTTTGAACTTTGAACTTTGGAACTTCCGAATGAACTCCGAACTCACGAAACACACAGTATTATTTTATTGCATCTCATGTGGAGTCTGATTGGCCATCATCGTCATCAGCGGCATTTTGTATATAGTCAATTGAAGAAACGTTTTCAGGTCTAAAAACATAGAACATAGAAGCTGAGACCGAAATGGTGCATGGGATGTGAATAATCATATTCTGATTTATTCATTTACATTTTATCTTCGATGCAAAATGCGGAAAACAAATGCAGGACCTGCGTTGGCGGGCCGTTTGGCTTCGATTTTTATCGGTGTAAATGAATAAACGAGAATATAATTATTCACATCCCATGCACCATTTCGGTCTCAGCTTCTATGTTCTATGTTTTTAGACCCGACAACGTTTCTTCAATTGACTATAGATAACAAAAAAGTTATGGTCAATAATGGCAACACCACCAACTGGAGTAATTATTATGTGAACTATTTTTAACAATACATACCTAACTCTGAGGTTATTTTTTGCAGTAGGACTCAAAAGATCTCTGACTCGTTCACAATAGATTTCCAGGTAGCTGACCTATATTATCAACAACATATCAGCAAAGAACACCACTTGCAACGAAATCAAACCATAAGGGAACTAACCTCTACAGAAAATGTCAAATCATCACTTGTTTCTTGTTCAACTTTCATAAAAAGTTCTTCGCACAACTTTGAAAAGAGAAAAACAGTAAACTTGCTGATATGGAGAATACTGATGGTAGCTTAATGATAATAACGAAGTTTTCAAATTTTTGGGAGATTACAGAAACAATATTAAACCTTAAACACTGGATAAGTTTCGCTAAATGATACACAAGCTTTCGGTCGAATCCTTCAAACCCTGCTATAAGACCACGAACCTTTTTATTACGGGAGAGCTTGTATTTTTTCAACGCGCATGAGTGAAGACGTGGTGAAAACTGTCGCTCAAGTCGGCTGTGTAAACAAGCTTAATGGTGCGTTTACATGGGCGATTTTATCCCGAGCTGAGATCGTTACAGGACGAGCGTCAACCCGGGACCGATAAAACACTTCCAACCATTCGTTTCACCATCCCCTCCCACCCCTCCGTACAGTGTTCTGGATAATTGCACATCCAATATGGATTATATCCAACATTCCCTGATTGATAATTAGGAGACGGTAGCTATTTCCTAAATAGATAAAAGATAAAACACTGAAGTAAAAGTAAATGCATTCTTGTCAGGGGCGGATCCAGGGGGGGTGTCCATAGGTGCAGCGGACATCCCCTAGCGCCGTACGACATGACGTCATCAGATTCCATTGTTAGGAGGCCGCCATCTTGGATGTGACGGCATCTCTCAAGAGGCCTATTTGGGACACCCCCTTGGCAAAATCCTGGATCCGCCCCTGCTTGTCTCGGTCTTCATAAAAACGTCCCACAAACTCGGCCGGTTACGAACTTCGCCCGCAACGAAATCGCCCACGTAAGCGCACCCTCAAGCCATGGTTCATACGAGCGATGCAAATGCAAACACAAATGCAAATGCAACCATTTTTCACAAATGAACGCAAATGCAAGGACTAAGCAGATACGCATGCGCAATCAAGGTGTTTCCAAAGACAACGATACGATGGCTGCATGTGAATTTGCATTTGCACAAACCCTGGTTTACACGATAAAAAGTCAAACATTCAAGTTCAAGCACAAATGCAAACGCAAGACAATGAAATTTTTTCCATCCCTTGTGCTTGCCAGTGCATCTACAGTTGTGCTTGCACTTGCGTTTCTCAAGTTCACACGTATATCGACTTGCACTTGCACTTGATCTGTGTTTACATTTGCGTCACTCATGTAAACCAGGCTTAAGAGTGCGTTGAGTCACGTGCAGTGTGAACTGTACCGAATAACGTGAATTGTGATTAAAACAAAGAGACAAAAGTGATCCAAGCTATTACCTGAGGAATGATCCCTTTCTGGTCAGGTTCTTGCTTACCCATCATAGTGTAAGACTTACCAGAGCCTGTCTGACCATATGCAAAAATGCATACATTATACCTAAAGTACATATAAATTCCAATGTTAATCCTTTGTAATTTATAGATGATTCTAATTTCCAGTTGCTGAGCTGGTGAGATATTCCCCATTCAGAATGAGGCATGCTAAATTGTTGTTGAAAAGTACCAATGACGGGTGGCAACTTCCATGTTTTTGCCTGAAGCAAGAGTGATGCTCTTTGTATAAAATAAATGACACATTCTTTTTTTAAATATTAATATACCCTTCAAATGCATGTTCAAGCATCTCCTTGCCAACATCAGAGTAGACTTGTTTTTGACTAGCAAAATGTGGATCCGTCTGCAAATACAAATGTATCACACAAGAGCCATCAAAATTCTGTCAAGTCATGGAAATGTATAGAAATCTTAAGGAACATTACAGGTGAATTGGGATGCCATTTGTGAATTGGGATACCATTTGCCAAGTAATGATGGTTGTTACATGGGTATGTGCACAGTTGTGGTTGATAACTGATTGGAATGTGGCTGGTATTGTTGTTGGTATGTGGTTGGTAAATGGTTGGTATGTTGTTGGTGTGTGGTTGGTACCTGATTGGAATGTGGTTGGTATTGTTGTTGGTATGTGGTTGGTGTGTGGTTGGTACCTATTGGAATGTGGTTAGTATGTGTTTGTCAAGGTGGTTGGTGTATATGGTTGGTACCTGATTGTGTTTGGTAAGTGGTTGGTGTATGGTTGGTATATCATTGGAATGTGGTTGGTAAATAGTTCTCAAGTTGGTGTATGGTTGGTACCTGAATGGAATTTCGTTGGTAAATAGTTCTCAAGGTGGTGTATGGTTGGTACCTGAATGGAATGTCGTTGGTATGTGGTTGGAGTATGGTTGGGACCTGACTGGAATGTGGTTGGTATCTAATGTAGTTGGTGTATGGTTGGTACCTAATTGGAATATGGTTGGCATGTGGTATTTCAAACTGGGTCTAGTCCTTTCATTAGGACATGGAAAGACTTCGGTTCTTTTGGGAAGCAAGGGTGGCCGAGCGGTGAGAGCGCCGGTCTGTCACTGCTGTGGCCCCTCGTTCAATCCCCAGACAGGGCATCACATGTGGCTTGAGTTTCTTGTTTGTTCTCTCCCTTGCTTCCAGGGTTTTTTCTCCGAGTTCTCCAGTTTTTCCTCCCTCAGTAAAAATGAACTACTGTAGTTTCTAAGCTGTGCTCCATGATCAGACATGGGTCGTATGGTGGCTGCTACGTGTATGTGTATGTAAAATTGTATGTAAATGTGTGATTGTTTAATTGTCTCGTAATGAAAGCGCCTTTGTAAACCTTCGACTCAATCACGTTGAGCTGCCCCCTTTGTAATTCATCAGCACTTAGCTGCAAGGAAGGGTGATTAGCTACTCCTAATTTATTTGGTTGGTAAGTGGTTGAAGTATGGTTGGTACCTGATCATTGGAATGTGGTTGGTATGTGGTTGGTGTATGGTTGGTACCTAATTGGAATGTGGTTGGTATGTGATGCTTAAGGTGGTCAGTATGGTTCAATGGTAGCTAACTGGAATATTGTTGGTATGTAATGGTTAAAGTGGTTAGTATGGTTGGTACCTGACTGGATATGTAGCTGTTAAGGTTGTTGGTATGTTGATAGCTGACTGGAATACTGATGGTAAGTGATGGTTAAGTGGTTGGTATAGTTGATACCTGACTAGAATGCTGATAGTATGTCACTGGTTGAGAATGTGATTGGTATAGTTGGTACCTGACTGGAACACTATCAGTATGTATAGCTGTTAAGGTGGTTGGTATGGTTCATAGCTGACTGGAAAACTGTTGGTATGTGGTTGTTACAGTGGTTGGTACCTGAATGGTATTTTGTCTGTGGTATGTGGTTTGTTCCTACAGTTGAACCTCTTATAAGAAACCACTCAAAATATCAAATCTATAGGTGGTTGCCAATGAGGGGAGCCAACTATATAATTAAAGTGGATCCCCACATAATGGTGACTAGAATAGGTCAGTTGCATGATGGCATCGTATACTACAACTACCAGAATGCTTAATTGCCCACTTTCTTTTGTAAAATAATTAGTGCCAATTGTTCGACTATTCTCAAAAGGGAATAAAAATCTGAATAAGAAAGAAAATTTGTAGAGCATTCTCACTGGTAGTTGTAGTAAAATGATGCCATCATGCAAATGGCCTATAATTGGAAATGCAGTTTTGTACTTTGGAACATTGGTTGCTTATGAGAGATGGTTGCTTAAAACAGGCTGGAGTGATTTGCAAGAGGACGTATGACTGTATATATTGTTATAATTTAGACTTCATCTTTCATAAATAGATAATGAGGTTGAGAGATAGAGCGATAACACTAAAACCGTGAAACAAGTACTAACTAAAAAGTACAAATAGTACTAATGAAACAATAGAAAACAAAGGGTTTTGCTACTATTTGTCTCTATTTAGTTGCTAAGTTATTTCACGGTTTTAGTGTTATCGCTCTAGTAGCAAGCCATTTACCTGCAGTCAGCTTAATAGCAATGCAATTAGAAATATCAAGTATTCTGGACAAAATTTAGTATTCAAAAATATGAATTAATGTTGTACCTGACAATGAGACCAATATGAATGATCAAATGTGAAACTTTTTGGTTTTTCTCTCAAATTCTTTGGGTTTAGTATAGCTAAAATTCAAAGAATTGCAAAATTAGCTAGGAGACTAGACACAGAATTAAATCAGAGCCAGAGGGCAATATAAAAATTCAAAATATAGAAAATTTGAGGAAAAGGAAGGAAGGAATGGAGGAAGGGGAAGGAGGGAGGGAGTGAGGAAGAGTGGGGGAGGTGGTGGAAGAGAGAGCAAATTAATGGAATGTTTGTTCAGTATAGATTCTTAATATTAAAGTATATACCCAGACATGTACATTAATCATTAATGACCAGTCACTGAGACAACAAAGCAGTTTGCTGTCTTAAAAACCCAAGATAAAATGCATTCAAGCAACCTTACTGAAGTACCATATGTTAACTTATATATACTGTTATCAAAGTAATCTAAAATGACAGTTTTTATAATATCAACAAATTATTCACATGTAAAAAAATGGCACAGTTGTCACGTACTATACAATTTGCTATCCAGTTTTTTCTAACATTTTAGTAATAATTGTTCATTTCATGCAAACACAAAAACTAGTAATTTTGTTTGAATGATTTTAATTAGTTAACACCTCTTAACTAAGTGAATAATAGCAGTATAGGAAGTATAGATTAATCTATAATCAGTTTGTAACTATTGATTCATCTGGCTGATTAAAGATCAAATATTATTACACCGAATCTTTAAGTTATACACTTTTCTGTTAGCAACAAATACAACTGCTTTCGCTAAAGAAATCCTTGCACAATTCAATTCAGTAACAAGCTGACTAGCTGACTTACTTGTAGTGGATGCATGCATGCCGATGATACACTTGCAGTTGCGATGGTATTCGCGATTGTTGAACGGTCGAACACGAACACACACTTTGACAGAAGACATGGCTATCTCTTACAATGTCCAAGATTGTCTCTAGACAACTTGCCGTCATTACGAACTCTCCTTCACACCATTGTGGTGAGTTTGTTGTCCTAATTGCCCGCCAGCACAGCTTGAATGAATGGCTTCAGCCTGGTCAAATTCTCTTCGTTATAAAGTCTTTTGTCAAAACTGACATATATTTGGAGGGTCTAGAAAAGGTAGTCTTGGATTTAAAATTGCTTTTGAAATATTTACTTCTGCCGAAAGTCAAATATTTTGTATTTTGATGAGCCAAACCACACATCATATGATTTTCACTTAGAAAATGTCACGTGAAGGAAAGGACTGGACCGGAAGTTCCTTTCCAAGTTAACTTCCGGTTAAAAAAAGTTCCCACGTCACATTTTGGATAAAAAAGCATGAGAATCCAAAATGGCCATACTATCTTCATTGATCGTTTTGTGCTCTTGTTTACTGTAAAAGGAAGTTTAAAAGGAGTTTATAATCACAAAGTATTTTTAATCACAAACTTCTGCATGGTCAATGCTCGTTCCCAGGAAATAACATTGTGCAACCAGGCTCGGTTACCTCTATTTTTACGCAATTTTCCTGAATCATTGCAGTGTTGTGTACGAGCAAGATTCGTGTGTATTTTACATTTTTCTCAACAAATTTAGTCCTTAAACTTAACAAAAATGATTCCAAGATCATGTGCTAGTATGTTAAGGACAGCTCTAAGTTTCCCGGAATATCTTGCCCTTCAAAATATGGCAAGATCTCCACGTGTTGTCATCAGTGGTTCGCGATTGTGTTCAGCTGCGACCAACACCGAATCTAATGGTTCTTCAGAAAAAGTTGAATCAAAAACAAGCGAAGGGTCTGAAAATCTCGACTTAGTTACTAAATTACAGGAAAAGGATAAACTGCTAGCGGAAAAGGACAGTCTACTACAAGATCTAAAAGTGAGTAAAGTTCATCTTATGTAATAATTTGTAACTATGCCAAGCCACGTGGATCTAACTGAAAACTAGGAAAAGCATGGAAAGAATTTCAGTGAAAATTCTAAGTAGCTAAAAATATGAACAACTAATTCTTGATAAATTGATGGCTCCCCTTCAGGTTTACCTTCCTAACTAAGTATTTCTTTAGATGTGTATCACAACTTAGGACGTATGAATGAAGTGTCAGCTCTTTAACTCTCGTTGCTAGCTCCTTTCTATACAGTGCACATGCCTAGATAATTGTCAACATAATTTAACAATATAATTTATAATGACCCATTTTACTTTCAAGATCTTCACCACAAAAAGAAATGAATGAAAAGGTCTATTATTCTGTTTTTCACTTGTAAAATTTACTGTCCCATTAATTGTAAGTCACATGAATATTAGGTAGACTTAGCAAACAGGAATTGAAATGAAAAAGAATACTGCAGGTACTGACCATCCTCGGGGACCCAGGGCGAAGGGGGAGGGGGGGGGGGGGGGAGGACCGGAGGGGGAGGGAGAGGGGGAAGAAAAGGAAAAGGAGAAAAGGACGCCCTGGGCGTTTGACTACCCCAAACCATTTCCAACGGCAAAACTTAGTCCTCTCTCTGATTGGCCTCATTATAATTTAATTATAATGAGGCCAATCAAAAGCATTTGTGCGGTTGAGCTCGATTCGTCTAAAATTACAAGTAAACAAGTTGACCCCACGCATTGCAACACCTCTTAAAACAAAGCGAGCGGACACGTGAAAATCTTAAACAGAAACAGAAGCTGGTTGTATCGAAAATTATTCAGAAACAAGATGTGTTTGCAAAGCTTCCCACAGGATTTGGGAAAAGTTTGACTTTTTAAATTTTGCCTGATCTCGGTGTGCAGAACTTGACACACAAACATGTTAAACTGTCATAGCATCCAAGCGTTAATTGAGATGTGCCAGATATTTTTGTTATATGACCTTGTTTACGTGGGATATCCCTAATAGGATTAAGTTTTGTCGTTGGAAATGGTTTGGGGTAGTCAAACGCCCAGGGCGTCCTTTTCCCCTTTTCCTTTCCTTCCCCCTCCCCCTCCCCCTTCGCCCTGGGTCCCCGAGGATGGGTACTGACAAATTATGTCAATTGCCAGTGTCAAATATACAGCACAAAAGCAAGTCAAATGGCATCCTGATCGAATATCAATGGCATTAGACTCTTGTTGTGGCATTCGTTGACGCAATGAACAAGTGTGATAGACTCATGATCATCTCAGGCCCCATTCTTGCATGGTGTTGCATTTGCTAAATCTTCCTATTATATGTTACAATATTAATTTTATATTCCTTATTCTGTAGGATAAATATCAACGTTCATTGGCTGAAAACCAAAATGTCATTCAGCGTAGTCGTAAACTAGTTGAGGAAGCAAAGCTTTTTGGAATCCAAAGTTTCTCCAAAGGCTTGCTAGAAGTAAAAGATGTCCTTGAAAAAGCAACAGAATCTGTTCCAAAAGAGGAGCTTGACAACAATGTTCACCTTAAGAATTTATTTGAAGGACTAACTCTTACAGATACGCAGCTACAGAAAGTGTTTACTAAAAATGGCTTGGAAAAAGTTGATCCCATTGGAGAAAAGTTTGATCCACATTTCCATGAGGCAGTGTTTCAAGTACATTTTCCAGATAAAGAAGATGGTACAGTTGCATTAGTTCAAAAAATTGGTTATAAATTGAATGGACGGACTCTTCGACCTGCTCTTGTAGGAGTTGTAAAGAAAGCTGCATAACAGTGACAGTAGGGGTGTGAACTTTGGCCTATAACTCATGTATGTGCTTCTGGGAGTTTTAGCAATGTTATTAACATCTATAAATCGTCCTGCCATTGTTACAGGTCTGCATGGGAAATTTAATTTAAAATAAGGCTAAATACTTTGTTTCATTGACCAAATTGAAATAATTATGGTGGCAAATTTGAATAACTGTTGTTCTGGACTGACTAGCCTCGTGTTCACGTGCAAACACAATTAAGCGTTTTCACATGAATGAGGGGCTAGTCAGTATAAAACATTAGTTATTCAAATTTGCCGCCATATTTTGATTCGGTGTATTCAATGTATTCAATGTAATCATCATCAATGTTATCAGTAACTGATAACATTGGCAACTGTTGCCAATGCTTCCTAATATCCAGCTTAGTGTTTTACAGAAAGATGCGTTCAAAATACAGCATCTTCTAAGTGTAACCCTCAAGAAATGGGCATTTCACTTGTGCAATATGCATTGTACTACAGCTGTAACATCACAACAAATAATTATTGCTTATTTACTTTCATCCAAGATGCAGGGACAAGCTGGTAAAGAAGCAAGTGATGTTTACAAGCTAAATGTGTACATGTAAAAGAGCTGATTTTTAACAGAAATAAAGTTTCATTAACACTTCAATTCAAAAAGGTTTTTGTGATTCAATAAATAGCTTTATTTTATTTTCCAGTCAAGACATAATGCAGACGCTAACACTGATTTATCTGAAAGCTCTGTCCACATGTGCACACATCAATATTCTCAATGAGTTATCACTCTGGAAAAGTTGCATTTTTTTGTCTGCAGATAACTTCAATGTATATCCAAGGTGTCATGTCCAGTGCTTTTTATTACCTCCTGATGGATAAATAATAAATAAACTTAAATACATAATAGAGCAAATTAAAATAACTCAAAGAATTCATTATTATTTTGTCAATGCTCCTTATCCCTCTCACCATTCCCTCGTCATCCCTCCCCCCTCCCCCTCCCCTCCCCCCCCCCCCCCAAAAAAAAAGGAAAGAGTGTTTTCGGAAATATCTATATAATTATACATGTAAGGTACATACACTATATGGAAGATACCTGTACACTATGTAGAAGAAAAAAGTCAAGGCCATGTAAGTTCAAATTGACAAGGTTACATAAGCAACACTTTGGAACAAGAAAACATTCATGTATCCAGATGTCAGCTACAACCCGTGTACTAGTTGATGATGCAGTTTTGTTGTTACCTAGCAACTAGTTTAATAAACATAAGCAAAGGGGGGGGGGGGTTCTGGAACCCTCCCCTGGGTACTCCCTGTGAGTAGTATATAAAACACTAACCTTGGTACAATGAATGCATATCTAGATCATCTATTTGTTGGCCAACCAAATTTACATCATCAGATTCTATTTGCTAAAAGATAAAACATTATGGATTATTAAAGAAAAATCCACACAATATTTGGCACTTGTTATTGTGCAAACCTTTAAAATGCATTTCTTGAGTTCTCCACATTGGCATAAAACACATAGATTGATCTTCTCTTTGACCTATTTGCAATATAAGTTACACACCATAAGAGTTGCAAGAGCAAAGGGGAGGGGGACCCAATAGGAATAGCAATGAACAACCTGACCATAGGCTACAATGAGGTTTTATCAGGTATTTTTAAATTCGTAAAACAGAAAAAGAATTACCATAGCTGGAAAGAGCATGTTAAAATTAGCAAGACAGTGAAGTTTGAAGGAATTCAATCCAAAATTCGCGAGAATATGAATTTTTGAAAAGTGTGAATTTGTAAGAAAACCTTTGCTGGTAGGCATCTCTTGCCTACCAGCAAATGTTTTCATACAAAATTTCGATTTCGGAAAATTCATATCTTCGTGAGTTTGAAAGTTACTTCATTCAAACTTCACAGTTTTACTAATTTTGATGTGCTCTTTCCAGCTATGGTAATTATATTTCTGTACTGTGACTTTTGGAATTTCATGATAAAAGCTCATTGCACATAGAAAAAATAGAATTGCATATTATTGCAATAATAGTCAATCCTGCCCCCCACAAAGTTTGGTGATGCATAAACTATATTGCTACTCTTCTGCAGCAGTGCATATTTCTGGGATGTATAAATAAAAAAGAGCAAAAAAACATGACATCTTTTATTTGTTATTTTACTGACTAGAGGTATCAGTCCCAGAATGTATTGCTGGCAGGCAGACAATCAATAATGTCATTCACAGAAAATATCTAAAATCTCTTGTGGATATTTTGCATAAGTGTAGTGTACCTCACACATGGTTTCTTTTAGTTTTTCTTTGACAAATGATGAGGATGTCCAGATAGCTCTTTGAAGAAGAAACCTAAGAGGTGAAATTATGATATTGATATTGTGACAGCAGTACCGAGTTATCATCATATTTTTTGTAAATCAGATTGTGACTGTTTTTCTAAAATTTTAAGATCTATGTCAATGACCATTTCCCAAGAGACAGTCGAGTGAGTCCTGTACTAACCAAAGCCTTGGTTTCAGTGCATACTATCATGTACTGATAATGACGACTTTCCCTCAATTGCCCATAAAGCAGCTTTAGTTGCTAATTAAACAATATATAATTTACATGATAACACAATATATAAACAGCTAGTGTAACGAGAACGAGGCTTTGGCTAGTGCAGGACTCACTCAACTGTATCTTGGGAAATCAGGCTATTTGATGTCACATCAAAGAAGACTGAAAACAATGGACATTGAAATGAAATTTACAATGGGTCTAATAACTAACATGTAGAAGAGCAGTTTTCATGACTGTGAAAATAGCATCATTTATTTTATAGACAGTAAAGTATTAAACTGGTCACAGCATGATGATGCAGTTGTTTGATCTCTTTTCACACTCATACAATAAAACTGCTCTAGATCCAGGCTCATAACATGGTATATGGGATCAGGGATCAAGCCCCAAATTATGGCCAGGATTAGGGATCAGAGGCCAGGGCTTAGGGATCAAATGGGTGGGATCGAGGATCAGGGACATTGGGTGAGGATCAGGGATCAGCTCAGTTTTTTTGCACCAAGGATCAGGGATAAAAAATTTCTAAAAATATGGGCTCAGGGATCAAAATTTCCGTAAAAACCGGGATCAGTGAGACGAAAATATACCATGTTACGCGCCTGCTAGATCTGTACCCTAAAGTTTTTTATGGCTATCACCAACCTTGTCCTCAGTAAGCAGAAAAATGCAAACAAAGACAGTGCATTACATCTGCCTTCATGAGATATTTCCCTTGATTGGTTTACTTTATAATCTGAATGCTGAATTGTCACATTAAAATTACAAGGTTTGTCATTCACTGAATCCTCTGAATTCATTCCTACAGTAATACATGGTTGTTCTTCAGGACCACATGCTCCCAGTGATCTTGTTTTTCCTTGACTTGATGATCTGTCTTTAGAATGACAACAATCGTTTCCTGCTGGATTTGAGATTTCATTCAAGTCCTTGTCAATTGCTAATGTTTCCACTTTATGATTCAAATTGCTTACTTCGCTAAAATTGTTACACATGTAATGGTCATATTGTTCACTTAGAAATGATTTGTCCAATAGCACCAATTCCTGTCCACATTTACAATGAATACAGTTAAGACTTAACTTCAGACAGTCTCTGTGATTCCTTGATGCACTTGATTGCAACAATGTATCTATGCACTCATTTAAATACTTTGTGTTGTGGTCAGTACAATTCTGTTTGAAGCTGGATTTATTAGCTTTGCCATAAACCAAAGCCAAAGAGTACCAGAAATTGTGATTGTAAGAATGAAGTAAAATACATCTCTTATAGCAACAGATTTCACCTGAAGATCAAAAAGACATTAATTAAAAATACAAATTACTCAAAGTCAATGATACTGAATATGGATAAAACAAGAGACTTGTTCATACTTTGAATGTTGTCTGTAGCAGAACATATTTGGGCCAACAGAAGAAGAAGTGAAGTATCTTCACCTTGCTTTTTGATCTGAAAAATGAGGTACAATATTTCCCTGTAGTAAAAGAATTGTTATCAAGATCCTGATCAGGATCCCTTACATCCAATCAGGATATGATTCTAAAGTTAGAGTAGAGTACAGACTTAATACAGTATGGTAAAAATTGTATCCGATATAATTTCCCTACTCATACAGGTATGTGAATGGTTGATACACCAAAATTGTTACATTTAGAGCTATATATGACTATAAAAAAGCCTGTACCATGTCTCAGATTTTAAAAGAGGCATGGCAAAGCATTGTACAAGTCTTTGGGGAACAGAGTTTTCATAGTCATAGAAAATCTCCTCTATGGTAACTGCAAGTACAATAAATATATACGGACTTACTAAATCACTCAACAACTCCAAAGCAGCATTAAAGTTCTCTAATTTTAAGTGACATCTAATAACAGATTCTGTTACATCTCGTTCCACTGTGGTTGAAGAAACTTGTGGGTTGTTGTGAATAAACGTATAAGCTTCCAAAGCCTTGTCGTACTGACCATCTCTGTACCAAAAATCTGCTTGAAATTTTGTGAGATTCTGTCTTTGCCCTGAGTCATTGGGAAGCGAGCACTTGAAGGGCCACTGGAGTAAAAAGAAAAGATGAGTATTGCAGATAGAAATAGAATTTTCAACATAAAGAATCAGTTACCCCATACTCGCAGACTTTTACGTTGTAGGGTTGTTGTTGTTGTTTGGAGCTTCGATCTTTGACTTCTTTCTTTTCAAAGAGGTCATCGTCTAAACACAGCCCTAACTCCATTGTAAGCCCAGTTTTAAATGAAGAAATCAACAGAAAAATATGAGAAATGAAAATTTACAGTCACCGGTTCGTCCGCCATGTTTAATTTGGATAGCCTCAGTTTCATGCTCTGACGAGATAACACAGGAAACCCAAAACTATTAGGCAGAGAAAATTTCGAAGCCAATAACTTGAATTTGCTTGAATATTGACTTCAAATACAGACAGGCTTTTATTTATTCACTTAATTGTTAAAAACAAAAGCTATAATAAATGTGGAAATCTTCATAAGTTGCACTTACTAGCTTACGAGTAAGTGTTGGGCTTCCTGTGGATAAACCGCTGACCAAAGTTGAAAAGGCGCGAATTCCAAACAAGTAACAAACGATCGGCCTTTTTATAAAAATATTTGTTTACTTTTGAATTCTCCTCAAGATCGAAGAAAAACAGCAAAAGGAATCGTTACATCATGAAGCGAACTTTTCCCAGAGCAAGACAGAAGGCCATTATAAAGAAATTTCAAAGCAAAGCAAGATTGGCCAAAAGTGTAGACATTTTGGTACAAAATGCATGAATTTTGTTTTGTGGTTTAGTTTTTTCCAATGTTTTTCTTCTAAATCAAACCACAGCACATAAACTTAAGTTTCTTTCATTTATAAGTTCATTATCAGCAGCATTTTTTAGTCTTCGACTTTCAGTGTTCTCTTATTTTAAATTTTAGTTAAAACAGCTTCTTAGAACATGCGGCAAAAGCATTACGGACTGTCAAAAACAATACGTACTCTTTTGCTTTACTCGAGAGGGTAAATTTTACTCGCCGTTGACCAATCACATTGCTCCATTTGGTTAAGCCATCTCCATTGGTAAAGTTTACTCGTACATGTAAACTTTACCAACAGCTGTTCTTGAAATAGCGGCTATTTCCAAACCTATATAAATATAAAGACTAAAAAGGGCGTTCCTATAAATTTTTGTCGCGAAAAAATACATTAAGCGACTTGAAATCGTAAAATTTGCCTATTTCACCATGATTATGGCGGGCTTTTAACCCGCTCAAAGAAAGTAACGCAACTCAAGTGAGGTCAAGTTCGTGTACAAAATTCTGCAGCTCAATCGAAGACAGTACTTGGAGTCTATCAACATAGTCTCTGACGAGGTAGTAAATCCAAAAAAATAAACTTCGAGGAACAGCTTTTGCATTAAGCCCATTGCGAGTAAAGGAGATTGCACCTAGCTAATTTCAATAATCGAGTCTCCGAAACGATGATCGATACGCATCAGTAATTACAGTGTTAACATTTAGACTTCGCAGTAAATTTTACCCGTAGATCGATGTCAATTTATACCGTGCCTTTTGAAAAAGGAGTTTACAAGATTTCATCAAACCGACGGATAAGTTATATTTTCATAAGGATAAAGCACATTAAATGGAACTTTATAACATTGTTTGTCTGACTAAAATACGGTAGGCACGATCGACCTAAAAACAAATAAAAATATACGCTTAATTAATTATGTCACAAGACCAAGAAAACATTTTATATGGCTGCAATCTTCAGCAACGCCGGTAAATTTTACTCATATACCACATGATCGATTTCACGATTTGGAGGTCAGTAAATTTTACTCGTCCTGACGTCACTGCAAACAAGAAATTGGAAAGTAAAAGTAGTAAATGTTTGGTTGATCTTAAAAGTATTGTTATGAAATCGACTTTACAGTGAGGGATGCAAGCATTTTATTCCAAGTGATTGACCGAAACATAAGGCTTTGATCGATACTGTCATGTGTAGTCAGCCATATCCGATTAAACAAAAATTGGCGCGAAACAATTATTCTGCTTTACCCGCGAAACTGTGGGCTTACTTTGCACATTCAAAAAGAACACAAACAAACAAAAAATACTGCAAGATTCTTTTAAAAAGAACGGCGTTCAAATTAAGTGTGTGTCTCAGTCTTTTCTTTTAGACATGATGACTTTGAAATAAATTAATATTTCTTACCTTGTGACGAGACCTCCGAAACACAATTTTCGTCGAGCACTTCATTATGTCTTAAATTCAGTTTTGTCCTCTTCCTTCGAATTGTGGCTTCTTAATAAAGTTTTGTCAGCATCTTACTTTTCCTCGACGTGAACATCAACACACGCGTGATTGGAGTGCAGTTGTTAATTCATTACTGAGTCGGTGACAGTAAAAGCCATTCGACTGGGGGTGTATCAAGTTTCGGATAGAGTAAAGTTTACCATCAAAGTGTCGTACAAGGTCTAGAAGCGCGAATTCATTTGGTTTTCGACATACCAAATGAAATTTAATATTCTGGTAAAGTTTACCACAAAGGTTGTGGAAACACGCTTGAAAAAAAGGAAAGGAGAAGAAGAAAACAGAAAACACATTTTAATTTCGAATTCCCACAACTGTAGTGCAGGATTCTAGTATGGCTGATAAACCATGGTCGACAATTTGATCATGGGATACTTATAAATTCCATAATTCATAAATGGATACAAATGACACTGCTTCAGGATAGTAAAGTTTACCATCAAAGTGTCGTGGAAGCGCGAATGGTTTTCAAAACAATTCATCTTGTTTTTGGATTCATTGAACATTTTGTACAAATTGAAATTTGATATTCTGGTAAAGTTTACCACAAAGGTTGTAAAAGCACGCTTGAAAAACAAAAATACACACACATTTATCTGCCTAGAGTTTCGAATGCATTCAACTTTATTTGTGAAGGATCCAAGTATGGTTGATAAACCATGTTAGCTAATTTGATCATGATTACTAGTGCATCTTTTATCCTGTTTCTGTTTCATTCTCGACACTATATTATTTTAATACTCTGGCATTTTTTTTTACTTTGACAAGCTATAAAAATAATTGATTCAGCCAAAGCATTTGATACAGAGTCAACATTGCTGTTGAATCAAAAATTCGTGACTGGTGGGGTTACTGATGACGCATGACTATAATCATGACAAAATTGGCATATAAATCAACCTGCTAGAGTGCTTACAATATATGCGTGAAAAACTTTTTAATGAATTGCACAAATTCGCACAAAATAGTAAATTCAGTCAAAGCTTCATTGATTTCTTATAAAAAAACTTTGCACTAATTTGCACAATTATATTTGCAAAGGTTTTCACGGATATATTGTAAGCACTCTAGAAACCGAGAGCAACTTTTACAGCATTTGCACTTAAGAGTGCAAATAATATAACCGTGAAATACGGAGCTCAAACTAATAGTACTAAATAGTGTTAAACCAGGAATAGAAAAGAGAGGATATCCCGCTATTTAGTACAATTTAGTTGGCAAGCTATTTCATGTTTATGAATTTTGCAGTCTTTCTTTTTCAGTAACAGGAAATCTTCAAGCGACATAAATTCGCCTACATGGAAAGCGATAGGAACAACAGAGCATAATAGCCACTATTTTTGGGCCTTACTATATGAACTTATAAGGGGAAAGACAACAAAAAAGGTCATCCCGCTTAACAGGGCAAGTTCGGTTCATATAATCAGGCTCCGTTAGTGTTGTTCTCTCATTTTATGCCTCTCCGACAAATGATCTTTTTTAATTTTTCGTTCTTCTTTTTCTATTGATCAGATGCATGATTTGAGCATGAGGGAGGAAGCGACGTAGTATCGATGATTATCGACATCTTCCTGAAGCCACAGAAAATATATAAATGCGTTTAGAAAATAAGAAATAACGTCTGCACCAACACGAACATATATATTTATACACGATGATGCGAACTGAGATCCTTTTTCTTACCTCTGTAAACTCAAGTGGTGCATTTCTGACCAAGCAATCAGCAATCTGAATATAAAAAATTTACTAATGATGTATCAATGCAGAGAAGCTTGAAATGCAGTAATGCACTTGCTAACCTTTAAAACATACACGCCGCAACTAATGTCGTCTTTTTGAATTGGATGCGACAGTGACTTCGGCAGCCAGTTCTTATCCTTCAGGACTCGATCACAAAGGAATTTCCTTCAAAAAATCAATGCCTAACTATTTAAAATTTGATGTGCTTCGCCATCCAATATACAGCTGGATTACACCTACTTGACAATTTCAAAAAATTCAGTATCTTGGTGACAGTTTGAAGTGAGGGGATCGATGAGCGAAATGGTACTCTTCTCCAAATCGACAACCTGGCGGAAAAACGAAAAGAAACGTATGAATTGCGAGTATAATAGCCATGTATGTTAGTATGTATGTACACAATACAGACAATACAGTCCTATTTTAAAGGGGGGGGGGGGGGGGGAGGGACACACTATCAAGATTCATAAAGAGGAACTCAGTCCCCTCCCCCTCCAAACACACTTTACAATTTTTGTCAGGTTTTTATTTGCTTGTTATGGTACTTACTCCGAGCCTCCAATGGTCGGGCTTGCCAAATTGTCCAGGAAAGAGTAACATTTCATAATTGGATAACTTCAGCTACATCGAAAAGTAACAAATTAATGTCTAAGCGTAACTTGTAAGTATAGCTGAAATAGCGCCAAATGAACTACTAACCGACTTTCTCCAGCTGCGACCACTTTTTAGCGCGTCATAAAAGTATGTCGTTCCCGTAATAATACGGCGTTTAACCTAAAAATAGGAATCGTGATTTATTTTAGACGGCTTATTAGGTATATTTTTTTCTTTTTCGTCCAAATAGTTAGTTCCTGAACCATATGAGTAATTCGGTTTTACTGGATCTAGGCTAGTACTTGGAGGTTTGCCTCATACACATTTTGCGAATATAGTATGTAGAAATGCATCAGGGGTGAGAAGGGACAGGGGACTCGTCTAACAAGTTAGAAATCGTACAGTAATTAAATTAGTCACTTAATCAATTGTATATACAGTGGAAAACTCATTAAATATCATACACATCTATTTTCCCGCTTTTCTAACACCTTCATGTACCCATTGATGACCTGTGAAAAAAGGGGAAAAAACGTTATGTGAGCAGTGAACATGAGTGTACATAAATCTAGAAAATCATTCTTGATTATGCCTAATCATTATTACCGCGTCATTCAACCACCCAGGTTTCCAAGTCGCATTGTTCATAAGTGAAACCATGGCTGCCATGTCTGGGTTGTCTGGCATCACTTTTTGGAGGGTTTTCAGGTCTTTCCATGTGAGGGATTCTACACCGATGACTGAGAAGTGGTGCTTTGTATAGGCCCACATTTTATCCACCTGTAAACGATAAAATAAGGGCGGTCTATTAAAGACGAAACAAAGAAGCGTGTGTGATACAAGTCACCATTCACAGGTGACGGTGTTCTCCTTTCAACATACCAAGTCACCTACCTCGTATTTTATCTTTTCAAAAATGAGTCCTTCACGGCACTCCTTGAAAGCGGCATGGTGATCAACCATATCAGGAAAGCTCAAGTATTTTCCATGCTTTTCGCCACTAAAGCCTTCGCGGAAAATTTGCCGTCGTTCAATGGCTTCAACGACGGGAACTGATGGCCAACAAAAGTGGTGTGGAGAAATTTCCTCCAAAAACTCGACCATTAGTATCCCGCCAGGCACACTGTGACTCTGAATAACTCCTACAAAAAACTTTTCGAGGTTGTTGTAGGCGACAGCTACAAACTGGTCCTATGGAGATTAAATTGTGAAATTTTCATGAGATCATCATTGGAATCACAGAGTTAAATTCATTTCCATCATCATGACGTTTTTTTGTATATCAGAGAGCAACAAATCTACTAACGTCTTTGCTTGTTTCTTCCGTTAACTCCTGTCAATCCAAAATATATGGATTAATGAAAGAAAGTATGTATGAATGCAAGAAGTTTTTTTCAGGTTACCTCAATTTTCTTGCTCTTTACTGGAGGTTCCTCGTTTAATACATCGGCACATTCCTCCTTTTAGTAAGAAATGAAATGTTGACTTACTCAACGGGCTTAACGACACTGTCAAGGATTAAAACAGTTAGTGGATGCCTTACCATCTTGTGCTTTTGTATCCCACTGTACTTTTGCCTTAACTTATTGAGGTCTAAGAAAATGGGATCTATCAACTGCTAAATAAAAACAGATAAATTAATCCTTGAAGAGAATGCAGAATTCTGAAATGTGCGAATCTTGCATTTAATTTGATACTTACATCGGATTCAGATTCTTCACCAGCAGAGCATTCAACAGCATCATTATCTTTGTGCTGTGAGTCTTCATGGAGCTGAGTAAAGGAATGTAACGTAAAAGAATGGGTAAAATGATTATGCACAAAATGTGTGCTCTGCAACGGTTCAGTGTTTTTTTTTTACAATTTAGTGCAAAAATGTTAGTATGTTTGCTTGCTTCTGTCATTTTAGTCCGAATCTGAATGATCGATAGTTCTGTCATGGGCGGCGCTAAATACCTTGGAATTTATATTAATACAGTCAAACCTGTATATAACGGCCCTGTATTCTATAAGTGGTCACCCTCTATTAAGCGACCAGCTTAAAAAGTCCCGATTTTTCTCATACCAGGCAAGACTGTATTAGTTACATGTAGAGCAGCCATTTCTATTAAGCGGCCACGACCACCTTTTAGCAGTCCCATGCCTATCTTTTTCTGTTGTTTTTACCTGGATTAAGCGACCACACTTGAACAGAAACCTAACACTACGCGTCATTGTACGTGGTATTTTATCGTGTTTGAGGCCTAGTTCAAAGGTATCTCTCAGATGTGCTTCAAAGAACGTTGGTGGATTATCGTATTTGTTGCTTGGAGTGAGAGTGGTTACATGACACACAGTTAAAATTGAGATTTGACCACACCCATTGAGTATTTTAGTGATCCTGTATTAAGCGGCCACCTGCATTAAGTAGCTAATTTTTTAAGTCCCAAGGGTGGCCGTTATATACAGGTTCTACCGTATTTCAAGGGTAATTGTGGCGCACTTGCTTTGTGCGCGGTATTTGGTGTGCCAGACAGTGCTGTGCCCTGCCTGATTCATGCTTAAAACATCAATACTAGAGTCCCTACGGCTGAATCTCGTCCACTTTCTTCGTTCAAATCTGAATGAAAACAACACAAATAATCCACCTGATACACTCAACAAGCTAAAAGAAATTACGAACAGGTGAATGATAAGCTCTACAAAGATATATATGCACTCTTACGCATACATTTGTAGTTGTGGCATCGATATTTTCCTCCTTTTGTTCATCGAAGCTCTAAAAAAGAAAGGAATTTTGAGTATTTTAAAGAATCTTTTTAAAGATTCTCATTCATAAATATAACGACCAACATCACGCGAACAAACTATCAAAGATATCCACTTTGTAGAAAAACTCTGATAAAATTTAAAACGATAGCATGACTATCGAGTACTTACTTCTGGCATTTCAAAGTCATGTGGTATATCATCTTCAGCAACAGAGCTCTGCCAAACAAAGTACAGTATCTCATGTAAACTTTATGATAACATTTGGATTTAAAAAATGCGTATAGCAACAATTCCATGCATTAGTTTGACTCACCTCAAGATCATCATCAGCTGGCACCTTCAAATCACCTGCCTTTGTTTTCTTCGACTTTGAATCCTAAAGTTGTGAAATAAATGTTTGCCGGATATACAAAAAATAAGAGGGGATATGTTTTGAGATTGGCTTTTTTTTCGATAATGCTAGCCTGCGTCAGATCCGTAGAAATCTTTTGTAGTTTTTGAAACCAAGAGTTTTTGCCGATGTGACGAAGCTAAGACTATAAAATGCCTGAGGAGTTGAGTATTTATGTTATATACCTTTTCAATCTTTATAATATCGTCTCCACCGCATAGCATGGCCTTTTCTAGGAGGGATGCTTTCCATAATTTAGTTTCATTCTTAAGAACTTCCATCTTTTCCACACTCTAAAAAAGGGGCAAGCCAAATTAGGACGTGTTCATGAATGATACTGTTATATATGAATTGAGTTGTTAGTTGATTTACTGCCGGATTTGTGACAAACCTCGTCATATTTGGATGTCACAGACTTTAACTTTTCTTTCAATTTTTTGTTTTCATATTGCAGGTCTTGGAATTCTGCAAGGTTCTAAAATGAAAGCATTCAGTTAACTGTCTTTTAGCTATACTAAAAAGTTTTGCCGCGGAATTAAGCCGTATAAATGCAAATAATTCACTTACGGTATCCAGTCGTTCCCTAAGTTCGACAATAAAATTTTGCAGGCTTGCATTTTGCTTTTGAAGCTGTAAATTGAGAATTACAAAATTGAGTGGTGGTACAATTATGACCACACCCATGATTTGTGCCATATGATATTTGTACCGTACTAGTGAATATGATAAGAACTGTACCTCAGCAATTTGTTGGTCTTTTTGATGATTTGCTTCTTCTGCCTAAACAAAATCAAGCTCGTCAAGTGATTTTCTTATTGAAAATTATAAAATTAAGCATTAGACTACTAGTATGTAGGTTATTGGTTAGCGAGCCGTGTGGATGACTGATTGCACTTCATAACTGTCTACTTCATATAACTGCTGTTTATTGGTGGTTTTAAAAAGTAATTTATACAGTGGTTCTGGAGTAAAATAAACTATAGTACGTCAAAATATGTTCAGTGTACCTTTTCTTTGCGGATTTCTCCAGCAGTGAGCTTCCCGGCCGCCATTTGAGATAAGGCTTGGAATTGTTCTTCTTCAGTGCGCTTGTAGAGCAATTCCTTCATCGTCCCTTGTGTCAGTTTGTTGGTTTTGCCAATTCGAAGGGACTTTGCCTTAACCGCTGCACTTATTTCGAGAAACTTGGCAAAACACCTGCAGGATAGCCGTGCAGTCTTATAATAAAACTTCAGTTTCTAAAGTTGAGAGAAAACGCATGTTAATTAGCAAATAGGCTCCGGTCCGGTTTCTTTTGTGCGTCTATACTCTAGTAATTCATTATTATCATCATCACTGCTTACCCCATCAGTAGTGAACCAGGGCTCATTTTTCATGTTAGCCTTCCACAAAGCTAAAAATCCACTATCGGCTTCAGGAGGCTCCTCTGTTAGCTGGCAACGTCCCGAGAGCGCATACAATTTCTCTCTCATGAATTTTACCGTTGAAACGAAATCTGGGGGACTGCCATCGGACACAGGCCCCTCAGAATGTTTTTTTTCAGGAGCACTTGCAATTGACTTTGGCCTGATCGCTCGTGATTGGGATTCAATCCTGAGCACGATGTCTTCACTTACTCCACTGCTATGCTCTTCCTGTTCACAAAAAAGTCTCCTACCACTTATGCCTATAGCCGATTTGGCTATGGAACCTGGTGTTGTTGGATTAAATAAGAAATTGCTGGCCATTTTGTTTCTTAAAGTCAGTGAAGATGGTGAAAAAGAGCTATCAAACTTTCTAAAACTTCTCGACCACGTTGCTACACAAGCAAAGTAATGCTGACTATGTCATATAATCCTTGTTTTACACTTTTAGGATATCTTTAAAATGACACTTGCGGTATTTTAAGAAAACACCGAATTTCGTAATCGGGACGTTACAGGAGTGCCTGACATATTTTATCATGTATTGCACAAGCCTTTAGTGCTGTTTTGTCTATTTAAACGATTAATTTCTTTACATACTCATTTTCTTAACACCTTTTTTTCAAATCCAATATTTTCGAACAAAAAATTTACGTTTTATTAGCTTGATTTAACCTTTGGCTTTAAATTTGGCTTCAACCTTACCTCATAGATTAAAAGACTAATTGCCGACAAAAGATAAACAGTCATCTTTAATGACTAACATAAAGGTCACTCATGACATATGTCATTCAACTAACCTGATAAGAAAAGGCGACGCTCATTTGCATCCCTTCACTTATTAACCCTTCAATTTTGAGTACTAATTAAGTATTATAAAGTTATTTTGTTACTGAAGTAGTCACCGCAGTCTTGAAGCAAAAACTCTGGCAAAAATTCTCAAACCACATTGCCAAATAAATGGTTTCCAATGATGTCCTCTTTTTTTTTATTACCAAGCTTGTTGGATACACAATTATTCTTCTGCAGAAGCTAGATAAGCGTTCTGTTGCCGGAAAAGACTATAGTCTTTTATCAGTAGAAATTCTGGAAGTCTTTTTTACTGTACCAAACAAAACTCTTGTGTAGTCTTGAAGTTATCACATTGCTGTCTAAGTGAGTTAATTCTACATTCCAATTTTTAATGGAATTGTGCACAATTTCAAACGTGAAGCTACAAGTACACTTTAGCATATAGAAATTGATTTGCGACGGGTGCCGTTTCTTGAAGAAAGCAATTATACTGAATATAATTTCGCTTTTAGAATTTCATTTGTCACGAATGCAGTTTTCATCCAAATTATTTTTGTCTCCCGCCCTCAAGCTCCCGCCTTGAAGGTAAAATTTACTATCACGTGACTGAGAAAGTCATAGTGGCGGCTAAGCTATTGGGCACACAATTGCAATTTTATTATTATTCTGCCCCAAGTTGGTCCTCCGATTTTTGGCCAGAATAAGGTTTTCGAAAGATTTAAATGTGGCTTCCCCAAAATGGTAAAAGAAACCAACAAAGATAGTAAAAGAATACGCGACTTAAATCCCGCCTGTAGGTAAAATTTACTAATATTTGTAAACTTTACTCAACTCGTGACATGTACATATCCTTATTTGGCAAACGGGCGCGTAATTTAAAATTGATAAGAGCTAAGAATGATTTGAGTTCACAACACTGTGTACTGCACTCTCTTAGGCTCTCTCTCTCTCTCTGATCGGAAAAGCAATCTGAAATGCCGAGTAGTATACCTACTAAATAAATCAGTATGGAAAGAAAGAAGATAAACCCTTCTATGAAAAGCAAAAGGGAAAACCAGTCGGTGAGTGGATTTTTGCTTTAATATTTTTGGTGTTAATCTTCATTGACTGGCCTCGTGCTGTAAAAGACAGTGGAATTCCTGATAGTCATTTTTGTTTTGCTTTAGGCCGCAAAATCAAGTGTGAAAATTGATGATGATCTTTTTGAAGACAAATTGGAAGAAGACAGAAGGGTAAGTATATTGTAAATTTGACATATTCATTATACAACAACGCATTGATTTTGTGTCCTCCGACTGTGGGCTTTCTTTATCGCCTGTTCACAGGCTATATCGCAACGAGTCACGTTATATTCTTATTAATTTGTTACAAAATGTTTTGTAAGCTCGGAACCGCGACTGTTTTTTCGAGAATTGAATACCACATCATATTTGCTGATCTATCTTTTTATTTACCTAAGGAATTGATCGACATGCCTTCTCGTTGGGAACCACAAAGTTCGAGTGACGAAGATGTCGTTGAAAGTCCCGTAAGCTATTGTATATGCCGTCTCCAAGTCTGGGCATGGGAACATAATCAGTATAATTTTTTTTATTTCTACAGGAGGAAGCTACGTCGTTACAAGATATGAAAGACAATTCCTTAAGAAGGTCACAGGGGATATTAAAAGAACGTTCGATAAACCAAGAAAAAGTGGATGTTGTAAGTAAGGTATTTGATATAGCTGTTTCAATATAGTTGTCGGGGTGAATGGGGAATGGAACTTTGGGGTACCGGTAACAAGAATTGCTTCACTTTCATTAATCAATACAACAGCAATACCACTATTGTACAATAAAGATCTTATTGGGCAAAGTGGTCGATAGGTGATTCATATTTCCGCGCCGGATAGCGCGGTCCAATACGTGACCACAGTTCCTTTCGGTCGTGCAATCACCAATCGCCGATCACCATTTGCCCTGACAACCTTTTTTGTAATAGCTATATATATATGTGTGTGTACGATTCATATCTGTTGTTCAAGTTCTTGCCAAGAAAACCACCATTTTATCCACTTAATAAGGAGTTGTTAATCATCATTTGGTATTTTTGGTATGAGCTATCCAATCTTCGTGCAAACTGCAATCGTCTCCCTTTTAAGACACTACCTACACTTTTAAACTTTCGTATTAATCACTATCTGCATTAACCTGTTTGTTTTGAAATATTTAGAGTGATTTGAGGAAAAAAAGAAACATCCGCAGACACAATGCAATGCTCAGTGAAAACATTATTAAAGCCATAATGGAAGGATGTTGCAAAAAAACAAATGCATTCAAAAACTGACGGCGAAAGAATTAAAAAAGTGGAGAGAACCGTTTTGGTCCATGAGCGAGACGAAGAGACGAGAGTTTCTCTTGAATGCATTTGCATTGGACACATACCATGAAGGACAGAAGAGGAAATACTGTTTCTCCGTAAAAGGAAAGCCTGTTTGCTATGTTGCGTGGTACAAGGCTCTCGGGATCTCACGTACTTGGTATGTACATATTTAAAATAATCAATAAAGATCAAACATGTGTTATCATCATCTATTTAGGAGGATATTTTTCCTTTGATATAACCAATATCTATACTATATGTATATGCAGGTTCTTTGAACTATTAAAAGAGTTCGAGGATGGTCGAACCCA